>CM066032.1:1187381780-1187482130 GCA_033557465.1 Ichthyophis bannanicus
CTCAGAGTTCTGAGCACCACACTGAGATAAAAGCTGAACTACTTGAAGGCATAAGCCCGGTCTGGCAAACTCACTTCCATCGACCTCCGACGGTGGAGAATAGATGGTTAGGAGGACTAGAGCAACACGCCCGCTCAGCTGCCAAAGTACTTGTGAGGGGGACAAGGCACAGGACCTGAGATTGGGATGACTGAAGCAGAAACGGTCTTTCCTTTCCTTGTTGTCAGCAGCTCTGGTGAGAACCACAGCGCAAGACTGGGGGCTACCTGATCGCGAGACAGAGCAGCAGGCGAATCATCGAGGCCCTGTCCTTTTTGGACCTTTAGAAGGGTCGGGCGATGATGGGAATGAGAGAGCGAGAGGGAAGGCATAGAGCAACCCCGTGTCCCATGAGATGAGGAAGGCATCGAGGCGGCCATCCTGCACCGGGTGCAGGAGGGGACCCTACTGACAGAACAGATGTGAAGACTGCCAAAATTCGAACCGGGCTGGCACAAAAGGTCCAGGTCCGGAGTCCCCCAACACTGGAAGAGGTGCTTTGCGCTGTTCAGGGACACAGGCACCACTCATGCGGCTGGAAGACCCTGTGGAGCCGGTCCTGCCAATACATTGTCCTGACCCAGACGGTCCATTGCCCTGGCTCACTAAAAAAAGGAGCACAGGGCTGTAGGACGCCAGTGCCCCCCTGTTTGATTCACATAGAACATTGTGACCTGGTTGTCCGTCTGGACCAGCACTGCTCAGTGCTGTACTCTGGTCCTCTGAAAACCCAGTGATGGCCAAAATTGCCTGGAGTTCCAGACAGTTTGATCTGCTGCGTGGACTCCGAAGAGACACAGGACCCTTGAGTGTGCTGTCACTCACGAGTCGGGTTGCTCCCCAAGCAGGCCAGGGAGGCAGCCGTGGTCAAGACCACCTGATGCACTGGGGGCTTGGAAGGGCATACCGCAAAGCGGGTTCTGAAACTCCTGCCCACAAAGCCAGGGACTCCGCATGCATGAGGAAAGAACCAAGATGGGGTCTCTGAGGCGGCCGTCTAACGTGCCCCCCCCCCCATTTTTTTTTGTTTGCACTCTGCCCCGGCACCACTGCATCCACCCGCATGTTGAATGAGACAGGCCGTTGGCACGACAGGGAACGTGAGAGGCATGTGGCCGAGAGAAGGCAGCATCGTTCGAGCAGGGATGGGCACTGGTATCTCAGATGCCAGGGACACGATGCGGTCCGCCCTGTTTCGCGAGAAGAAGAGAAGAGAAGAAAGCCATGGCCCCGAAGTGTGTCCAAGCGAACCCGATGAACTCCAGGGAACTGAAAAAAAACTAGGAGGTGGGGACTTTGGGGTAATTGATTACGAACCCCAGGATTGCTCCAGGAGGCAAATGGTTGCGGTCTGTGGCTGCATGACTGGCTTTGGAGGCCCATGACTCCCTGTTATGAGCCAGTCCCAGTCTAGATATGAATAGACGAAGGTGCCCCTGCAAAACCGCAAGATGGGCCGCAGCCAACGACCAGGCACTTCGGTTTGAAGACCTTGCAGGGCCGGAAGCAAGGCAGAAGGGAGGAAGTACCCTGTAATGGTAATGGCTTCCCCCCCTGAACCAATGAAGCAGAAGTACTTTCTGTGGTTGGGGTGGACCAGAGGATGTTAGCATCAGGCATTCCTTTAGAAGAATTCCAAGGAGCACTGAGCCAAATCACCCTGATGGAGCTAGGGCAGTAAAGTTCCAAGGGAATGCCCATCCTGAAATTTCTTCCCGCACCAGGAACTGGTTGAAGTTCCGCCAGGTCAAGGATGGGTCGAAGGCCCTCTCTCCGCTTCGGGAACAAGGAAGTAAAGTATCAGGAGCCAAAACCCCCCCCACTGCACCTCAGAGGATGGGACTGGTTCTTTTCGCACCATCCTCAAGGAGGGGCCTGCGAGCTCCTTACTAAGGAGACCTATAGTTGCAGGGGACAGACAATGTGTGCTCCCCGGAAAAGTACAGAGGGGCCTGGTCCAGATGGAGGCGATAGCCCTCCCGAATGACCTGGAGAACCCAGGTATCGGTGGAGATGGACTCCCACCTGTGGGAGAAATGGACCAGACGCCCCCCTGATGGACAGCTGGCTCTGCCAAAGAACGAGAGGCTATGCTGATGGCGTCAAAAACCCTGAGGCTGGTTGAGTCAGAGCTGGGGGATTGGGTCTTGGGGCCTTTGGCTTACGAGGGCCGTGGGACCCTGGGCTTGCCTTGGCCGCTCTGAACAGTGTTCAATGCTGGCAGATAGGCCGGGTAGACCCTGTATGGGGCCCTTTTGCTGGAAAGAAAGACTTCTTGCTCTGCAGCTTCTGCCTGGTGAGGGAGGAAGTTATCTGGGAGAGGTGAGTACGAGTCATGCACTCTGTCTCGATCTCTGCGGCCTTGTCTTCCATTGAGTTGCCAAATAGCTGCTCCCTGAGGCAAGGGATATCCAGCAGCTTCTCCTGGACCCACTGTTCCAGGTCCGAGGACTGGAGCCAAGCCTGCCGGTGGGCTCGATGCCAGCCTCCACTACCAGGGTGGAAGATTCAAAGCAGTTGTATGCTGCTCGCGAGAGGTACTTCAAGCATTCTGACGGACTTTGAGAGGGCCTGAAAACGCCAGAGATGGTCTCCATCAAGGCCTGCTGCGAAGCCTCTGAGCTCCCTAGCGAGATCACAGAGGAACACACCAATGTATAATTGGTAAACTTGGACACGGCATGACAACATGGAGCCCTGATCAGCCTTGCGCCCAAAGGCGTTGAGTGTAAGAGACTCTCTGCATGGCGGGACTGACGAATGAGTCTTTGGGCTTTTTAGCTTCTGCATGGCTGATTCGACCACATCGAAGTGTGGGGAAAGCTGGGTTTTCCAAACCCATGGACCTCGCTGGACCTTATACATAGCATCCAGGCGCTTGCTCACAAATCGGGACAGAGACCATTGTTTCCACATGCGGAGTAGGAGTTGGTTCAGAATAGGAGGAACCAGTACTGAGAGCCTCCCTCGGAGGAGCTTCATATTGCAGAATATCAAGCTCCTCAGAACAGGGCTCCTCTTCTGCCTCAGTGGAGAGCGCTAGGGCCCATGCCATGTCCCGGACGTACTCCAGAAAGGAGGTGTCCTCAGGATGTGACCGTCACCTCTGGGTCAGCCTCGGTGGGACAGAATCTCCAGGGAGGTCTTCTTCAGACTCCCAGTCAAAGTAGTCCGTGGAGGACTTGAGATCGGGTGGCTCGAGACAGGTCGGTGACCTGTGCTGGATCTGAGGTCAAAACTGTCCAGAGCCAGAGGCGCTCGCCAGCAAAGATCTCGCGTCTGAGAAACAGGACGGAGATAGAGATCCGGCCGAGATCCTCACGAGGCTTCTGGCTCTTGGGGGTCACAACAGTGGCCCAGGGAGTCCTGAGGTTGTGGTCCCTGCGGTCTTGAGGCACGTGCTGGCAGGACCAGGCATCAGTGCCTGCTGAGCAGTGAAGAACGCAGAAATGCTGCATTCCAAGGCCAGCATTCGGGACTCCTACTCTGAATGGGGCCCTGCGACAATGATGCCGGGGTGACCGGGTTAGGTGTCGAGGAGGAGAGGGGGTCATCGCTGGGACGACTCTCAGGAGACCGGGCGCCTTCGCCGGAGGCCTCCATATTGGTTTGAGGCACCTTAGTGGGCCGCTCCCTCTCCAACTCGAGAGACTGCTGAGGGGGGCTGAGAGACCAAGCGCATGACTTCTCACGCTTGTCTGGCACCCCCAAGGCCTTCTTCTGCTCGTGTTCAGGCAACCCCTGGTCAGAGTGCCGCCGGGGCTCAGGGAGGACCCTCGGGAGACTCCGGCGGTTATGGGGCTGAACAGCAGGAGGCTACTGGGGATACTGGAGCTGCCTTACGGAAGAGATCATCCAACTTCTGCTTACGATTCTGGATGGCCTTGGAGGACGTCTTCTTACAGAGGGAACATAGCTCCAGGTCATGTTCAGCTCCTAGACATCTGAGAGAGCATCTATCACATTTCTTAAAACCGAAAGGCCACTGGGGCAAAAAGGACTGCGAGGTCAAAGACTCTCGATGCAGTCAGCAGTTAAGGGCTCGAAGCGTGGTTAAAAACAAAAAAAGGGCAAAGAAGAAAAACCGAGACCAGGGCTGAAGCCAGAGGCGCTTGGGAGGCGGGAAGAGAAATGGCGAAGGCCAGTAGGGCAAAAAACGGTTGAAAACAGAAAAAAAACTTTTTCTGGGGACGAGATGCACTTCCGAAGGGCTCCACGGAAAATGGGAGACTGAGTAAGATGGCACACTTAGGCAGGAAGGGTTTCACGCATGCGAGGTGGCATTCCCAAAAGCTTTCTTTGAAAGCTGGGGAATTCTCCGCGTGGGCTCAGTCACTGCCGTCACCCCTATGTGAAAACTGACTTACTGCTTGTTCCTGGAGAGAACTATTACATTCTACAATTCCTTCCTCTCCCTCAGAGATCCTCTGTACTTGCTTTCCTGTAGTCAGATAGAGTTCTCATCTCTACCTCCGCTACAAGGCTGTTCCACACATCCACCACTCTTTCCATAAAAAATATTTCCTTAAGTTACTCCCAGTCTATTCCTTTTCATCTTAATCTTAAGACCCCCTCCTTCCAGTTGAAAGGAAGCCTCTGGAACAGGGCCACCTCCTGTGTATTTATACTATGAAGGTATTTAAATATGTCTCCCCTCTTCCACCTTTCCTCCAAAAAGTGTATATACTGAGCTCTTTAATTCTATCCCTATATGCCTTATGGCAAAGATCACCAACCATTTTAGTAGCTGCCTTCTGGACTGACTCATCTTTTTATATCCTTTTGAAAAGCTCTTCATTGTCAGCTCAGGTCTCAGCACAGCATATGGAACATCTCTTGACCAATTAAGGGAGTTGATGGGGAGCTGCTTAAAAAGTGTGTTCTGGATTAGAGCTTATGGGTGTGGGTATCTGCATAAAAATAAAGAGGTGATACAAAAAAAAACAGACATGATATTCATCTCTTGACCAAAGCCAGTACTAATAAACCAAATCATTCAACAGTTGAGGTCAGATTCAGACAAAGACCCCTTATAGTGCAAACCCATTTATACAATGAAACTTGCTCTAAATCCTAATCCAGAAACACATTTTCTAAATGGCTCCCCATCAACTCCCTTTAATTTATGCCTTTTCTTACCTCTGTTCCTTAGTTGCTGCCACCAATGTTAATACTAGTGAAAGCATTTTAATATTCATGCATTGCTTGCAATCCAACTCCCTCTCTCTCCTTCCCACTCCCCAATACCTTCCCCTAACACTACTGAAGGTTGTTCACGTCTGCCTCCACTTGATGGCAAGGGATCAATCCATTAGGATAAAGAAAACCACTTTTCATGCAAATTTATCTTGACATGGTTCACAAGTCAAACAGCGTATTTTAAGAAAACTTCTCAAAGGCAGATTACAAAATAAAAGTGCAAACACTACTGGAGTAGTAATTCACAACAGAGTGTGGATAAAGAAAGATTAAAGAATGTAGTAACATCAATGATTATTCCTACTTCATCCTACAGTACAGTGTGACTAGAAAGTTACTGATTAAACCAGAAGCTGCTATGCCCTTACATGGGAGGATCCCAAAATCAACATCTGCAGAAAGGATTTGGGAATACCCTAGCAGGCTATTGATCCCAGAAATCCACCAGTCTTCACCCAATGCTTTGCAAGCTTTGGGGTCCACTTGTGGTGTTCTCCCCAAGCAAAGCAAGTTAGAAAATGAAAAGAGGGAAGAAGTTAAAACAAGGAAAAGAGCAAAAAAAAAAAAAACCCACAATGCTAAGAATTTCCAAAACCTTACCTGGGGGTCATTGTCAACAACACCACCCCAATATAGCGCCGCCTGGCTTCAGAAGTGAAGAACCATGAACCTGAGAAAGGACAGGGAACTCTCATATATAGATCATCCTTGCAAGGCATGTGAACTTTCCCCATAGACAAATTTTTTAAACTCCAGATATGACTACCTGTGCAAAGAGGCAAGATCTTTTAACCCAGATGGTGCAGTAAATGCCCTCTCAGAGACTATGGGGCTTGTTTACAAAGCTGCGGTTAGCGGTTCGCGATCGTTATCGGAGCCGCGACCCCATTGATTTCAATGGGGCCGCGGCTCCGATAACGACCACGAACCGCTACCGTGGCTTTGTAAACAAGCCCCTATGAGTGTCAGAATAGGCTAAAATTTATTTTTTATTTTCAGATTTACGGTAAACGGGAAATTTTACTTACCATTAATTTACTTTCCTGGAGTTCTGCTAGACCAGTCCAGACAATAGGGTTAACTCCAACCAGCAGATGCGAGACAGAGAAAAAAAAAACAGAATAGTGCCGTAACATCACTAGCACCTTACCCTTACTGCTGGGGCACTTTCAGTAAAGACAAAGAAAGCAATGGAACCCACACAGAGTGCTCCAAGGGGCTCCTTCCTCAACTATATACAGTTTCAAGGGGAACTATATCCACAATGCAGAGGCCAGAAGAATGGAAGTTCAAAGTCAAACCGGCAAAAACCCCCCCAACAGCACTGATAGGGCAGGTCCTGGATTGGTCTAGCAGGACTCCAGGAAAGGAAATGATCAGTAAAGTAAAATTTCCCCTTTCAGAGCATCCTGCTAGACCAGACTATAGAGCAGTGCCAAAGCTATTCCCCAGTGGGGCAGGTTGACAAGGCAGCAGATAGCACCCGAGTGCTGAAATGGGCTGCCACACACACTTGCACATCTTGCGGTAATGCCAAACAAAGGTGTACAGGGACGACCATGTTACCGTTCTGCAGATATCCATCGGTGCCACAGAGGCCAACTTGGCCCAGGAAGCAGCCTGAGCACGAGTTTAGTGTGTCTTCAAGCCGGTGGGCACCAACTTTACTGGGCAAAAGATAAGCTGATGCTATGGCTTCTCTGATCCATGGCCCAGAATGGCGAAGCCTCCTGGCCCCAAACAGCACAAACGAGTGGTCCCATAGCCGAAAGGAATTCGCAACTTCCAGGTCATGCAACAAAACTAGTCTGGCACCCAACCGCTACAAGTGCTTATCCTCTCCAACACACTGATTGGAGAGGACAGCAAGGAGAGAGTATGATTACATTCATAAGACCTTCGGCAAGAAGGAGCAAATGGTGCACAGAGACACCTTCTGCTAAAAACAATTTAAAAAAAACCAACTGATCCCGGCAAGAGAGCCTGCAGCTCAGAAATCCAGCGAGCCAACGTCATAGCCGCATATGCCATGGCAGTTGCATTGTCAGACTTCATCCGCACCGCATGCCTTTGGAGCAGAGACTGGAAAGTCCCACAGAGCAAGGCGGATGGCCCTCACCTCGAGATGTTTGATGGACCATTGAGCCTCCATTGAAGACCAGGTGCCCTGCCCGCCTGACACTGACAGTGCACTCCCCAGCTGGTCAGGCTGGCATCGGTCATCACCAGCAGCCAATCTGGCTGCTCCAGGGGAACCCACCCTCTGCAAACATGTTGGTAGGCGAATTCCACAAGCACAGGCTGCTGCATACTGCCGGAGACAGGGGCAGCCAGATCCAAATATCAGTTCAGCAGCGACATCTGCAGTGGGCACAGGTGCGTCCTGGACCATGCCACGACCTCCAGAGTCGCCGCCATAGCACTGAGCAATTAAAGAGTCACAGGCTTGTGGCATCAGCAGCTCCCAAAACTGCTGCATTTGGCTGTGGAACTTGAATCAGTGAAGACTCCGTGAACACCATTCTGCCATGGTGCAAGTCAAACTGGGCTCTGAGAAATTCCCTCTCCTGTGTGGGGGTGAGGCAACTCTTGCTGTGTTTGACAACCCAACCAAGTTGTTCAAGGAGGGCGACCACCGGTTGAACAGCCACCTCCGCATCATGAAATTACAGCACCAGAATCAATCAGTCATCCAGGTAAGGGTGAACTAATATCCCCTCTCACCATAGTGCGGCAGCCACAACCACAATGACCTTAGAGAACATTTACGAGGCCATGGTGAGGCCAAAGGAAAGGGTGCAGAAATTAAAACGTCACCCCAGTACAGCAAAACTCAGATATTTATGGTTCTCTTGGATGGTAATATGCAAATGTGTCTCAGTAAGATTGAGTGTTGCCAGAACGCGCAGGCCGCACCACCTGAATGACCAACCAGTGTCTCCATGCGAAATTGTGGAGCCTGCAGGCTGTGATTGACGCCTTGAAGATCCAGAATGGGCCGGTACACTCTACTTCTTGGGGATGACGGTCTTTACTGAGGAAGATGTAGGGATGTTATCTATCACTGAAGTGGTATTTAAAGTTGATACTGCAGAAGAATTGAAAGAAACATCGCTATACCGGGAAGATGTATTACAACTATTTGATAAACTAAAGAGTAGCCAAACCACCTGGACTGGATGGTATACATCCAAGGGTGTTGAAAGAATTGAAATATGAGACTGCAGACCTGATATTAGTAATCTATGAACTATCATTAAAATCATCTGTAATATCTGAAGATTGGAGGATCGCCAATGTAACACCAATTTGTAAAAGGGGTTCCAGGGGTTGGGGGATCCGGGAAACTACAGCCTGACGTCAGTACCAGACAAAATGGTAGAAACCATCATAAAGAACAAAATTACTCAACATGTAGATAGTCATGGCCTAATGGGAGACAGCCAACATGGCTTTAGACAAGGAAGATCTTGTCTTACTAATCTGATATGTTTTTTTGAAGGTGTGAATAAACAGGTGGACAAAGGTGAGTCGGTTGATATAGTGTATCTGGACTGTCAGAAAGCCTTTGACAAGGTCCCTCATCAGAGACTTTTGGCAAAACTAGAGTCATGGGATAGGAGGCAGGTTACTATTGTGGATCAGGAACTGGTTAAAAGATAATAAGCAGAGGGTAGGGCTAAATGGCCAATTTTCCCAATGGAGAAAGGTGAATAGTGGTGTACCCCAGGGATCTGTGCTGGGTCTGCTGCTTTTTGACATATTCATAAATGACCTGTAAAAGGGACTAACGAGTGAGGTTATCAAATTTGCAGATGACAAAACTATTTAACGTTGTTAAAATCCATGAGGATTGTGGAAATTTGCAAGAGGATCTTAATAAATTGGAAGACTGGCATCGAAATGGCAGCTGAAATTTAATGTGGACAAGTGCAGAGTTATGCACCTAAGGCAGAACAACCCAAACTATGGTTTACACGATGCAAGGTTCCACATTAGGAAATACCACCCAGGAAAAAGATTTAGGCGTCATTGTGGATAACATGTTAAAATCCTCTGCCCAGTGTGCAGAGGCGGCCAAGAGAGCAAATAGAATGCTAGGTATCATAAGGAAAGGAATGGAAAATAAAACAAAGGATATTATAATGCCTCTGTATTGTTCCATGGTGCGAACACACCTTGAATATTGTGAGCAATTCTGGTCGCCGTATCTTAAAAAGGATATAGCGTTATTAGAAAAGGTTCAGAGAAGAGCCACCAAAATGGTAAAAGGGATGGAAGGATACCCCTATGAAGAAAGGCTAAAAAGGTTAGGGCTCTTTTTTTTTTATTATTTAATATTTTTTATTACTACTTTTCAAACATACCACAAGTAAAACACACTTGTTTAGTAATGGGGGACACTTCAGAAAATACAAACAAAACAGGAAAAATAATTAAACAGCAATAATCACAAAATGAACCCCTCCAATAGCCCACCATATAGAAGATCCAAAAAAGGAAAAAGAATTACTCCAAATTTACAACGAAAATTAACAGACGTAAAAAGCCATATACAAAGCCAAGTATCTAAGAGAGCTCGCTCACTCACCCCAAACTGGTCCCCTAGAATTTAAAAAGGAAAGTAATTGAGAGGATAGAGAAATATAAGCATAGCTACTCACCTGTAACAGGTGATCTCCCGGAACAGCAGGAATTTAGTCTTCACATATGGGTATCATCGGTACCGACGGAAGCCCACGTGGGAACACTCCCCAGCGTCCAATAGGAAAGCTTTTGGGATCATCTCACAGCACCTGCGTGCTCCTTCCCACCTTTCCCAACTGTCCCTCTCCAGTTGAGTTTAAAGCTGAGACAAGAGAGAGACCAAACAAGGCATCCAGGCGGGAGTTCTTGTCTAAGTAGTAATGGGCTGTGAAGGTATGAACCGAAGCCCAAGTAGCTGCTCGACAGATGTCGTCGATAGACACAGAGTGAAGATGAGCCATTGAGACTGCCATGGCTCTCACATTGTGAGCTGTGACATGGCCTTCAAGAGGAAGGTTCTTACTCTCATAGGCAAAAGATATACATTGTGCAATCCAGTTGGACAGTGTTCTTTTGGAGACTGGCAGTCCTAAATGACTAGGATCAAAAGCAACAAATAGCTGAGAGGACTTTCTATGTTGCTGTGTCCTTTGCAAGTAAAAGGCCAAAGCTCTTTTACAATCCAAAGTATGAAGGTTCCTTTCTGCATTTGAGGTGTGAGGCCTTGGAAAGAATACAGGAAGGTAAACCGCCTGGTTTAGATGAAAAGGTGATACCACCTTTGGCATAAAGTGTGGATGAGTCCTAAGGACTACCTTGTCATGATGGAACCTTGTATAAGGAGGTTCGGCCACCAATGCTTGCAATTCACTGATGCAACGTGCTGATGTGATTGAAATGAGAAAGATGACTTTCCAGGAAAGGAATTTCAAAGAGGTAGTGGCTAATGGTTCAAAGGGCAGTTTCATGAGCTGCCCAAGAACCAGATTTAAGTTCCATGCCACCGGTGGTGGCTTAATGGGAGGCTTAGTTAAAAGGCGGCCTCTCAAATCTTGCTATGAGAGGAAATAGGTTGTCCATTTAGAGGCTTGAAAGAAGCTGCAATAGCACTCAAATGAACTCTCACTGAATTGGTCTTAAGCCCTGCATTTGATAAATGAAGGAGATACTACAGTAATGATTCCAGAGGTATCGCCAGAGGGTTATGGACCCTTCTGCAAGCACCATATGGTAAACCTTTTCCACTTAAATGCATAAGAGCATCTTGTGGAAGGCTTCCTGGAAGCATAAAGGATATCCTTTACCTGCTGGGAAATGTTAAGACACTGAAGTTCTAGGCTTTCAGCAACCAGGCCCTGAGATGCAGAGACTGGGGATTGGGATGCCACGGCTTCCCGTCCTCTTGAGAAAGGAAATCTGGAGCAGATCCTAACTCCAGAGGCGGAGCTTAAGAGAGGTGTAGGAGCAGAGAGTACCACATTTGCCTTGGCCAACGTGGAGCTATGAGAATCATATGACCTCTGTCTCTCTGAAGCTTGAACAGGGTTTTGGGAATTAGGGGAATGGGTGGAAAGGCATACAGGAAGCCCTGCCAGCAATGGAGGAGGAAAGCATCCATGGCCATGACAACCCTAAGTCGGAATTCTGGAATAGAACCGGGGAAGTTTGGCATTCAGCGGACTTGCAAAGAGGTCTATGTCAGGGGTTCCCCAAATTTGAAATATTTTGGCCACCTGGTCTGCATGGAGAGACCATTCGTGTGGAAGCAGGACTCGACCGAGTCTGTCTGCCCAAGAGTTTTGAATGCCTGGAAGATACCTCGCAAGGAGATGAATCTGATGCTCTCTGGCAGGAGTCCATAGTCGCACAGCTTTGTTGCAGAGCGACAGAGAGCCTGTTCCGCCCTGCTTGTTCACATAGAACATGGCTACTTGATTGTCCGTTTGAACTAGGACTGTCTTGTAGCTGAGCTGGTTGTGGAATACTTGAAGAGCAAGGAAGATTACTCTAAGTTCCAGGAGATTGATGTGGAAATAGGCCTCCTGTGGAGTCCAGGTACCCTGGGTGGAGGGGCCTTAGCAGATGGGCTCCCTAACCCAACTGTGAAGCATCTGTTGTTAGAGTGGCTTGGGGTGGGGGTTGCTGAAAAGGAGATCCCACCAAAAGATTCTGGAGTGACTGTCACCATTGGAGGGACAAAATAAGGTGATCTGAGTTTGCTATTTTGTCTGACAGGCAACCTGACGCCTGAGTCCACTGAGTGGATAAGGTCCACTGGGCTGCCCTCATATGGAGGCGAGCATAGGGAAACAGATGCACGGTGGATGCCATGTAGCCTAGCAACTGTAACATTTCCCGAGCAGTGAGGAGAGGCTTTAGCACTGCTTGGGAGGCTAACTGCACAATGCGAAGGCAGCGGGGCTGTGGAAGGAAGGCCCTTGTCTGCCTGGTATCCAAGCAGAGCTCCTATAAAAACTCTAGGGATTGAGTGGGAGCAAGGTTGGATTTTGGGAAGTTTATGACAAGTCCCAAATACTGAAGGATGCGCATTGTGCGAGAGAGAGCAACCCTGGCCTCTGGCTCTGAAGGGGCTCGAGTGAGCCAGTCGTCTAAGTAAGGGAAGACGAATATTCCCAGGGTGCGGAGAAATGCTGCCACCACAGCCATGCATTTTGTGAACACCCTTGGTGCAGAGGCCAGGCCAAAAGGAAGAACCCTGTATTGGTAGTGCTTCCCTTGAAACAGAAAGCGAAGGAACTTTCAGTGAGTTGGATGGATGAAAACACGAGTGTACGCATCCTTGAGATCTAGAGAACAAAGCCAATCCTGACTCTGAAGGTATGGCAGCAGAGTTCCTAGAGAAATCATTTTGAACTTCTCTTTGAACAGGAATTTGTTCAATTCTCTGAGGTCTAAATGAGTCCGTCCTCCTGTTTTCTTTGGAATAAGGAAATAGGGGGGGGGGGGGGGAGTAAAACCCTGTACCCCGTTGGGGAATGGGTACCACTTCTATTGCCCCTTGAGCAAGGAGCACAGTGACCTCTTGACCTAACTGGTCGTTGAGAGAGGTCTGAGAATTGAACTGTCTTACCATTGTAGGAGGGGGCATGCTGAGGAAATGAAGCTTGTACCCCTCTCTTACAATAGACAGAGTCCAATTTTCTGCTGTTATCTGACTCCATCTGGGAACAAAATGACATAACCTTCCTGGAAAGGTGGAGAGTTCTGGGCCATTCAGGGCCAGGAAGGCAAAGTTCTCTAGATAAGAGTCAAAGCCCCTGTGGAGGCTGAGTCTGCTGAGCTAGTTGAGGCTTAGCTGCTTTTGGCTTCCTTTGCCTAGGTTGTTGCTGCTGTCCCGGTAAAACACCTGCTGATGTCAATGCAGTCGGTGCCAGTACCGGTTGAATTGTCTGAAGTGGTCTCAGAGGCATCGAGGTCGTGAGAAGAGCCGCCAGACTGCGCTCAATAGCCAAGAATCTCTGGTCTATCGACGCTGCCAAAACTTGGTGTCAGTACCAGATGAAGCGGCCGGAACCCCAGAGCATGGCACCAGTAGTTCTGTCGAGGTTAAGGCCTCGAGAACATCCTGGAGCCCCGTTAGTGCTTTGGAAGCCAAAGCCGCCCGCCAGGGCAATTTTGCCGTGAAAGTCCATCAAGGGCAACGCCAGAGGCATCTCGATGTTTAGAAAGGAGATCTACCCTTTGAGGACCGGAAAGATTTATGTTTAGTTACCTGAGATCCATGGGAGGAAGACGAAGCCCTGGAAGACGTCGATGCCACGGAAGCTGCATCGGAGGGAAAAAGGGTGCTAAGTTTAGCAGCTTGGTTTTGCCGGCCCCTTTGACATCATCCCACTGGCAACACACTGAAAAAGAGTGGTCAGGACCTAAACATTTGAGGCACCACTCATGGGTGTCGGTGATGGAGATGGTACCACCACACTTAAAAGAATTTTTAAAACCCGAAGCGTGTTTTTCCATTCTGAAGGAAAAAGTTGGGCCTAGTGCCCAAAATGGTGCATGGCACCTGAGGAGAAAATTACTGGAAAAGACTCCAGAAAGAATTTTTTTTTTTTTTAAAAAGAAAACCACCGGCGGTACCGGTGTAGTGTCGAGGGAAGGCAGACGCGACCACAAAAAAAGAAGAGGGAAATGTTTTCTGCGGTGACAGGATGTGCGACCTGTCGGCTCCGCAGAAAATGAAGAACTGGAGAGGGACAGTTGGGAAAGGCGGGAAGGCAGCACGCAAGCGCCGTGGGATGCTCCCAAAAGCTTTCCTATTGGATGCTAAGATCAACTCGGAACCCTGGTACACAGGAACTCTAATAAAATCAAAAAGGGAGCTCCGTAAAATAGAGAGAAAATGGAGACAAACCAAATCCTCCGATCTCAAAACTAAATACATGGCCCATCTCGCAAAATACAAAGACGACGTGAACAATGCAAAAAAATTACATCACACCAACATCCTAAACAAGGCAATCAATCGCCCAAATCACTAACCAAAACGGACCAAAATGCCAACCTCAACAAATCCATCAAGGTCCAAACACTGGCAAACCACTACGCGACCAAACTGACGGCCCCTGGTCCTCCACCCTCCCCACCAACACCACAAATCAGAAGTGAGAACACCACAACGCAAAACCAGTTTATGGGAGCACTTCCACAAAATAGGAACCAAGCAAATCACAGCCATTGTCACAAGCCTGAAAAGCACCACCTCCCCACTAGATCCCTGTCCTGCATCCTGGATCAAGGCAGTGAAACAAGACATAACACCTCACATAGCACACATAGTTAACCTATCCCTACAACAAGGAATCATGCCCTCAGAACTAAAGAAATCAGTCATTAGACCCATCCTAAAAAACACTACACTCAACGGAGAAGACCCAGCCTCCTACCGTCCCATATCAAGTATCTCATTCCTGGCAAAGATCATAGAAAAAACGGTCCTTCTACAACTCCAAGACCATCTGACTGACAGTGCTCCTCTTGATGACCAGCAATATGGCTTCAGGCAACATCATGGAGTTGAAACCCTGTTACTAGTTCTACTTAACAACCTCCTAAAGGGCCTTGAAAACAAAAAGAAAATGTACATTCTTGTATTCATTGACATCTCAGCTGCCTTTGATACAGTTAATCATGGGACCCTCATAAATAGGATAAAATCAATAGGAATAACAGGAACCCCACTAAAATGGTTCTCATCCTACATCTCAAATCGATCACGACAGGTTCTATTCAACGGAGGAAAAAAGCAGAATCTTTCTCACAAACACAGGGAATCCCCCAAGGCTCTGCTCTCTCAGCACTTCTGTTTAACATATATATGCAGCCCACTATGCAAAATTTTCTCACGGCACGAAATTAATTACCACATCTATGCCAATGATATCATGCTATACACACAACTAGACACTAAAAACCCAGACTACAACCCACTGGAGACATGTATCGGAGAGATGCAAGACTGGTTACAACAAAGTAGTATGTCAATTAATCACAAAAAAAAACGAAGTAATGTATATCTCCAAAGAACCGAATTTTGACCCTCCCACATCAATAACACTATGTAACAACACTTACCAAACAAAAAAAGAAATAAAGTATCTAGGAGTCACATTTGACTGTGACCTAAAGATGGAAAAACACCTCCGAAAGACCAACAGAGCAGTTTTCCACAAGCTTAGAGTGCTCCAACCCATTCGGAATATTATTGATCCCCAAGACTTCAGAACAGTGGCCCAAGCACTCATCATGCCACATTTTGACTACTGCAACGCCATCCTACAAGGTTTACCTAAAAAAACCCTAAACATATTACAAATGGCACAAAATGTAGCTGCCAGAGTCATAATGAAGAAAAATCTAAGTGACCACATCACACCAGTACTAATTCAATTACACTGGCTACCCATAACAGCTCGCACAAAATACAAAATACTAACCACCTTCAAACTCATCCACAACTTAGCACCTTCCTTCCTCAACAACCTAGTAAGATTGCAACCTCCTACCCAAAACAGAAGAACCCACAATTCCAACATCCTTCACACTCCAACAGATATAAGATCTGCCAAAGCTAACACCAGCCACAGGGCTTTCTCATATGCGGCGCCAACACTGTGGAACCAACTCCCACCAGAACTACGAGCTAGCAATGACCTTCTAGACTTCAGAAAGAAACTCAAAACGCACATTTTCCAATCACATTTCAACCTGAACTAAACCCACAGATGGAGCAGCCCCTGACCACTGTGTCCAAGAAGATTATCCTGTATATATGTATTTATGTATATATGTAAATGAACTCCCCCATAGCTAAGAAGTGTTAACTCTGTATGATGTGCTTTTCTGACAATCTGTATGTAAACAAAATTTGTACCTGCCTTGATTCGGCAGTTTCACAATAGTAATCCTACCCGCTTCTGATCGCTGGAAGGAGCGGGCTACAAATGCTTGCTAAATAAAAAATAAAATAAATAAATGCTGGGGAGCGTTCCCGCACGGGCTCCGTCGGTACCGATACCCATATGTGAAGACTACATTCCTGCTTGTTCCTGGAGATATAAGAATTACCCTGAAATTTTACCAAGCATTTACAAGGGTATTTCAGAAAAAATAAACCACCAAGCTGGAGGATCCACGGACGCAGGATTAAAAACTCACTCCTGCGCCGACGGGTCTCCCGAGCAAGGTCAGGGAAAATTTGAACAAGACACCCCTTGAATAAAACATTCCTTTTCCTAAAGAAAAGTCTTAAACAGCCATTCACAGTCAGAAACCAATGCTAAAGTGACTAAACAGGTCACAGGTTTCACTAGAACTGTATCTGAAGTTTCCAACAATTCTGAAATATTTAACTCATTTATTTATTTATTTACATTCTCTTATATACCGCGCTATTCTGCATCAGTGCGGTTTACATTGAACAAACTGAAATTACATTGAATAGGGCATTATAACTTGGAGATAACTATTGTACAGGCCCAGCTGCCTAAGTAGAAACTGAAGCCTTCCGGGCTGTAGAAAGATAATAAATCTTTACAATAGGAGGACAGGAGTCCACAGGGACCCCCAAAACCTCAACCAAGTATTTTTTAAACATTTATTTTGCAGGAAAATTAGATAGACAGGAAAAATTAACCAAACGAAGATTAGCTAACCTGGAAAAGTTCTCCAATTGCTCCAACCTGATTTTTCATCTGAGTAGAGTCCTTAATAAATGTCTAAGATAGTCTCCAGCTATTTATTCTTTCCTGAAAACCTCATCCACTGTTGCTTTTCATTAAATTCAAGTCCTGCTCCGATTTTGCAATACTTGTAGAATTTAATACAACCTGCTCCTGGATTCCGTTGATCTGAGATACAAAGGTTTCCCCTAAATGGTTAATAGCAGTCCATATCGACTCCAGGGTGAAGTGTTCCGGCCGTGGCAGGGAAAAAAAACCACAACAGACCCACGTTGGACACCTGGCAAAAACTCCACTAGGCCATGGGACCCCAGGAGGGGGAGTTCCGGCGTTGCTACTAAATGCCTCGGCGAGACTCCCAGTCTCGAGCGCAGATCCAATATATTGCCCTATCAAAGGGAAATCTCCCTCCGACATGCTGGGCACACACAGCCCCAGAGAAGATTCAGGGACTCCCATCATTGGAGAAGCCAACATCTCCACGCTGCACCGAGCTGAATCTGAACACGGCTGCTTCGAGACACGATGAAACTCCAGGGGCGTAAGGTCACTGCTCGAGGGAGATGCCGAGCTACCAAGCCCCAACCGTCCTCCAGCCGAGCTTTCCATCCCCCGCTACTGGCTGCGGCTCCTGAAGACGATACACAAAGAAATCCAGAGGTCCGGTAACCAGAGTTGAGGTCTGCGCGGATGCCTGGGGCTGCAATTCGTGCTCCACCTTCCCTTTCGACCCATCGGAAAAAGGAGGACAGGAACCTAAAATGCTGCATGCCACCATCTTGGATCCTCAAGGTTAGGGCTCTTTAACCTGGAAAAGAGACGGCTGAGGGGAGATATGATAGAAGTCTATAAATTAATGAACGGAGTGGAACGGGTAAAGCGTAGTTACTCACCTGTAACAGGTGATCTCCGGGAACAGCAGGAATAAGTCTTCACATATGGGTACCGTCGGCACCGACTGAGCCTGCGCGGGAACGCTCACCAGCATCCCAAAAGGAAAGCTTTTGGGAGCATCCCACCACGCATGCGTGCTGCCTTCCCGCCCAACTACCTTTCTCACTTCAGTTGAGTTGAAAGCTGAGACCAAAGGAAAGAAGCAGAAGAAAAATAGAAAGAAAGAGAAAGACAACTCCTAGGGGAGGTGGGTGGGTTGTGAAGACTTATTCCTGCTGTTCCCGGAGATAGCATAGTTACTCACCTGTAACAGGTGATCTCCGGGAAACAGCAGGAATTTAGTCCTCAGATATGGGTATCGTCGGTACCGACGGAGCCTGCGCGGGAACGCTCCCCAGTGTCCAATCAGACCACTTTTGGGAGCATCCCACAGTGCCTGCGTGCTGCCTTCCTGCCTTTCCCAACTGCCTCTCTCCAGTTGAGTTTTTTTTTTTTTAATTTAACATTTTTATTACACACAACAGAAAACAATGCATTACAGTTCAACATATGCTATGCCCCATCACACAAGCTCCCCCCCCCTACCCCCACAAGCTATCCACGAAGTGGGGACATTCCCAACTATCCCAAGATAATGCCATTAACAGTAACATACAGACGGTTAGGAAATCGTACCCCCAATAGTACTACGCACATATACAAGGATGCCATAGGAACATGGATGCGTTCGTGAAGGGTGCTGATAAGGGGCAGGGGCACCCTGGCTAGCATATCTACACACTATCCAAGAACTAAAACTCCCACCACTCAAGTGGGCCAAATTAAATCATAAGTACACACCCCGCAGCATAAACATTGACCCAGCCCCCGGTAACCACAAACCCCACACTGTCCAACTTAAATACAAACAGTTTTACCCCACCGATGCCCCCCCCACCTCCCACCCCCCAGCTCCACCCCCTTCCCAGGACCTCGGACCTCATATCATTAACCTACGGAGCGCTCTTCCCACTCCAAGTATTTCCCCCAGGTGTTAGAAAAGCTCCGCAAACTCCCATTTTTTAGTGCCGTGAGCTTGCTCATCAAGAAGATCTGCCCCACAAAAGCCTGAACTTCCCCCAAGAACGGGGTACCAATCTGCTTCCACCTCCTGCCCACCAAAATGCGCACCGCCACACAACAGAGATTCAAAAAGCCACCCTCTGCCTTATTTAACCCCTCAGCGTGCAGCCCCAACAAGGCCACAACCGGCAGTGGAGCAATCTCCTTACCTAGGATCGCACTCACCCACTCAAACACTGCTCCCCACAACATATGTAACTCCCCGCACCCCCACCAAATGTGCAAATACGTGCCACCCACTCCACATTTTCGCCAGCATTGCCCATCAGGGAGGTGGTACATAACCTGTAACCTCATCGGCGTCAAGTGCCATCAATACAAAATTTTATAGTTGTTCTCCAACAGGTGCGCCGCCAGCAACCCCTTATACCTTGACTTACAAATTTGCTCCCATTGTGCCTCTTCCCAACAGCCACCTAGGTCCTTCTCCCATTTCAGTTGAAAGCCCTCCTTCCACCCCTCCCCAGCCATGAGGTTATAAAGCTGTGTGACCACCCGTTTGGTGGGGCCTAGAAGCCCCAACACCTCAATCCCCGTAGGGTTCCCCAGCAAGCTCAGGCAGAATTTTTATGCCGGACATAATGACTGAGTTGAAGATACTGATACTCCTCATAGCCCTCGAGATGGTATTGGCTCACCAGGGTATGGAAAGCTACAATTTATTTTCCTTCCAGCACTTGTCCGACCCCTACTACTCCTTTCTCCGCCCATTTGGCAAACCCCGAGCTCCCCATTCCCGGCGGAAACTCTGGATTCCCCCTAATGGGCACCAGTCTAGACCTCCCATTCCTCCCCAACCAGAACTGCTGCCACTTATTCCATAATTCCACCGTCCGCCTAGTATAGGGGTTCCGGACCGGGATCCCTCTTCGCTGCTCCCACGGGAGCCATATCCACTCCCCCAACGTCTGCACCCCCAACTCCTTCTCTTCCATTTGCACCCACTCTTTCACCTCCTCCCCCACCATTCTACTATGGCCCCCAATTGTGAGGCTTCTAAATAGCGCGCAAGGTCAGGGACAGCCAGCCCCCCCTTCTCCCTACATTTCACCAAAGTCTGCCACGCAATGCGGCAATGCTTTCCCCCCCCCCCCCACAAACTGCATCATGGATCTCTGCCACCGCTCCACCGCTTTCTTCCCCACCCAAATAGGCAGCGACCTAAAAAGGTACAGCCACTGCGGCAGCACCACCATCTTCACGGCCGCAATCCTCCCCAACCAGGAAAGCACAGTTACTTACCTGTAACAGGTGATCTCTGGGAACAGCAGGAATTAGTCCTCACATATGGGTACGTCGGTACCGACGGAGCCCGTGCGGGAAAGCTCCCCAGCTTCTTAGAATAGAAGCTTTTGGGACCTCCCACTGCACATGCGCACTGCCTTCCCGCCTTCCTGAACAGCTCTCCTCAGTTTCGAGTTTATAGCTGAGTCAACAGAGAGAGGACAGGAAGATAGATAGATAAAAGATACAACTCCTAGGGGAGGTGGGTGGGTTGTGAGGACTAATTCCTGCTGTTCCCAGAGATCACCTGTTACAGGTAAGTAACTGTGCTATCTCCAGGAACAAGCAGGAATAAGTCCTCACATATGGGGACTCCCTAGCTTAGATGCATGGGATCCCCTGTAAAGGTTCGCCATCTTCGTATGGATCTCAGGCATCCATTCTGGGAAGGTGGGCAGGAGTTGTTTAGGAATGGAACAGGTGCTTGAGGACAGCCTGGCCAAACAAGGCATCCCGGCGGGAGTCCTTGTCCAAACAGTAATGGGCTGTGAAGGTATGAACCGAGGCCCAGGTAGCGGCTCGACAGATCTGATCTATGGAAACAGAGTGCAGATGAGCCATAGAAGTTGCCATGGCCCTCACATTGTGAGCAGTGACATGGCCTTCCAGAGAAATGTTTTTGCTCTGGTAAGCAAAAGAAATACACTGAGCAATCCAATTGGAAAGTGTACGCTTGGAGACTGGAAGTCCCAAATGGGAAGGATCAAAGGCCACAAAAAGTTGAGAAGACTTTCGATGTGGCTGAGTCCTATTAAGGTAAAAAGCGAGAGCTCTTTTACAATCCAGAGTATGAAGGTTCCTCTCTGCATTGGATGCATGAGGAGCTGGAAAAAAGACAGGTAGATATACCTCTTGATTAAGATGAAAAGGCGAGACCACTTTGGGCATAAAGTGGGGATTCGTCCTAAGGACCACCTTATCATGATGAAATCTTGTGTAAGGAGGATTAGCCACTAAAGCCTGCAGCTCACTGATGCGGCGAGCCGAAGTGACTGCAATGAGGAAGATGACCTTCCAGGAAAGAAATTTCAAGGAGGTGGAAAACATTGGCTCAAAAGGTGGCTTCATAAGTTGACCGAGCACTAGATTCAAATCCCATGCGACCGGGGTGGTCTGATGGGAGGTTTAGTGAGAGTCAGGCCTCTCATGAATCTTGCAACAAGAGGATGAGAGGAGATAGGTTGTCCATTTATATGTTTCAAGGATGCTGCAATAGCACTTAAATGGACTCTTACCGAATTCGTCTTGAGGCCTGCATTGGATAGATGCAGGAGATAATCAAGAAGAGAATTCAAAGGAAGTGCCAGAGGGTCAAGACCCTGCTGAGCACACCAAATGGAAAAACGTTTCCATCTGAAAGCATAGGAACGCCTGGTAGAGGGTTTCCTAGAGGCAGAAAGAATATCTTTCACTGGTTGGGAAAGATGAAAGTCTTGAAGGCTTAAGCCTTCAGTAACCAAGCACTGAGGTGAAGGGATTTGGGGTTTGGGTGCCACAAAGTCCCCTCCTCCTGAGACAGGAGGTCTGGCGCAGCTCCCAGATCCAAGTAGGATCCCTGGGAGAGCTGTAGAAGTAGAGGGAACCACACTTGGCGTGGCCAGCGTGGAGCTATGAGGATCATAGTTCCATGATCCCTCTGGAGTTTGAACAGAGTCTTGGGAATCAAAGGAATGGGTGGAAAGGCATATAGGAATGCCTGATTCCAATTCAGGAGAAAGGCGTCCGTAGCCTGAGCTCCCTGACACGGAGTTCTGGAACAGAACCGGGGAAGTTTGGCATTCCACGGACTTGCAAAGAGGTCTATGTCCGGGGTCCCCCATTCCTGAAAGATTCGGTTTATTTGGTCCAAATGTAGGGACCATTCGTGTGGCAGCAGAACTCGACTGAGCCTGTCTGCCCGAGAGTTTTGAACTCCTGGGAGATACACTGCTAGCAGGTGAATCTGATGCTCTCTGGCGAAGGCCCATAGTCTTAGAGCTTCGTTGCAAAGCGACAGAGAGCCCGTCCCTCCTTGTTTGTTTATGTAAAACATGGCCACCTGATTGTCCGTCTGAACTAGGACAGTTAGGTTGGCTAGGAGGGAGTGGAAGACCTTGAGGGCAAGGTAAATTGCTCGCAGTTCCAGAAGATTGATATGAAGGGTGGTCTCCTGTAGAGACCAAGTGCCCTGAGTGGAGAGAGTTTGCAGATGGGCTCCCCACCCTGTTTGGGAGGCATCTGTTGTGAGGGTTGCTTGGGGTAGCAATGGTTGAAATGGAGCCCCCAACAACAGATTCTTGGTGGAAGTCCACCAGTGGAGGGACCAAAACAGACGATCGGAGGTTTGTATTTGGTCTGAGAGCGCTCCTGACGCCTGAGTCCACTGAGTGGCCAGGGTCCATTGAGCTGCTCTCATATGAAGACGAGCATAGGGCACCACATGCACTGTGGAGGCCATATGACCCAGTAGGCGTAGCATTTCCCTGGCTGTCAAGTGAGTGCTGGACTGAGCTAGGGAGGCCAAACTCAGGAGGCGCTGGCCTCGAACATGTGGAAGGTAGGCCCTTGCAGTGATGGTGTCCAACTGGGCCCCTATGAATTCTAGAGATTGAGTAGGGATGAGTTGGGACTTGGGAAGGTTTACTACCAGTCCCAGATACTGCAAAAGGCTCCTTGTGTGGTCCAGGGAAATCTGGGCCTGTGACTGAGTTGGAGCTCGGATGAGCCAGTCGTCCAGATATGGGAAGACAAAGATTCCCATGCCTCTTAGAAATGCGGCTACGACTGCCATGCATTTTGTGAATACTCTTGGAGCAGAGGCTAGACCGAAGGGGAGTACTCTGTATTGGAAATGTTTTCCCTGAAACAGAAAGCGAAGATACTTTCTGTGGGATGGATGGATGAGTATATGTGTATACGCATCCTGTAGGTCTAGAGAACAAAGCCAGTCCTGACCCTGGAGGTAAGGAAGGAGAATGCCGAGAGACAGCATTTTGAATTTCTCCTTGAAGAGAAATTTGTTCAATTCTCTCAGATCTAGGATTGGTCTGAATCCCCCTGTCTTCTTTGGAATGAGAAAATAAGGGGAGTAGAAACCGGACCCTTGTTGAGGAAGAGGAACCTCTTCTATGGCCCCTTGGGCAAGAAGAGAGGAAACCTCTTGACCCAACAGGGTTAGGAGAGATGGGGGAGAATTGAATGGTCTCACCATATGATGGGGAGGAAGGCTGGAGAAATGAAGTTTGTAACCCTCTCGAATGATAGAGAGGGTCCATTGTTCTGTTGTGATTTGTTCCCATCTGGGAGCAAAGTGAACCAACCTTCCGGGTATGGTGAGAGGTTCTGGTTGTGTTAGAACCAGAAGTGGCAAGTTCCCTAGGAGCAAGTCAAAACCCCTGAGGGGTTGGAGCCTGCTGAGCTACAGTAGCTGCTGCAGGCTTAGCTCGTGCTTGTTTGGATTGCTGACGCTTAGCAGTATAGCGAGGTTGAGAAGACTGCTGGCCAGTATTTGAAGCAACTCTGGCCTTCTTATAGTAAGGCCTTTTAAAAGACTTTTTCTTAGTAGGAATTGAAGTGGACTTTGAAAGTCTTTCCAAGGTGGCATTTTCAGCATCCATCTGGGTGGCTTTGATTTGCCACTCTTCCCCAAATAAGTTCTCACCTGTACAGGGCAGATTCCGTAAGCCATCTAGAACCCAAGGTTCCAGATCAGAGGCCTGGAGCCAAGCAAGACGTCGGGCTGCAATAGCAATGCCCGAAGCCCTACTGGCTCCCTCAAAGGAATCATATGCTGCCCTATTAGAGAACTTAGAAACCTCTAAGAGTTGTTTCACTAGGGAAAGGAATCCCTGCTTTTTATCCTCAGGGATAAAGGGGGCAAAATGCCGCACCTTTTTGGCAAGTTCCTCCAGGAACATGCCCATATAGAGACTGTAGGAATTAATCCTGGCTATAAGCATACTAGCCTGGAAAATTTTCCTACCAAAAGAGTCCAAAGTCTTACATTCCCGTCCTGGAGGGGCCTCAGGTAAGTTGAGTGAAAACTCAGCAGAATCATCAGAGGAGTGAAAATCCTCAGAGGAATCGGTGCTTTCCTCTAACGCACGATACGCGTACCGATCGGTATCGATATCGGGCGTATCGGGTATGGAACCGGTATGGAGCGAAAGCCCATACGGTACCGACTTGCGTTTAGAGGTGGACGGCCTCGATACCGGCATGGCGGACGATACCGGTATCGGGCCCGGAACCGCTGAAAGCGGAACCGATGGCGTTGCAGCTTTAATGAAAGCCATGACGGCCTGCTGCATGGACTGTACAGTATCGCCCATGGACGCCATAGCTGCCTGGATGTCGGTACCGGAGTGACCCGGTACCCCAGAGCAGGCTAACAGGTGATCTGTCGAGGCCGTAGCATCGATATCAACCTGAGACCCCTGAATTGGCGTTTTTTGGAAGTTGGACTTCCCGCCGGGGTTGTTTGGCTGGGGCAGGGTCCTCAAGTTCTAAGCTAAGAGCCTCTCGATGCTTTGAAGGAGATTTGCTCTTTGAGGACTTGCCCACAGAAGGTTTGGTTACCTGAGATCCATCCGGAGAAGAAGACCTGGATGACTGTGATGCTGTATTCTCTGAAGCAAACAGCACATGGAATTTGTTGGCCCGGTTCTGCAGCCCACGTTTAGACATGTGGGAGCAAGATGGGCAGTCCGGTATGGAATGGTCAGGCCCCAAACATTTCAGACACCAGTCATGGGTGTCTGTGACTGAAATAACAGCATTACATTTGGTACACTTCTTAAATCCAGGGGCTGGCTTCTCCATGAGGAGAAATTGAGTAGGCCGAGAGGCCTCTCTGAAGTGACCAAAAAGCTAAAAAATAAGAAAAAAGAATTATAATTTTTTAAAGAAAGAAAGAAAAGACCGGCGATACCGGTATCGGTATGGGGAAGGCAGGTACGCGGTCTAAAGAAACAAATAAAATAACAATTTCTTCAGCGGTGACAGGAACACGACCTGCTGGCTCCGCGGAAAAAGAGAAACTGAGGAGAGCTGTTCAGGAAGGCGGGAAGGCAGTGCGCATGTGCAGTGGGAGGTCCCAAAAGCTTCTATTCTAAGAAGCTGGGGAGCTTTCCCGCACGGGCTCCGTCGGTACCGACGTACCCATATGTGAGGACTTATTCCTGCTTGTTCCTGGAGATAGCCCCTTACTCTGCCAAACCTCCAATTCTCTCCTTATCTTATGTTCCAATTGACCAAAATTAGCCCCAAATAAATCCCCAAACCAATAAAGGCTCACACCGTTTAATGGCTCACCCTACGACTCAAAATAGCCGTTGTTGATTCACACTGGCAATCGGTCTCAGAAAAACCAGCGGCACTTGAACCAAGAGCTAATAGCTCGTGAATTGTGCCAGTTTCACATCAATGACCTTATGCCGTTTAGAATTATTCAAAAAAATTTTTTTGTTTTTATATTTTCTTATTCAATGTCCTGTGTTGCTCTAAAAATACTTCTCGTCCTCAATAATAAATAACTTCAACAATATCAATGTCACATTGTTTAGATGAGGAGATATTGAATAAAGTTCAAACTTATCTTCTGCCTGCTTATCATGAAGGGCAATTCCAACGCTCATAGCAAGGCACCCCAAGCGTTTCACGTGAGACGTTTCATCAGGGAATCGTCCAAGTTTTACTGCACATCTGATGCTGCTGGCGTGTCTACTTGCATCCTATCATTCGCAATTACAAAATTCTCCGATGAAGACAAAACGCGGCGTTTTGTCTTCATCGGAGAATTTTGTAATTGCGAGTGATAGGATGCAAGTAGACACGCCAGCAGCATCAGATGTGCAGTAAAACTTGGACGATTCCCTGATGAAACTTCTCACGTGAAACGCTTGGGGTGCCTTGCTGTGAGCGTTGGAATTGCCCTTCATGATAAGCAGGCAGAAGATAAGTTTGAACTTTATTCAATATCTCCTCATCTAAACAATGTGACATTGATATTGTTGAAGTTATTTATTATTGAGGACGAGAAGTATTTTAAGAGCAACACAGGACATTGAATAAGAAAATATAAAAACAAAAAAAATTTTTTGAATAATTCTAAACGGCATAAGGTCATTGATGTGAAACTGGCACAATTCACGAGCTATTAGCTCTTGGTTCAAGTGCCGCTGGTTTTTCTGAGACCGATTGCCAGTGTGAATCAACAACGGCTATTTTGAGTCGTAGGGTGAGCCATTAAACGGTGTGAGCCTTTATTGTTTTGAGTTAACCGTTTAAAGAGTCACAGGCTTTTATTCAGTTGTATTCTACAGACCAAATAAATCCCCGGCATTAGGGGTTAGATAAATTCCCAAATACTTAATCCCATCTCTTGCCCACCTGTAGGGAAAATGTACCCGGATCCTCTCCTGGGTCGCCCTGTCCATTGAGATATTAAGAAGTTCCGACTTGGAGGCATTAACTTTAAAACCTGAACACTCCCCATACTCTCGCAAAATGGTATCTAACGCTACCAGGGATTCCAGTGGTCTGGTCAGTATAAAGAGCAGGTCATCGGCAAACAGCGAGATTTTACATGCCACTCTTCGTCCAGCAACCCCATAGACTTCCTTGCTCTCCCTTATAAACTGGGCCAACGGTTCCATAGACAACACAAACAGAAGAGGGGAAAGGGGACACCCCTGCCAGGTTCCCCAAAATAATTCAAATGCTGCAGTATATTCCCCATTTATACGAATCCTAGCCAGTGGCCGATCATAAATAGCTTTCACACCCACTCCAAGTACGCCCCCCCCATCCCCAGCCGTTCCATAACTTTAAATAAATAGGGCCAATATACTCTGTCAAAGGCCTTTTCGGCATCAATAGCTAACAAGACCAAGGGGTCCGCCCTCCTTTTCCCCTGCCATACCGCGTTCAGAACTCTCCGTATATTGTCCCCAGCCTGCCGCCCGGGAACAAACCCAGCCTGGTTTTCATGGATCAACCGGGGCAGGAAAACCAGAAGCCTATTAGCCAGAATTTTTGAGAAAATCTTAAAATCCGACCCCAAAAGCAAGATCGGCCGATAAGAGCCGCATAAACAGGGATCCTTACCTTCTTTTGGCAGTATAGTTATTCCGGCCGTACGCATAGTTTCAGGGATCCGCCCCCCGTCCGCAAAGGAGTTATACAGCCGGGCTAACGGCTCACTCAAGACCTCTACAAACTTTTTATAAAACTTACTGGAAAACCCATCAAGGCCCGGGGCCTTCGAAGCCGGCAATGCCTTAACATCGACCACCTCCAGCACCTCAATGGGACGAGAAAGCAGAGCAGCCTCCTTCTCCCCCAAACTCGGGAGATTGACCTGTAAAAATTTCTCAACAGGCGCTTGTGGGCTTATCCCTTCCACCGCATACAGCTGCTTGTAAAATTCCACAAATCTATCCTGAATCTGTTTCCCTCCCCGCAATTCGCGTCCCTGGGCATCCCGAATTTTCGTTATAAAATTCCTGGTCCGCAGCCTCTGCAGCCTACGCGCCAGCAGGCGCGAGGGCTTGTTGCCCCATTCAAAGAACTGTTGCTTCAGTTTTTCCTGAGCGAATTTAAGCTCTGCCAGCTCTAATTCCCCTAAATCCCGATTGTGCTTCCTCAGCTCCTGCTCCTGCTGTCGCGTCCATTGCCCCAGTTTCTGCAGAGCTTCCAAGTTCCGAATCTGCAGCCTTAGGGCCTCTTTTTTCCCCTCCTTCAGCCGCTTCATATGAGAGCCAATAGATATCAGCTCCCCCCCGCACTACCGCCTTCAAACATTCCCAAATCGAAGCAATCCCACACTCCGCCGTATCATTATGCGCCAAATAATCTTTTATCCCCTTTTCCACTCTTTGCACTACCTGCAGATCTTCCAAAAGAGACTCATTGAGCAACCATCCTCCCCCCTTCCGACCTTGGCGCCCCATGCGCACCTCAATCCACACCGGCGCGTGATCAGAAAGCGGTTCTTTCCCCTATCTCACAGCTCACAACCTCCTGCAGCATAGGTCGCGAAACCCAGATCATATCCAAACGTGAGAATGAGTGGTGAACTGGTGAATAAAATGTGTAATCTTTTTCCCGACCCCTCAACTCTCTTCATGTATCCGCCACCCCAAGGTTAGTACCCAGGACCTTTAACATCCATCGGGCTCTAGCATTCCCCTCCACCTCCCCCGGGGAATTATCCAACTTGGGGTTGACAGTCAGATTGAAGTCACCCCCCATAATCACCTGACCCTCAGCAAACTGGTCAATAACGGAGTTTAACTCCTGATAAAAGGGCCCCTGCGCATCATTTGGACCATAAAGGTTCACAAGGGTGAAGACCTGGTCATACAATTTAAGCTTAAGAAGGATATACCTCCCTCCCCGATCCTGTTTAATGGCACACACACCTCATGCGGAATAGCCCCTCGTAACATAATGCCCACCCCCCCCTTACACAACGCTAATCTGTTGGAGGAGAACCACTGATCCCGAAATTTTTTATGAGACATTCGCCACTCATCTTGTCTCTTCAAATGTGTTTCTTGCAGGAAGATTATATCCCCCCTCAGTCTCTCTATTTCCTTAAATACTCGCTGCCGCTTAACCGGCGCATTCAACCCAAGCACATTCATCGTAAGCACCCGCAGTTTATCCATCCGTCACATTACCCCCCCTCCTCTTCCACACCTCTAACCTAGGTAAGAGATCCTCACCCAGACCCCCCCATCCCTCATCCCCCCCCACCCCTCACTCTCCCCCCCCCGCCTCCCCCCTTCCCAGGACCATCATATGGATCCATAAGAGGCATGACATCCCCGCCCCACCAACCCATCAATAATTATAGCACATAAGCTATGGCACACATATCTTAACTAACTGTTATTCCAGGCCAGTCTATCAGCCACAATCCTCAGTCCTGGGTGAGCGCCTCTGCTGCCGACGCAGCCGCTTATCTCCTTTTTGCGCTCTCTGCCAGCCCCCAGCACGCTCCACAGGCCGAGATACGCTCGCGGGCTCCACCGCCGGCAGATCCGGAACGTCTGCCCAGCCCGCCTGCTTAAGCACTCGCGCCGCCTCCTCGGGGGTCTTGACATGTGAGGCAACCCCGCCAATAGAAAATTGAAGACCAAATGGGAAGGTCCACTTATATTTAACCTGCTGATCACGGAGCCTCTTCGTTATAGGGGCCATACCCCTCCTTTTCCGAATGGTGATGGCAGAGAGATCTGCGTACAGTTCGACCCGGTGGTTTTCCCACTTCAGTTCTGGTAGTCGCCGAGCTATCTCCATGATAGCATTCTTGGTGGAATATTCGTGGAAGCAGGCCACAATATCTCGCGGCCTGCCCTCTCGCCGTGGGCCCAGAGCTCCATGTGCACGCTCCAATTTCAAGCACCGCGTGCTGTCCGGCCCCTCCGCCTGCTCCAATATCTGCTGACTTAGCTTCTCCACCAACCGCATACAATCCTCTTTATCTGGGCTTTCCGGCACTCCCCGGACTCTAATATTAGCCTTCCGGGACAGATTCTCTAAGTTCTCAACTTTCGCCCAGAGCTCAGCCAGGTCTCCATCCCAGGCCTCCATCTTTTCTTGCAACCCATGGACCACATTGTCCTGGGCCTCCACCTTGCTTTCCACCTCTTCCAGACGGCTTCCCACCTCTCTCACCTCCCCTTTTAAGTCCTCCAGCCAGATATGGACGTCTCCTTGAAAACTAGCAAGGTCTTGTTGCCTGAGGGTGCCGAACCACGATTTTAGTTCACCACGCAGACCCTCAATCTCACTGGTCTGAACCTGTTCTGCACCTGAAGGGGATTTCGCCGCCTCCGCTGCTGATGCCCCGGGCGCCGCCATTTTACTCTTCAAGACTGTGCTCCCCGATCCTCCTTTGTACGCGAATGCCTTCAGCTCCGCCGCACCTTTTTTCATCGCGACTCTCCTCCGCTCACCTGCACCAACTTATCCCCCAGATCTGAGGACCTCCCGCAGTTTTAGGCTTATTGTGTGCCAATTATACTCCCGGGCCGTCGGAGCTCTACTCTCACGCTCCCGCTCGGACCGGTGACGTCATTTCCTCTCCTCTCCAGTTGAGTTTTAGAGCTGAGACAAAGAGAGAGCGAGCAAGGGAAAGGAAAAGAGATAGAGAGAGGAGGTGGGTGGGTTGTGAGGACTAAATTCCTGCTGTTCCCGGAGATCACCTGTTACAGGTGAGTAACTATGCTATCTCCAGGAACAAGCAGGAATGTAGTCATCACATATGGGAACTCCCTAGCTTTAGGTGCCAGGGAGAGACCCCAGAAAGTTGTGTGTCCCTGAGAAGGGCTCCACTTCCCCCCATGGATCTCTGGCATCCTACCAAGGATGGTGGGTAGGAGTTGATTAGGTATGGAACAGGTGTTTGAGAACAGCCTGACCAAACAAGGCATCCCGGCGGGAGTCCTTGTCCAAGCAGTAATGGGCTGTGAAGGTATGAACCGAGGCCCAAGTGGCTGCTCGACAGATGTCGTCAATAGACACAGAGTTTAGATGAGCCATTGAGGCTGCCATGGCTCTCACATTGTGAGCTGTGACATGGCCCTCCAGAGAAAAGTTCTTACTCTGATAGGTGAAAGAAATACACTGAGCAATCCAGTTAGATAGTGTTCTCTTGGAAACTGGAAGTCCCAAATGAGAAGGATCAAAAGCAACAAAGAGTTGAGAGGACTTTCTATGTTGCTGTGTTCTTTGTAAGTAAAAAGCTAGAGCTCTTTTACAGTCCAAGGTATGAAGATTCCTCTCTGCATTTGATGCATGAGGTCCTGGAAAAAAAGACAGGTAGGTAGACCTCTTGGTTGAGATGAAAGGGCGACACCACCTTAGGCATAGTGTGGATGAGTCCTAAGGACTACCTTGTCATGATGGAACCTTGTATAAGGTGGATTAGCTACTAGTGCTTGCAACTCACTAATGCGGCGTGCTGATGTGATTGCAATGAGAAAGATAACCTTCCAAGAAAGAAATTTCAAGGAGGTGGAAGCTAAAGGTTCGAAAGGTGGCTTCATGAGCTGACCAAGAACCAGGTTCAAGTCCCATGCCACCGGAGGTGGTCTAATGGGAGGTTTAGTTAGAAGGAGGCCTCTCATAAATCTTGCTATAAGAGGATGAGAGGAAATAGGTTGTCCATTTAGAGGCTTAAGGGAAGCTGCAATAGCACTCAAATGGACTCTTACTGAATTTGTCTTAAGGTCTGCATTAGACAAATGGAGGAGATACTCCAGCAAAGATTCCAGAGGTATCGCAAGGGGGTTAAGACCCTTTTCCGAACACCAAATGGTAAACCTTTTCCACTTGAAAGCATAAGAACGTCTAGTGGAAGGTTTTCTGGAAGCATAAGAACATCTAGTGGAAGGTTTTCTGGAAGCATAAAGAACATCTTTCACTTGCTGAGAAAGATGAAGATCTTGGAGATCTAGGCCTTCAGCAACCAAGCTCTGAGATGCAGAGACTTGGGATTGGGATGCCATAACATTCCGTTTTCCTGAGATAGGAGATCTGGAGCAGACCCTAACTCTACTCTAGGGAGGGAGCTTGAGAGAGATGTAGAAGCAGAGGGTACCACACTTGCCGTGGCCAATGTGGTGCTATGAGAATCATGTGGCCTCTGTCTCTCTGAAGCTTGAAGAGGGTTTTGGGAATTAGAGGAATTGGGGGAAAGGCATACAGGAAGTCTTGACTCCAGTAAAGCGCAGTTACTTACCTGTAACAGGTGATCTCTGGGAACAGCAGGAATAAGTCTTCACATATGGGTACGTCGGTACTGACGGAGCCCGCGCGGGAACGCTCCCCAGCGTCCAATCAGAAAGCTTTTGGGAGCATCCCACAGCGCCTGCGTGCTGCCTTCCTGCCTTTCCAACTGTCTCTCCTCAGTTGAGTTTTATAGCTGAGACAAAGAGAGAGAGAGAGGAAAGGAAAGATAGAGAGATACAACTCCTAGGGGAGGAGGGTGGGTTGTGAAGACTTATTCCTGCTGTTCCCAGAGATCACCTGTTACAGGTAATTAACTGTGCTATCTCCAGGAACAAGCAGGAATGAGTCTTCACATATGGGGACTCCCAAGCTAAGATGCCTGGAGCCCTAGCATGCTGGAGATTGAAACATGCTACACCTCATATGGCCAGGCATCCTGAGGATGGAGGGTAGGAGTTGGAAAAGAGAGGAGCTGTAGAAAACAGCTAATCTAAGATAGGACTACAGGCAAGGGGTCCTTGTATGTATGATAATTATCATGAAATATTTTGAAATGAACAAATCAGAATATGGACCTCACCTAGTGGATTGCAGGAAGTAGAGAGGCTGACGGAGTCTACTGAGGATGCAGTAGAGAAATCTTCAAGGTGACCTCACTGAAGTGAAGGTGAAGGTCAAATCTGGAAGTGACAGGTGATCCCAGGATTCAACTGGGGTAGTACAAAAACGGCAGGTCTTTAGTGGGAAGCTTATGGAAAAAGCTGAAAACTCTTTTGGCTACAGAGGTATTTACAGTTAGGAGCAAAAGAGGAAGAAGACTGACCGCTTTGGACAAACTGGCCTAGTCCTTGAGGGAAGAAGGGGTATGGGAAAAACCCCGTATTCCCAAGAAAGGACAGATGTCTGAGGAGTTGAAACCTCAGATCTACTGAAGATCCACCATGTCTTTCCTAACTGGTGAAAGATAGGAAGACATTGGAGCATGGAGCTTCAGGGATACCTAAACCTAGGGTTATGGTAGGAGCTGTCAGTACCACAGCAGTGGTTGTGTGCATAATACCCCAAGCATACTGTGGACAGTAAGAACATGTGCAAAGCCCACTGTCTGTAACATATAGGAAGGTAAACCTTTATGAGCATAGACAGTCAGAGTGTAAATACACATCTACATATAAGGAAGGATATATATATATAATTGTATATATATATATATATATATATGTCTAAAGTGAGATCTAGAGGGGCATAACATATGCACACGCAGCTGACAGACATATGTATCTATAGGAATGTATATAGATACAGATACATATATGAATATATAGGACTAAAGATAAATGTCTGCAATTAAACAGACAAAGATAGGTCTATAGGAAACTTCACAGGGGAAATGTGAAGAGGAACGATTCATCTAATAACAAGGTGGAACCTACTTGAGAAGATATAGAGAATCTGTTCCCTCTGGTTAAGATGGAGCAGGAATGCTACCCAGTGAAATAACCAGGATGGTTGCGTGGAAAAACAGAGGATAATATCAGTCTGTAAACAGCAAGTCCTGAGTCCGGTAGAACTAACATGGTGAATGGACAGAAAAAACGCAGAGGATGAGATACCAGGTTGACCCACTTGAGGAACAAGGGGGGGGTATCATGCGTTGTCGTAGTTAAACATGTGCTGTCCATGAAGGATTAGGATACCATGAGGACAAGCTGCAAGGAAAAAGAGCATATTTCCTGTAGGAATTGGGTAACTCCTTAGACTGTCACGTAGAGAAGGCTTATGTCCTTTATTAAAAAGACATAGAAGGGTGTAAAGAACCCTTACAGTCAAGAGGAATGACTGAGGAAGCCTTTTTCAACCATATAGGATAGTGATTAGAGAAAAAATCCCCATGCTCTCTAGCAAGGGCCCATAGTGGAAAGCTTCTCAACAGGATTGCAGAGAGCATTATGCAGGAAAAATGGGAAATAAAACTGGCTGTTGGAGAAAACCAGCTGCCACTGCAACTATGCTGCCAACTCCAGGGATTTGGAGATGGCAGAAAAGAAGTGATAAGGATTACCAAAGATAAATGAAGCACTATCTTGGAAGCACTACTAAGGCTAGACAAAAAAGTAGTGGAAGACAAGGCTGGAACTTGTAGCAAGTACTAGTAGTCCAATCACTGGAACTCCTGCATGGGCAGCTGCTGAATAGAACAGCAGAGAAAAAACTTTATGTTTTTAACAAAGAGGACAGAACAAGGAGAGAAAATCCTGATCATGTCTGAGGAGCTGCCCAATGAAAAAAGGGAGGTTACTCCAGAGAAAACTCTACACTGGAAAGGAAAGACAGACTAGAAGGCTAAGAAAGCCTTCCAGTTGTAAGGTACCACTCGTACAGGGGAAGCCCTGGAAAAGAGGGTAAAGAAAAAATAGGGGCTGAAGGGAGACTTGCTATATGGTAAGTCTGTGGAAGGAAAAAATTCATGGTGGTACAGGGAAACTATCATGAGATAGTTGGCAAACCTCTCTTCATGGTAGGAAGAGGAGGGAAACCCTGTGACCCATAGACATGAATCTCCTGACAGCTCAGCCTACCTAAGAGCAAGTGGATGTCCTGGAAAGCACAGTTACTTACCTGTAACAGGTGATCTCTGGGAACAGAAGGAATTAGTCTTCACATATGGGTACGTCGGTACGGACGGAGCCTGCACGGGAATGCTCCCCAGCATCCAATCAGAAAGCTTTTGGGAGCATCCCTCGCGCCTGCGCGCTGACTTCCCGCCTTTCCCACTGCCTCTCCTCAGTTGAGTTTCATAGCTGAGACAGAAAGAGAGAAAGAGGAAAGGAGATAGATAGATACAACTCCTAGGGGAGGTGGGTGGGTTGTGAAGACTAATTCCTGCCGTTCCCAGAGATCACCTGTTACAGGTAAGTAACTGTGCTATCTCCAGGAACAAGCAGGAATGAGTCTTCACATATGGGGACTCCCTAGCTGTGGGTGCCAGGGGAGATCCCATAAAATGCGTATCCCTGGAACAGGACGGCATTTCCAAACCTGGATCTCCGGCATCCCCTGAGGAATGGGGGGTAGGAGTTGAATAGAGAAGAGCTGTAGAGGAACAGCGAATCTAAAGACTACAGAAAAAAATGAGTCTTTAGAATGTATGTCAAGTATCATTAAAATATTTAATGAACTAGTACAATATAGAGCTTACCTACTGGATTGTAGGAAGTAGAACTGTGATGGAGTGTGCTGTAGATGCAGTAGCGGAATCCTCCAGGTAACTTCACAGCAGTGAGGATGAAGTTCCAAACCTGGAATGGCAGGTGACCCAGGTGTCAACTGGGGTAGGAGAAGAACGGCAGGTCTTCAATGGAAAGCTTTATGGGAAAAAGCTGAAAACTCTTTTAGGTACAGAGTTATTAACATTGAGGACTAAAAGAAGAAGACTGACCGATCTGGAGAATTAGCCCAGTCCTGAAGGGAAGAGGGGGTATGGAAAAAAAGACTACGATGGCGATGCTAGTGCTGGTACCGGCGGAGTAGTCTGTTGCGGTACCACGGGCGTCGATGCCACAAGGAAAGCCGCCAGACTGCGTTCTATGGACAGAATCCTCTGATCCATCGACGCCGCCAATGCCTGGAAGTCGGTACCAGTGGAAGCCACCGGTACCCCAGAGCATGGCACCAAGAGATCTGTCGAGGCCACGCCATCAAGATCATCCTGGAACCCCGATGATGATGCTTTAGAGGCCGAAGCCTCACGCCGGGGTAATTTTGCCGGTGCAGAATCCTCGAGGGCAAGGCTAGAGGCATCTCAGCGCTTAGAAGATCTACCCTTCAAGGACCGGCTGGATTTATGTTTAGTTACCTGAGATCCATGAGAGGAAGAAGCAGCCCTGGAAGACATCGATGCCACCGAAGCCGCATCAGAGGGAAACAGGGTACTGAGCTTGGCAGCTCGGTTCTGTCGACCTCTCTTAGACATCATGGAACAGGACACACAATCTGTTATGGAATGGTCAGGACCTAAACATTTTAGACACCAGTCATGGGTGTCGGTGACGGAGATAGTACCGCCTCATTTTGTGCACTTTTTAAATCCTGAGGCAGGCTTTTCCATAGTTAAGGGAAAAATGTTCTGGGCCTAAGGCCCAAAACTCAAGTGCACCTGAAGAAAAAGAAATGGAAAAAAGGTGTTTTTTTTTGTTTTGTTTTTACAAGAAGAAAAGAACGACCGGCGGTACCGGTACAGTGTCGAAGAAGGCAGACGCGACAGAAAAGAAATAGACAAAATAAGGAAATTCTTCTGCGGTGACAGGAACACGACCTGCTGGCTCAGCGGAAAAAGAACAACTGAGGAGAGACAGTTGGAAAGGTGGGAAGGCAGCACGCAGGCGCTGTGGGATGCTCCCAAAAGCTTTCTGATTGGATGCTGGGGAGTGTTCCCGCGCAGGCTCCGTCGGTACCGACGTACCCATATGTGAAGACTCATTCCTGCTTGATCCTGGAGATAATTCATTATCTCTCAGCCCAAACTCTTTTTGAAGCTCTGCATACGGCCTTATCCTCCCTGTCACATCTAACACCTGCCCTACCCTCTCCAACCCTCTCTGCGCCCAGATTTTGAAGCTCCCCCCCACCTCCCCGGGGCAAAGCCACCATGTTCTGCAGGTACGTTGCCCGGGGCAAGCTCTTCCCTTGCAGTAAATAGTCCTTCCATTTTTCCCATACTTGCAGCGTTAACCTCCGGTGCAGGTTCAAGTTCTCCCTGCCCGACCCTTTCTCCTCTCCACCCCAAACCACCACTTCCAAGCACTTCCCCCCTTCCTTCTCCATATACACCCATTGCGGGGTTTCCCCCCTCTCTCTCCACACAAACAGTGCCCTAAGCTGTGCTGCATCGTAGTATTTATCCAAATTAGGTACTCCCAACCCCCCTTCCTCCTGCGGTCTAAACATAGTGAGCCTATCCACCCTCGCCCTCTTGTCCTCCCAAATAAATCTCATGATCAGATCTTGCAACCCCTTAATGCACTTCCTCGGCACCTTGCACGGTAAGGCCATAAAGACAAATAAGATCCGTGGTAGCACATTCATCTTTATTGTAGCTATTCTCCCCATCCAGGACAGGTGAAGTCCCTTCCATCTCTCCAAATCCTTCCTTATCGCTGCCATCAGGGGTTTGTAGTTCCAATCCTGTACTTGGCCTAGTGCATTACCCAACTGTATCCCCAGATACCGAAAACTTCCCCGTACCCATCTAAATGGGAACTTTTCCCTCAACCTCTCCTCTAACCCTTTTTCTAAGTTAAAGCCCAGTATTTCCGTCTTATCTAAATTCAACTTATAGCCCGATACTTCACTATACTGCCCTACGGCCCTCAACAAGTTTGGGAGACTAACAAAAGGGTGCTCCAAAGTATAAATAACATCATCAGCAAAAAGTGTGACCTTACTTAACTGCCCCTGCACCTCAATTCCACGGATATCCACCTGACCTCGGATGAATTCTGCCAGAGGTTCTATAACCAAGGCAAACAGCAAAGGCGACAAAGGGTACCCCTGCCTTGTTCCTCTGCCCAGCCTAAAGCTCTCAAAGTATCCCCCATTCACCCTGATCCTTGCCCGTGGACAAGCGTACAGCGCTCTTACCCACCTTAAGAATGACTCTCCCACCCCTACCCTATCTAACACATGCAACATAAATCCCCATTCTACCCTGTCAAAAGCCTTTTCAGCGTCAACCATCAAAAATACTGCCTCCCTCCCCGTTGTTTGCAAGGACCACATAACATTCAACAGCTTCCGGATGTTATCTCCCCCCTGTCTCCCTTTAATGAACCCTGTCTGATCCTTATGCACTAGCTTCTGCATCACCATCTGCAACCTTCCCGCTAGAATCTTGGCCAGCAACTTAGCATCCAAATTAATAAGCGAGATAGGCCGGTAAGCTCCACAGACTGTATGATCCTTCCCCTCCTTAGGTGTAACCGTTATACCCGCTTCCTCCATAGAACGGGGTAGTTCCTCCCCCTTTAACACCCCATTGAAGACCGCCATTAACACTCCCCCTACCTCATCCTGCATTACTTTGTAAAATTTTGCCGTGTAGCCGTCTAAGCCCGGTGCTTTCCCGTCCTTAAAGGACTTCACTGCTCCCTTCACCGGTCTCCCTAGCTCTTCCGCCTTTCCCTCCGTAAGCTTACTCAGAGTGCACCCCGCCAACACGCCTCCCCCTTCTTCCCCTCCCCTTTCACCTCACTTCTGTACAATTTTTCACAGTACGCTACAAAGGCCTTCCGAATTATCACCCCCTTATACACCATTTCCCCTTTTTGGTTGCGCACCCTCCCTATTGTGGATCGCTGTTGCCGCGCTTTCAGCCGGCAAGCTAACCTCCTCCTCGCTCTATTCCCCCCTTCATACCACCCCTGCTTTAATTTTGTCAGGGAATATGCTATCTCCGCCGCCCTGAACTGGCCCAGTTCACCTCTCACCTTTAATAACTCTTGCAGCACCCGAGGGTCAGCTCCTTCCCGATGTTCCCTTTCCAATCTCTCCAGCCGCTTCAGAAGTTGTTCTTCCACCGCTCTCTTTCTTTTCCTTTCCTGAGCCGCCATACTAATTAGATGTCCCCTCACCACTGCTTTTAGCCCATCCCACACCATTCCCGTGGCCACCTCCTCATTCCAATTGCACTCCAGATATTCCCTAATCACCTCTTTGACTCTTGCCACATAAGTCTTCTCATTCAGCAGGGAGTCATTCATCCTCCAGAATCTCACCCCTTTATCTCTCACCCCCAGATCAAACACAATATGCACCGGAGCGTGGTCCGACCACGTGATATTTCCTATTTCCACTGCTTGTACTTTAGTCCCCCAACTCCCACTCACCCACAGCATATCCAGTCTGCTGTACATATCATGTGCTGTTGAATAAAAGGTATATCCCTTTTCCCCAGGATGTCGCAATCTCCACATATCCATCATGCCCATTCTCTCCTTTATTTTTACCAAACTTCTCCTCTCCTTCCCCCCCTCCCCTACTGTCCAACCTAGGATTCATTGTAAGATTAAAGTCTCCTCCCATAATCACCGGTGTTGCCCCCCCAACCCTCCAATTCTCTCAGAAGCCGCTCATAAAACTCCTCGTGTGTTGTATTAGGGCCATAAATACTTACAACCCACACCTCCTCCCTGATTAACTTTATTTTAGCAGCAACCCACCTGCCATTACGATCACTTCTTTCCTCCACCACCGCATCTTTATACTTTTCCCCTATCAAAATTCCCCCCCCTTCCTTGGGTTCTCCCTTTGACCCGCTAAAAGGATTCTCGTGTAGTTCCTAGTCTTTAGCAGCCCTTCTTGGCCCACTTTCAAGTGGGTCTCCTGTATACACACCAGGTCTGCCCCCAACCTTATACCCTCCCCTCTCCAGCAAGCGCCTCTTGCGCCATGTCCTCAATCCCTTAGTATTTACTGTTGCCACTATCAGCTTCTCCCGTTCCCCATTCCTATTACCCTGCAGGGCCACAATTCCTTTCCTTTTTTCCCTTCGCCCTCCCCCCTCTCACCCTTCCCTCCCCCCTCTCACCCTTCCCTCCCCTCCACCCCATCCCCCCTGCCTCGTCTCCAACCAGGCTGACCCAGAGCAGTGACTCACCCGCTCCCCCGACCCCTCATGTACTTCCCCCCAGTCCCCTCCCCCTCCCTCCCCCTCCCTCCACCTACCCCCTTCCTCCCCTCCCACATAACTCCATTCCTCCCCCTCCCCATCCTCCCCCGCCCCCTTGTCTTCCCCGCTCCCCCTAGCAAAAATCTTACAGCACACCAACCCTCTTTTGCCCTTTCAATTGTGGCTATAATAATTCCCCAACTACCACTCAAGTTCACTGTCCACACTGTCCATCATCTCTTCGCTCCTCTCCGCTGCGATCTTCGTTGGTCCCCTTCATTTTCCCTGAGCCGGCCGCGCTGCACTCCTCCTTGCTTGAGTCTCCTGGCTCGATCCGTCACCCCTTCCTTCCACTCCGCTCTAGCTGCTGCCGCTGGTCCTTCCATACCCGCCTCTTTCAGAGCAGCCCACACTACCTCCAGCGTTTGAATTCTCCAAGTTCTGTCCCCCTTTGAGAAGGCCAGTCCAAATGGGTAAAGCCATCTGTATCGCACTTCCTCCTTCCTGAGTGTTTTAGTTATGGGGGCCAGCTCCCTCCTCCTCTGCAAAGTTCCCAAGGAGAGGTCCGCAAATATGGCCACTGAGTAGCCTTGCCACTTGAAGTTACTTAGTCCTCTCATTTTGGCAGCTATTTTCTCCTTGACTTTATAGTCCTTGAGACAGATAATTATGTCTCTGGGCTGGTTATTACGCACTGCCCTCAGTGCTCTATGAGCTCTATCCAACTGTATGCCTTCACTCAGTTCCTCCTCGCCACCTTGTCGCAGGGCCTCCATGCACATGGCCTCTGCTACCTTCGCGCAGTCTCTAAACTCAGCCTCCTCCGGTACTCCTTTAATCCTGAAGTTATTCCTCCGGGAACGATTTTCCAGATCCTCCAACTTTAATTTAATCTCCTCCTTCCACCTCTCCTCACTTTGGCGCTGGTCCATCCATTCCTCCTGCTGCTGTTCAAGCACTTCTAGACGATTTTCATGGTCTCCCAGCCTGGCTGCAACTTCTCCCACCTCCTCCTGGAGTGTGTTCAGGAGCCCCCCTCAAGCGCCGCTTTGGCGACTTGCACCTCTGCCTTGACTTCAGTAAACCACTGTTTCAGCTCCTCTCTGGTCACTGCACCCCAGCCACGGGGCTCCGAATCAGCCTCCTCTCTCTCCACGCGCTGCTCATTCAGTTCCGCTTGTTCCCGCCGCGTGGCCTCTGCACCAGCCATCTTGCCTTCCCCCAGCCATCTTGCCTTCCCCCGTCGACGAAACCGCTCCAGCAAAGGCAAACTCTCGCAGGTCTGCAGTTTTTTTTCGGGTTGCCATGTTCCCCGCTCTCTCCACCATCTGTCCCACTGCTATTCCTGCCTCTCTCCTACAAATGGGGACTTTCAGAACTCCTTTTTCGCTGGGGTCGGGTCAGAGCTAATCGCTCACACGACCGTGCAAGCAGGTGATGTCACTTCCTCCATCAAAAATAGAAATTACACTTACCTGGTAATTGTAGTTCCTGGAGGGTCCAGTTTAGTCCTCCACATCAGGGTAGTGCACCTCCTCCTGCAGCAAGGAGACTGGACCAATCAAATCCTTTCCCTATGAGGATGTATACTACTGGAGCTCCCATCAGCCCCCCAGTGAACGGTTAACAAGCAAACTTAAAGGAAAAACATCAAGGAACCCCCTCCCCAATAAATCAACTCCTTCCCCAAACGAGGGAGCCGAAATTGTGCACATCGCGTCCACCTGGACCACAGAGCGAAAAGGCACTGCCACACCAGCACAGAAAAAGAAATGACCAAAAAGGTACGGAAACCCCGGACTCGAGTGACCCCAGGCAAACGCATAATCAGCTCTCTCTCATACCGCATCAGCGCGCTGAACGGACAGGAAGGAATCTTCGGGAGGGAATGAGGACTAAACTGGACCCTCCAGGAACTACAATTACCAGGTAAGTGTAATTTCTATTTCCTGAGCGGTCCTCCAGTTTAGTCCTCCACATCAGGGATATAACAGAGCAGTATTTAACGGGAGGGACCAAGCCAACCGGCGCGCAGAACCGCCGAACCAAAGCAAGAATCCCGGGAGGCCAGAACATCCAGCCGGTAATGTTTACTAAAGGCATGGAGCGTCGACCACGTAGCCGCCCTGCAAATGTCTACTGGCGGGACCAAACTGTGCTCCGCCCACGATGTCGCCTGCGCCCGAGTAGAATGGGCCCGCAAGCCCACCGGGACCGCCCGGCCATGCAAGATATACGCCGACGCAATAGCTTCCTTGATCCACCTAGCAATGGACGACTTCGACGCCGCCTCACCCTTACGGTTACCACCAAACATAATGAATAGCCGGTCCGTCTTACGAACCGACTCGGTAGCCCTGAGGTAGCGACGGAGCGCCCGCTGGACGTCCAGACGATGCAACCCGCCAGAGGCGCCCGTTTCCGGAGAGTCAAAGACCGGAAGAAAAACGGCTTGGTTCAAATGAAAGGAAGATACCACCTTAGGAAGGAAAGAAGGAACAGGTCGCAAGACCACCCTGTCCTTAGAAAACGATAAGAAGGGTTCTCGACAAGAAAGCGCCTGCAACTCCGAGATACGTCGAGCCGAACAGATGGCCACCAAGAACACAGTCTTCAACGTGAGATCCTTGAGAGACACAAGATTAAGAGGCTCAAAGGGCTTCTGAACCAAAGCTTTCAACACAAAATTCAAATCCCAAGGAGGAACGGTTACCCTGCGCAAAGGACGCAGCCGAAACACGGCCCGCAGAAACCGTTGCACATACGCGTGAGCCCCCAGGGGAACCCCCAAGACCATACCCCTGTAACACGCCAGGGCCGCCAGTTGCACCTTCAGGGAGTTCGCAGCAAGACCTTTGTCAAAACCGTCCTGCAAGAAACTGAGAACGGCTGGAATGGACGCCGTCGCGGCCCGGAGATCGTGCCTCGAACACCAATCCTCAAAAATTCGCCATACGCTCACATAAGTGAGCGATGTAGAAACCTTTCGCGCCCGAAGAAGAGTCGCAATAACAGCTGGAGAATATCCTTTCCGCTTCAACCGAGCCCTTTCAATGGCCAGACCGTAAGCGAGAACCGATCCACCTGCGGCATCTGCAGCGGCCCCTGAAGCAAGAGGTTCCGCAAGAGCGGCAACCTCCACGGAACTCCGTCGAGTAGCCGCACTAGATCCGCATACCACGGACGCCTGGGCCAATCTGGAGCCACTAGAAGGACCTTTCCCGATGCGCCTCTATGCGTTGAATCACCCGACCGATCAACGCCCACGGAGGGAAGACGTAAAGGAGCCCGGGAGTCGGCCACGGGCGAATGAGAATGTCTATGCCCTCGGACATGGGTTCCCTCCGTCTGTTGAAGAACTGAGGTTTTGGCCGACCGAAAGGTCGCCATGAGATCCATGATCGGTGGCCCCCATCGACGGACTATTTGAGCATACACTTGCGGGTGAAGTTCCCACTCTCCGGCATCCACGTGCACTCTGCTGAGGAAATCCGCCATCACATTCTCTTTCCCGGCGATATGTCCCGCCGAAATGGCTAGCAGCCGCGGTTCCACCCACTGGAACAACATGTCGGCCTCTTCTTCCAGGGCTGCTTCCCGTGCCGCCCTGACGGTTGAGGTATGCAACGGTCGCCGAGTTGTCCGATAGGATCCTCACAGCCCGGCCTGTCACTGAAGGTTTGAATGCCTGGAGAGCCCGCATCACCGCCCGAAGCTCGAGGCGGTTGATCGACCAAGAAGCTTCCAGAGCGGACCACGCTCCCTGCGCGAACCGATTGTCGCAATGCGCTCCCCAGCCCGTCAGGCTCGCATCCGTTATTACCGGCATCCAAACCGGCTGCTCTAGAGGAACTCCCGCCTGCAACGTCCTCGAGTTCAGCCACCATCGTAACGATTGTCGCACTCCCTTCGGACAAGGCAACCGCTTGCTCAGTGAATCCGTCTGATTCGACCAACGCCGTAGAAGGGCTCTTTGCAACGGACGCATATGAAACCTGGCCCAGGGGACCACATCTAGGGTCGCCGCCATCGATCCAAGAACCCGAAGGTACCACCAAGCTGACGGAGCCGGAAATGCCAAAAACTTGCGAACCAGAAGGCGCAAAGCTCGAACTCGACGATCCGGCAGAAACACTAACCCTTTCTCTGTATCGAAGTGAACTCCGAGATATTCGAGAGACTGGGTCGGTACTAACCGACTCTTTGTCCGGTTTACCACCCAACTGAGACTCTGCAGAAGAGCAACCACCCTGCTGGTGGCTTGCAAACTCTCCCTTTCGGTCTTTGCCCGAATCAACCAATCGTCGAGATAAGGGTGAACTAAAACCCCTTCCTTTCTCAACTCCGCTGCGACTACTACCATGACCTTGGTGAATACACGGGGCGCTGTGGCTAGGCCGAAAGGCAGCGCTTGAAACTGGTAATGGCCCCAGGGAAGAGCGAACCGGAGGAACTTTTGATGAGCCGCCCTGATCAGAATATGCAAGTAGGCCTCCGACAGATCGAGAGACGTGAGGAACTCCCCCTGACGCACCGCAACTAAGATGGAGCGCAGAGTCTCCATGCGAAAATGAGTCACCCGAAGGCAACGATTCACTCCCTTGAGATCCAGGATAGGACGGAGGGACCCGTCCTTTTTTGGCACCACGAAATAAATAGAGTACCGACCCACACCGAGATCGGTATCTGGAACCGGCACCACCGCCCCCAAGGCCAGCAGATGGTCCAACGTGGCAAGAACGGCTAACACTATTTGGGGACCCTTGCAGGGCAACAGAACGAAGGCATCCCGGAGAGGACAGGCAAATTCTAGAGCGTATCCCTCCCGGATGATCTCGAGAACCCACTGGTCCGAAGTTATCTGGACCCAGGAAGAAAGAAAATGACGAAGCCGACCTCCGATCACTTGACTTCCTTCCGGGGTCCGCCTCGCTTCATTGCGGTTTGCGACTAAAGGAAGAGGAGGACGAAGAGGAGACAGTCGAGAACCCTCTACCCGCTCCTCGAAACCCCGAGGATCTAGGTGCCAGTCGACCGCGCTGGAACCCCCCCAGTCTGGACAACCTGATCCTGCGAAAGTACCGAATCTGAACCCTTGTAGTGGACACCCACCTATTAAGTCGGGGCTTATCCTCCGGCAGCCTCCCGCCTTTAGATTCACCGAGGTCCTTGACCAACTTATCCAGGTCGTTCCCGAACAGCAGCTTGCCTTTAAAGGGGAGTTTGCTGAGGTGCGCTTTAGATGATCCATCAGCAGCCCAATTGCGCAGCCAAATAGATATGCGCGCCACCACAACAGACGCCATGCTGTTAGCCAAAGTCCGGATTAAGTCATAGTGAACATCCGCCAAATAGGCGGACCCCGATTCTAGGCGAGCCACTTCCAACAATCAATAAAATCAAGAAAAGCAAAGCAAAACGCTGTTAGCTTAGGCCCGGTGCCCCTCAAAACTGGCGAAGATAACACTCACCGCGAACCCGGAGCTGAGCAGATGAAGGAGGAAGCTGCAAGGGCTCCGAGGTGTGAGAGAACACCGACCGGAGTGCGAGGCTACGTGGGGTCCTCCAAGTTGAGTTAGCACCCTGAAGGTACCCCCCAAGCCAGGAGCTGGTGAGTGTGGCCCGATTCCTCCTCCGAACTGTCCTGGAGGGGAGATCAGCAGCTAGATAAGTGCAGCCGAAGCGCCAATGCCGAATTGCAGGCAGACGACCCGTGCAAGCTCGGCTCCCTCCTTTATAGGGATTTAAAGGCACAGACCCCTAAACTGCACTAAAAACAAAAGGTACTACAGGGAGCAAAATAAAGGAAAATAAACAAAAAACTATGAAGTCTCAAAGTCAGAGTGAGCCCAGAAAGGCTCACACTGCCTCCTGCTGCAAGGAGACTGGACACACTGGGGGCTGATGGGAGCTCCAGTAGTATACATCCTCATAGGGAAAGGATTTGATTGGTCCAGTCTCCTTGCTGCAGGAGGAGGTGCACTACCCTGATGTGGAGGACTAAACTGGAAACTCCTTTTTCGCTGGGGTCGGGTCAGAGCTAATCGCTCACACAACCGTGCAAGCAGGTTCACTTCCTCCATCAAAACAGGATTTTAATGCACCTTTACCACTCTAGTGCAAACACATATCCAAAGAACTACAGGTCAGCTTCCAAAAACACATGGAAGTAAATAGATGTGCCAGCAGATGATATGCACTGCCCACAGACAGTGCATATCTCTCAGCGCATAATCAGATTCTGGAATCTATTACTGGAGGATGTAGTAAAAGCAATTAGCGTAACTGGGTTCAAAACAGGTTTGGACAAGTTTCTGGAAGAAAAGTCCATAAACCATTAAAGAGGTTTGTGGAAATCCACTACTTACCCCTGGGACAAGCAGCATGGAATGTGTATACCTTTGGGAACACAACCGGCACTTCAGACCTAGAATGGCCACTGTTTGTTAACAGAATACTGGGCTTGATGAATGGACTGGAGCTGGGAATCTCCTCTAGTTTGAGGCCATTCTGTGCTCTAATCATTACAGCATGTTATGCTCATGCTTTTTTATACCAAACCAGAAAATCCTGATCATACAATTGTCGGAAAAAACCTTTTTGTCGGAGCCGCCAAGCCAAAGGAGACAGAAAAGAGCCGCAGCATTGCTAGGAAAGAGGAAGTGCTACTGCTAGGAGATTTCAATATGCCAGATGTTGATTGGCACATTCCTGCTGCAGTATCATCTAGAAGTAAGGAGATCCTGGATTCTCTACAGGGAGAACTATTCAGGCAATTGGTAACAGACCCCACACGTGAAGGGGCCATACTGGACTTGGTGCTTACCAATGGTGAGAGTGTTTCTGATGTTGTAGTGGGAGATCATTTTGCATCCAGTGACCACCAGATGGTGTGGTTCAGTATTAGGACTAGGGCTGTTAGAATCCATTCCAAGGTGAAGATCTTAGACTTTAGGAAGACTAACTTTGCGAAGATGGGCCAATACCTCAGGGAGTCGTTAGTGGGATGGGAACAGCTGGGGGATGTAGAAAAACAGTGGGCAAAACTGAAAGGGGGTATTTTAAAGGCAACCAACCTTTTTGTTAAAATGGTAAATAAAGGCAAAAGGAAAAGGAGACCGCTATGGTTTTCGAAGGAAGTAGCTGAAAAAGTGAAGAAAAAGAGGGAGGCCTTCATGAAATACAAGAGATCACAGAGAGAGGAAGACAGGCATCTGTATTTGGAAAAACTTAGAGAAGCTAGCAAAGTAGTCAAGAAGGCAAAGATTCAAAAGGAGGAGGAAATAGCCAATGCAATAAAATGGGGGGATAAGACATTTTTCAGATATATTAGTGAGAAGAGGAAGGGCAAAAGTGGTATTGTCAGACTCAAGGGTGCAGGGGGGGGAATATGTAGAAGCTGATAAGGATAAAGCGGAATTGCTTAACAAATATTTTTGTTCTGTGTTCACAGATGAAGAACCAGGAGCAGGACCTCAGAAAACACCCACAAATAAGAACAGAAGCGAGGGACATCTTGAACAATTTTCAGAAGACTGTGTTCGTGAGAAACTAGCTCAACTTAAAGTAGACAAAGCGATGGGACCGGATGGGATACACCCTAGAATACTGAGGGAACTTGGGGACGTTCTAGCAACTCCACTGACCTTTTCAATGCCTCGTTGGAGTCGGGAGTGGTGCCAAAGGACTGGAGAGAGGCTCATGTGGTGCCTTTACACAAAAGCGGAAGTAAGGATGTGGTTGAAAACTACAGGCCAGTTAGTTTAACTTCGGTGGTGAGTAAATTATTGGAAACGCTGCTGAAAGAGAAAATAGTGAGGTTTCTGGAGTCCGGCGGATTACAGGATCCGAGGCAGCATGGATTCACCAGAGGCAGGTCTTGTCAGACAAATCTGATCGATTTCTTTGACTGGGTGACCAGGGAGTTGGACCGAGGGAGAGCTCTAGATGTGGTGTATTTAGATTTCAGTAAAGCCTTTGACACTGTTCCTCACAGGCGACTTATAAACAAACTGAGCACCCTAGGGATGGACCCTAAAGTTACTGCTTGGGTTAGAAATTGGTTGGGTGGGAGGCGACAAAGAGTACAAGTAAATGGAGCTCACACTGAGGAGAAGGATGTTACCAGTGGTGTGCCCCAGGGATCTGTCCTTGGTCCGATTCTTTTTAACATCTTCGTTAGTGATATAGCGGAAGGGCTGTCGGGTAAGGTTTGCCTCTTTGCGGATGATACCAAAATCTGCAATAGAGTAGACACCCAGGAAGGTGTAGATAACATGAGGAGGGATCTAGCTAAGCTTGAAGAATGGTCTAGAATTTGGCAGCTGGGATTTAATGTTAAAAAATGTAAGGTCATGCATTTGGGCTGCAGCAATCCAAGGGAGCAATACAGTATAGGAGGTGAAGTACTTTTGTCCACTAAAGAAGAGTGGGACCTAGGCGTGGTTGTGTCTGATGATCTTAAAGTAGCTAAACAGGTAGAAAAGGCGACGGCAAAAGCTAGAAGGATGCTTGGGTGCATACGGAGAGGAATGGCTAGCAGAAAAAAGGAGGTGATAATGCCTCTGTATAAGTCTTTGGTGCGACCTCATTTGGAGTATGGTGTGCAATTCTGGAGACTGCACCTTCAAAAGGATGTGAACAGGATGGAGTCGGTGCAGAGGGTTGCTACTAAAATGATTAATGGGCTTCATTATAAAGCATATGAGGACAGACTTAAGGATCTTAATATGTATACCTTAGAGGAAAGGTGGGATAGAGGTGATATGATTGAGATGTTTAAATACCTCCGTGGCATAAATGTTCAGGGAGAGAGCCTCTTTCAATTGAAAGCAAGTTCTGCGACGAGGGGACATGGGATGAGGGTGAAGGGAGATAGATTCAGGAGTGATATGCGGAAATATTTCTTTACAGAAAGAGTAGTGGATCCGTGGAATAGTCTCCCAGTGGAGGTGGTAGAGATGAGGACAGTAACTGAATTCAAAAAAGCATGGGACCAACACAGAGGATCTCTAAAAGGTAGAAAGTGGACTGTTGTAGTTGTTGTTATGGAAGGACAGACTAGATGGGCCTTGTGGTCTTTTTCTGTCATCATGTTTCTATGTTTCTATGTCCCCTCGCTGTAGCGTCTCCTTTTAATTAAGTTTTAGAATGAGCAAACATTTATACACTTAGCTTATGTTTAAAATCCGTCGTCACTGCAATATAACTGAAGGAATCACTGAACAACTATGTGTCACGTTTCGGGTCTCATCTTCACGACCCTGCATCAGGTTGTATAAGAAAACATTCCTGCAGTCACACAAGCTTCAGTAAGGAACAAGAAAAGCCAACCGTCCGACATTCATAGGAAACGGCGTCTGCCGGCAGAGCCAGCCTACTTTAGCCAATTCAAACATTTGTTTATGCTCATCAGCCAATCCAAAATGGAGACACCCTACAGGGAAAGGGAACCTCCAATTCTGATTGGAACATGACACTCTCAAAACGGGACCACCAATAGAATGAAGGCACAAAATAATCACAGCAAACTGTTCCATTCTAGCACCGCATTTAGGCCTGAAGGAACTACAGTATTTTAAAGATCCAGCTTTGCTCCAGCTTTTGCAATCTGTAAATGCGGTTTCCCCCCTGTGGATCCGGAGGGACAAAATCCATAATTCACCACCGGAGCTGCTCAAAAGCATGGTTCTGTTGAACACAATGCTCCACACTACTGAAGCTGAAAGAGTCTTTGTATGTAAGCGAGAAGCATGTTCAATCAATCGAATTTTCATGGCTCGTGTAGTGAGCCCCACATAATAAAGAGAACATGGGCAGATAATCAAGTAAACCACATAAGGCATTTGACAAGTGGTGTGCCATCGTAATCTATATGTGCGGGAAATATGAGCCTGTCTCCTTTGGCTTGGCAGCTCCGACAAAAAAGGTTTTTTCCGACGATTGTATGATCAGGATTTTCTGGTTTGGCTCATTTTTCTGTCCTGATATTTGGGGTATTTTCTGGTTTTGTAAAGCACACTTTTTATACCGCATGTCCTGAGCTTTGCGGATCATGTGGGCTGCAAGAAGGCCAAACACCTGAGCTGGAGCTTGTGGTCTTGGGGAAAAAGCAAATATCTCCTAGTACATCATGGTAAACACTGACATCTGCCCTTTGGTTTTCTAGTCAGGGTATCTTAAGGCTGAGCACAGCACTTGGCATGATTGAATAAGGGTCTCAAAAACCATACTCCTGCTGCAGACAAGTCATTTGCCAACTTACTTTTCTTCTTCTCTTCCTTCTGCAGAAATTCTTTAAGACGGTCAGATGGAATGGCAAATGAGATGCCAGCTGTGACCTTCACTGTGTTCACACCAATCACTTCACCATCCTATTTGGGGGTGAGAGCACACCATTAAAGCATCAACACTGGTTTTGCACCTGCAAACTCCTTTCTCCCTCAGACATGTCTCCACCCTCCTGCCCTACCATATTCCTTTCCAGCACAACGCTCTCTTCTAACAAAAGAATAGAAATGAAGCCAAGAGCTATACAGTGCCTTTCACCCAGTGTCTCCCACAACACTTTCCAATTACAGCACTTAAACAAAAGAATGTTGTCAGCTTCATGGCTGCCTACAAATAACCAGCAGCACAAGGAAATACTCAGCCAACACACTGGTCCCAGGAGTTCGTGGAATCACCAGTATGTAAAACTACAGCACCTAGAAAATTCCCCAATATGTGTACCACTCCTTCAGCTAAAATGAGAACTTCAGTCTGTTCCCAGACAGTCAAAAGCCAGGTTAAAATTCCACTGCTGCTATTTGTAATCATGGGCAAGACATTTAAACCTCCATTGCCTCAAGTACAAATGTAGATTGTAAGCCTTCTAGGGTCAGAAAAATACTTACTGTACCCTAAATGTAATACACCATGAGCTACTCCTGAAAAATGTGCAAACTAAATCCAAATCCCTTACAGCATGCCTCTGCTCAGTTTATATGCGATGAACACTAACTCTGCTTCCCTTTTCTCAGCTCCTGCACTAAAAAAGTGGAATTAAAAAACAAAAACAAAACAAAAACCACCAGCAAAGATTTCCTCAAATTTCTTTCTGAATATTCCCCAATTGACAATTCTAGAATACAGAATTTATATTGTTTTCACCACAGATGAACAGTTATAAACCAATGATTCTAGCTCAGATGGTTTTCTGACACCACTCAGAAAGCATTAGTTACTCACCTGTAACAGGTGTTCTCCGGGGACAGCAGGAATCAATCCTCACATATGGGTGACAATGGCACTGACTGAGCCCTCACGGAAGTATTCCCCCAGCTTTCAAAGAAAGCCTTTGGAAGATGCCACCACACATGTGTGGCTCCCTTCCTGCCCAAGGATGCCATCTTGTTAAGTCAGATGACATAGCTAAAAGACAGCAAAAACAGAGAATGATAAAGAAGCAACTCCAAGGGAGAACGGAGGGTTGTGAGGACTGATTCCTGCTGTCCCCGGAGAACATCTGTTACAGGTGAGTAACTATGTTTTCTCCGGGAACAAGCAGGAAGTCAGTCCTCACATATGGGACTCCCCAGCTACAGGCTACCGAAAGCCCATAGCAGAAAAATAGGATTCCCCCGAGGGGAGCTGCAAGCAGCAGCGATGTGGTCCGTGCCCACAGACCACGGTAGGACCCCGTGTCCAATGAACCAGCACTCCAGTAGCCTGAAAGACAGAAGAGTCAGAGGGGGTAGGAGTTGCCTAGACCCCAAAAAGGTACGGAGCACAGTCTGACCAAAGGCACTGTCCCATCGGGACTCTCTTTCCAGGCAGTAATGGGCTGCAAAGGTATGTACTAAAGACCAGATGGCGGCCTGGCAGATGTTCACCAATGGGAGAGAGAGCACAAGTTTGCCACCGAAGCCACCATGGCCCTGACATGGTGCGCCGTGACATGGCCCTCCAGAGGGAGCCCCGCCTGCTCATAAGCGAGAGTGATACATTCTGCCACCCAGGTGGACAGCGTATGCTTAGTCACCGCCTCACCCAGCCTACTGGAGTCATAGGAGATAAACAGCTGAGAAGTCTTGCGGTGGCCCCGAGTGCGTTGGATATAGAATGACAAGGCCCTCTTGCAGTCCAAGGTGTGAAGGACTGTCTCCGCCCGACTGGAGTAAGGTCTTGGAAAGAAGATAGGAAGCATCACTTCCTAGTTAAGATGGAAGGGCGACACTACCTTCGGCAGGAATATGGGGTGCATGCGAAGCACCACTCTGTTCTTGTAGAACCTGGTATAAGATGCCTCCACCACAAGGGCTTGGAGCTTGCTAATTCTGCAATCGGAGGTAAGCGCAACCAGGAAAACCAACTTCAATGAGAGGTAGCAAAGGTGGCAGGTAGCCAGAGGAACAAAGAGTGGGCGAGTGAGCTGCCCCAACACCATGTTGAGGTCCTATTCGGTTGCCGGAGGGCGAATTGAGGGTTTTGAAAGGAGAAGGCCCTTAAGGAAACAGGTAGGGGCTTACCATCCACCGGATGGTGGTGCGCCCGAATGGAGTTAGATTTGAGCCTGGACTGAGAAAGCTGGAGAAGGTACTGTAACACCAGAGGCACCAAGCAGAGGAAAGGATCAGCCCCTGTTGGGTGCACCAAAAAGAGAACCTGCGCCATTTGAGGGCATAAGCCTTTCTAGTGGAAGCTTTGAAAGAGGCTGGCAGAATGTTCTCCACATCCACTGAGGGGTTGAGAGGGGGCCACAGTTACCCTCTCAGCAGCCATGCTGTCAGTGAGAGGGAACCGAGGGTGGGATGCAGGAGAGCTTCCCTCCTGGGATAGAAGATCTGGGTCGATTCCTAGGGGAATGGGGACCTCCACTGCCAGCCTCAGGAGCAGTGGAAACCACGGCTGCCTGGGCCACCGAGAAGCTATAGGATGAGCGAGACCCTGTCGTGGAGCACCCTGAACAGGGTCATGGCAATCAGCGGCATCAGAGGGAAGGCCATGAGACCAGGAATGCATCCACTGCCACCCCCTGGAGGGATTAGCCTGCAGGGAGCAAAAGCAGGGCAACTGAAAGTTCTCCAGACTGGCAAACAGGTCCATCACGGGTTCCCCCCAGAGACAGAAAAGCCAACCGGCTACTCTGGAGTCCAGCTGCCACTTGTGCGGCTGGAGAATGCTGCCGAGCCTGTCGGCCAGCAGGTTGTCCTGACCTGGCAGGTACACTGCCCGCAGGAGGATTCCCTGATGGACTGCGTACAAGCAGAGGACCAGTGCCTCCTGACAAAGGGCATGAAACCCCATGCCCCCGTTTGTTCATGTAGAACATCGCCACCTGGTTGTCTGTCTGGACCAGAACAGACTAGTGACGTAGGTGGTGACAGAAGACCCTCAAGGCAAGGTGTATGGCCCGGAGCTCCGGGATGCTGGGTGCTCTCGTCTGGTGACCGGCTGCCCTGAGTGTGGAGATCTCCGCAGTGGCCTCCCCAGCCGAGCAGGGAGGCGTCCGTGGTGAGGACCCTTGAGTGACATGGGGCCTGAAAAGGCATGCCTGCCACCAGTCCAGAGAGTCTGTCAATTGGTGGCCTGAGGCCACTGGTCCCAAAGACAACACTGCGCCATCCTCATGTGGAGGTGAGCGTCCGGGGTGATGTGGCCCATGGAGGCCATGTGCCTGAGAAGGAACAGAAGAAGCCGGGCAGGCAGCAAGGGACAGTGCTGTATGTCCCTGAGCAAGGGACCGGATCCGATCAGCTCGGTCCTTGGGCAGGAAAGCCCTTGACTGGAGGGTGTTGAGCTTTGCTCCAATGAACTCCAGGCACTGTGTGGGGAAGAGATGAGACTTGGGGTAGTTTATGACAAAGCCCAAGTGTTGCAGAACCTGGATGGTGCGAGCAGTGGCCTGCTGCATCTCCGAGGCTGTGCCTCCCCTTATAAGCCAGTCGTCCAGGTAGGGAAAAAACAAAGATCCCTTGGAGCTGGAGGAAGGTGGCCTCAACTGCCAGGCATTTTGTGAAGACCCTTGGGGCAGAGGCTAGACCGAAGGGGAGCACCCTGTATTGAAAGTGCCTGCTCCCTAATACAAACCACAGGTACTGTGGCTGGGGTGGATGAGGATGTGAATATAAGCATCCTTGGGGTCTAAGGAGCATAGCCAGTCTCCCTGCTGGAAGTATGGCAACAATGTTCCAAGGAAGAGCATCTTGAACTTCTCCCTCACCAGGAATTTGTTGAGGCTGCGCAGATCGAGGACGGGCCTTAGACCCCCTGTCCTCTTGGGGACGAGGAAGTATCTGGAGTAGAAACCCCTGCTACTGAGGTGGTGGGGCACCAGTTCCACTGCCTTGTCCTCTAGGACACCTGCCAACTCCTTCAAGAGAAGGTCCCGGTGAAGGGGAGACCTGAGGGGCTCTCCCAAAAAATAAGAGGGGGTGTCTGAGCCAGATGGAGGAGATAACCCTCCCCGACTACCCTCAGTGTCCAGGAATCAGTGGTGATAGCCATCCATCTCTGGGCATAGAGGGCCAGGTGCCCCCCTGTGGGTTGCTGATCTCCTTAGGGTAGAGATGCTATGCTCAAGGAGTCAAAAGCACCCGCCTGGGGTTTTGGAGCTTTCTGCTTACGTAGGCCATGCCCATGTCTTTTGGCCTGCTGACCCTGTTGGGGAGCTGGGGAGGACTGATAGGGTGGGTAGTTTCGGTAAGCAGCTCCCTTCCTCGGGTAAAAGGGCTTTTTACCTGGGCCCTTGCGTCGGGGAGAGGTAGTGGTCTTCTTAGAGAACCCAGTCCTCGTCATGAACTCTATTCTCCAGCTCGGCAGCCTTGTCGGTGATGGGTTTGCTAAAGAGGTTCTCCCCTTGGCATGGGGCATCGACCAGTTTGTCCTGAACCCACTGATCCAGATCAGATAACTGAAGCCAAGCTTGGCGGTGTGCACAGATGCCCACCACCGCTACTCGAGCTGTCGATTTGAACCCGTCATAGGCTGCTTGAGACATAAATTTAGAGGACTCACTGACTGCCTTGGTCGGGCTCCTCCTCCCTTTCTCTCAGGTACATGCCCATGTACAGCTGGTAGACCTGGATGTGGCAGAGGACATCGAGCCCTGGTAGCACTTTCTGCCGAGGGCATCCAAGGTGCGGACCTCCCTGCTGGGGGGCACAGAGGAGTGCGTCTTCTGGCTTTTCAGCCGATACATGGCCAACTCCACCACCATGGAGTTATGTGACAGTTGTGACTTCTGGAAGCCCGAGCTCCAGCGGACCAGATACATCAAATTGAGCCATCTGCTCATCACCAGCACCGAAGCTAGTGTCTCCTACATGGAGCATGAGCTGCTCCAGGATGGGTACAGTTAGCGATGCCCACAGAGGGGCCTCATACTGGAGGATCTCTAACTCATTCGCCCGAGGGTCATCCTCAGACTCTGTCAGGAATGCGAGGGCCTTGGACATGACAAAGTCCAAGAAACTCATGTCCTCCGGTGGGGACCGCCGCCGAGGTTCTGACACTCGGAAGGGATGTCGTGGTGGCAACGGGTATCAGGGGACTCCTTATCCTCCATCTCCCACTCAGTAGTCCGTGGAAGACTCGGAGGGCTGCTCTGCAGGCCTCAAGAGCCCTGATGCTCCATGGCCGGCACCCGATAGACTTGCCAGGGATGACCACGGTCCCGATATGCAGGACTCTGAGCGTGACCTCAGCAGAGGATCGACTTGAGGCCAAAGGACCTTGAGGATTAGCTTGGTCTCCAGGGATGTCGGAGGTCGACAGCCCAGTGGTCATGGCAGATGAATCGGTCATACCAGACAACAGTGCCCGCTGCTGGTCCATGAATCGGTCATACCAGACAACAGTGCCTGCTGCTGGTCCATGAAGGCAGACAAACTGCGCTCCAGGGCAGTCATTCTGGAGTCCACTGTTCCCTCTAAGCTGTGCGTGTGTGCGCGCGCACACACACGTCGCCGAGCGAGCGCACATACTTTACAACAGAGCACACAAAAATTTCGGTTCTGATTCTGATAGAAAACACAGACGTCTTAAAATTTAAAAGCTGTGATTGTAATTACTGGAAATTTTCCGCTTCATTTAATAATCGTCTATTTTCATTTAATTTGATTAAAATCAATGTGGTGTACATACTGTATTCTGACGTGTAGTCAAATTTTGAAGTATATAACTCCGAGTGTCGTTATGTGGCGCACAAAAATTTAACCTTCCTTCAAAAGCTGCACAGCTGATATTTTATGCGCACACAGCCTACAGAAAATTAGAGGGAACATTGCTGGCGTCCAGCCCAGAAGGTTCCGCAGCCTTCGGTGCGGGCACCGAGGGACTCGGACCCGACACCGGCTCCCCAGAAGGAGAATCCTCGACAAGGATGGTGTCTGGGGACAGAGACCAGTCTGCGGCTGGATCCTTCCAGTCTTGAAGGACTAGAAAAAGGGACTGTTACTTCTGGAGAAAGATCTGCAACTTTGAGTATATACTTCTGGTAATTTTCTAAAAGGAATTCTTTGTATTAAAGCTAATTAATCTGTGAACCCACTATTTTTTGTTAAATCAGTCAGGGCCTAGTAGCAGCAGTTTAAGTTTAAATTTAAAACACAGAGGAGAACTTTCTGGTTACATTTCATACCCAGCAGAGCTTGTAGTTTAAATTTAATAGTCACTCAGGGCCTAGCATCAGCAAAGTACTTTTAGCTTAAATTTAAAACACAGAAGAGAGCTTTCTGGTTAAATATAGAACCAGCAGAGAGCTTGTAGTTTAAATTTCATAAGACGTTAGAGCCTAGCAGCAGCTAAGAGCTATAATTTAAATCAAATCAGAATATAGCTTACCTCAGCAGCACAAGACAGGTACTGTGTAGCAGCCCTCTTTTAATAAGTGTTATTTCCCTCCCTCCACACACCCACCCAACACCTGTGATTATCGTAGCTTTATAGGTACTTACACATCTAAAAAGACAGGAGGTGCTCTCAGGTGAAGCTCATTACCCAAATCAGTCATACACTAAGGACCTGAGATTAGTTAAGCTTCAGGTGAACAAGGTATATAACACGTATTAGGTACAGTTTTATTAGTATAAATATCCATAGCAACCATTAGTAAGTAAAGAACTTAGATCTAAACACAAACTTAAAACTAAGATGCAGACAGCAGTCCAGCAGCGGGATGGGGGCTTTCCAGTCTTTTGCATTGAGTGACACATGCATGATTTTCTCCCAGTTGGTGAGAGGTCTTACGTGTGCACTAGGTGCAAGGAGCTCTTTGCTCTCAGGGAACGAGTCCATTCTCTAGAGGCTAAAGTAGCAGACTTGGAAAGCATAAGACAGACAGAGAGATACATAGACGAGACCTACAGGGATACAGTCCTGAAGTCCCACCTCCAGTCTGGCAGCATCCCTGTTGCCATGGAGGAGAGAGGTCACGTGACAGGAGAGCATCACCCTGGTGTGGCAGGAAGTGATCCTGTAACCAGGACCTGTCCTCCAGGTGATGTAAAACCCTCTCACACCGAGGAAATTTCTCCAGGGCCATGTGCCCATGAGGGAAGGGTTAGGACAGCCGTTATAGATGGTGATTCGATCATTAGGCATGTAGATAGCTGGGTGGCTGGTGTACGTGAGGATCGCCTGGTAACATGCCTGCCTGGTGCGAAGGTAAGCGGACCTCACGCGCCACCTAGATACGGTCTTAGATAGTGCTGGGGAGGAGTCTGCTGTCTTGGTACATGTCGGTACCAATGATATAGGAAAATGTGGTAGGGCGGTTCTGGAGGCAAAATTTAGGCTTTTAGGTAGGAAGTTGAAATCCAGAACTTCCAGGGTAGCGTTCTCCGAAATGCTTCCTGTTCCACGCGCAGGACCCAAAAGACAGGCAGAGCTCCGGAGTCGCAATGCGTGATGAGACAATGGTGCAGAGATGAGGGTTTTGGATTTGTTAGGAACTAGGGAACATTCTGTGGAAAGGAGGGGGTCTTCCGAAGGGATGGGCTTCACCTTAACCGGGATGGAACCAGGCTGCTGGCATTAACCTTTAAAAAGGAGATAGAGCAGCTTTTAAACTAGATATTAGGGGAAAGCCGACAGTCGCCCAAGAGCGGATGGTTTGGAAGAATGTATCTTTGAAGGATACTACCAAAAGCAGAGAGGTTCCACAAAAGAGTAAAGTAGCCCAAATGCCCTCCAGTATGGAGCAGACAGAGCTTAAAGATCCCAAATTACCCATGTCTAACAATAGCCAAATTAATATGAATAAAATACATTTTCTAAAATGCTTGTATGCAAATGCTAGAAGTCTAAAAAGTAAGATGGGAGAGTTAGAATATATAGCACTAAATGAAAGGTTAGATATGATTGGAATATCAGAGACATGGTGGAAGGAGGACAACCAGTGGGACACTGTGATACCTGGGTACAAACTATATCGTAATGACAGAGCTGATCAAATTGGTGGAGGGGTTGCGCTCTATGTTAGAGAGGGCATTAAGTCAGAAAGGATTAAAGTTTTACAGGAAACAAAATCTGCTGTAGAATCTATATGGATTGAAATTCCATGTAAAAGGGGGAAGGCAATGGCAGTGGGGGTGTACTATCGAGCGCCTTGCCAAAATGACCAAAGGGATGATGAAATGCTCAAAGAAATCAAGGAAGCTAACAAAAGTTACAGTGCAGTAATAATAATGGGTGATTTCAACTACCCCGGTATCGACTGGGTCAGTGTCACGTCAGGACATGCTAGGGAGATAAAGTTCCTAGATGAAATAAATGACTGCTTCTTGGAGCAGCTGGTTCATGAACCGACCAGAGGGGAAGCCATATTAGACCTAGTCCTTAGTGGAAACACCAGATCTAGTGCAAGAGATAAGGTTGTTGGGGCCACTTGGCAATAGTGATCATAGCATGATCGCCTTTGATTTAATTAGTGGAGGAGGGATAGTAAGGAAATCCACAGTACTACCTTTTAACTTTCGAAAGGGAGACTATGATAAAATGAGGAAAACAGCTAAGAAAAAACTAAAAGGAGCAGTTGCAAAGGTTAAAGACGTATATCAGGCTTGGCTGTTGTTGAAAAATACTGTCTTGGAAGCCCAGATCAGCTGTATTCCACACTTTAAGAAAAGTGGAAGGAAGTCCAAAAAACTGCCAGCATGGTTTAAAGGTGAGGTCAGAGAGGCTGTTGTTGCCAAAAAAGCATCTTTCAGGAAATGGAAAAAAGAGCCAAACGACGAAACCTGGAAACAGCACAAGCACTGGCAAGTCAAATGCAAGGCATTGATAAGGCAGGCAAAGGGAGAATTTGAGAAGAAGCTTGTTGCGGAAACAAAAACGCGAAGTAAAGACCTTTTCAAGTACATTTGTAGCAAAAAACCTGTGAGAGTCAGTTGGTCCATTAGATGATAAAGGGGTTAAAGGAGCACTAAGAGGCGACAAGGCGATAGCGGAGAGATTGAATGAATTCTTTGCTTCGGTCTTTACTGAGGAAGATGTAGGGATGTTACCCATGACTGAAGTGATATTTAAAGGTGCGGAAGAATTGAAGGAAATATCGATACATCGGGAAGATGTATTACAACTATTAGATAAACTGAAGAGTAGCAAATCACCTGGGCCGGATGGTATACATCCAAAGGTGTTGAAAGAACTGAAATATGAGATTTCAGACCTGCTATTAGTAATCTGTGAACTATCATTAAAATCATCTCTAATACCTGAAGATTGGAGGATCGCCAATGTAACAATTTTTAAAAAGGGTTCCAGGGGTGATCCGGGAAACTACAGACCGGTGAGCCTGACGTCAGTACCGGGAAAATGGTAGAAACTATCATAAAGAATAAAGTTACTCAGCATGTAGATAGTCATGACCTCATGGGAGACAGCCAACATGGCTTTAGACAAGGAAGATCTTGTCTTACTAATCTGTTATGTTTTTTTGAAGGAGTGAATAATCAGGTGAACAAAGGTGAGTCGGTTGATATTGTGTATCTGGACTTTCAGAAAGCCTTTGACAAGGTCCCTCATCAGAGACTTTTGGCAAAACTAAAGAGTCATGGGATAGGAGGCAGTGTACTATTGTGGATCAGGAACTGGTTCAAAGATAGAAAGCAGAGTGTAGGGCTAAATGGCCTATTTTCCCAATGGAGAAAAGTGAATAGTGGTGTACCCCAGGTATCTGTGCTGGGTCCGCTGCTTTTTGACATTCATAAATGACCTGGAAAGTGGAATAACGAGTGAGGTTATCAAATTTGACGATGACACAAAACTATTTAAAGTTGTTAAAACCCAAGAGGATTGTGGAAAATTGCAAGAGGATCTTGATAAATTGGAAGACTGGGCATCAAAATGGCAGATGAAATTTAATGTGGACAAGTGCAAGGTTATGCACCTAGGGAAGAGCAACCCAAACTATGGTTACACAATGCAAGGTTCCACATTAGGAACCACCACCCAGGAAAAAGATTTAGGCGTCATTGTGGATACCATGTTAAAACCCTCGGCCCAGTGTGCAGCAGCGGCCAAGAGAGCAAATAGAATGCTAGGTATGATAAGGAAAGGAATGGAAAATAAAACAAAAGATATTATAATGCCTCTATATCGTTCCATGGTGAGACCGCACCTTGAATATTGTGTGCAATTCTGGTCGCCGTATCTTAAAAAGGATATAGCGATTTTAGAAAAGGTTCAGAGAAGAGCCACCAAAATGGTAAAGGGGATGGAAGGATACTCCTATGAAGAAAGGCTAAAAAGGTTAGGGCTCTTTAACCTGGAAAAGAGACTGCTGAGGGGAGATATGATAGAAGTCTATAAATTAATGAACGGAGTGGAACGGGTAAACGTAGATCGATTGTTTACCTTATCAGAATATAGAAAGACTAGGGGACATGCAATGAAGCTACAGGGTAAACTATTTAAGACTAATAAAAGAAAATATTTTTTCACTCAACGTGTAATCAAACTCTGGAATTTGTTACCGGAGGATGTAGTAAAGGCTGTTAGTGTAGCTGGGTTTAAAAAAGGTTTGGACAAGTTCCTGGAGGAAAGGTCCATAAACCATTATTAAGAAGGGACCCAGGATATCAATGCTTGAACCAATACAAGCATTGTGGAACCTGTGTCCCTTGGGGAAACTGCTAGGTACGTATGACCTAGATTGGCCACTGTTGGAAACAGAATACTGGGCTTGATGGACCTTGGTCTGACCCAGTATGGCATCTCTTATGTTCTTATCTTTGCAGGTCGCTCCTTCACCGACACCTCGGACTACGGGACTGGGCCTGGAGAGCTCACGGCCGGTCAGAACCATCCAAGGACACAGACTTCGAGGGTTTCTTCTTCTTTCTGGGTTCCCTCGAGGGAGGCCCCTTTCTGAGGGCCCACGATGGTGCTTGAGCTCGGAAAGCTCAGCTCGAGGTGTCATGGCCTCAGATGAGACCCTGGCTTTAGGAGGTACTGGGAACTCAGGGAAGAATTTGTTGTGCTGCTGCTGGCAGCTCTTGAAGGCCTTGCTGGACATCGTCTTGCAGAGACCGCAGGCCACCGGGTCATGGTCTGGTCCGAGGCAAATGAAGGCTGCTGTCATGTGTGTCGTTCAAAGACATGATTTTAGAGCACTGATCACACTTCTTATAACCACTGGTAGCCATGGGGGAAAAAAAGCACCCCTGCAAGGTCAAAGATCCTCCGGGCTGCCAGTGGGAGAAAAAAAAGCACAAAGGCACCAGAAAGTAAAAGGAATGAAAACTACAAAAATCTGAACTGAACCCAATGCCGAGGCACAGAGGTTAGTAGGCGGGAAGAGTACCAGTGCAATACCCGTAGGCGAGATGGAAACTCAAGGAAGAAAATAATCAACATTTTCCGGGGACAAGTCAGATGACATCTGAAGGGCTCTGTGGAAAAAAGGAGACTGAGCACATTTATTCTGGTCTACAGATGCACAAAGCACTTGAAGATGGAAGGTAGGCTCAATTCAAATGGCCTGAAAATCTCCACAAGGCAAATACCTCTTTGTACTGAATACAATATGAGGTAACCTAACAACTTGTCATAGTCTTCCTCTATCTCACACCAAACCTATCCTTTGCTGAGTGTGTAAACAGATTCGCCACAGGCACAATAAAATATTAATCAAAACCAAGAAAATAATGGTCTCAGCATTGGCAAAAGTTCTAGTGGGGGGGGCCACAAACAAAATCTTGTCCTTTCTTTGAGTCCTGCTAGACAAGTGGGCTATGTTCCCTTAAATGCAGAAGTGGAGACAAACATTCCAGAGGTTTCTTATGACATCATCGTGCCATTAACAGAGAGTGCCCCTAGGGGAAACTCTCCAGTATTAATACCCAAGCACACGGTCAAGAATACCTGACCGCATACAATCTCAGTGAAGATAAAGCTCAACAGAACAAGAACCATAACTATATATTGAAGGAGAAAGCGGGATATAAATCTGTTTAAATAAATAAAATAAATATATAGGATCAGCTTCAAATAAAATGCATGTCAAGGGTGTAAGACCGCAGGGCCAACCACAGAGAAAGTGTAGTTACTCGCCTGTAACTGATGTTCTCCGGGGACAGCAGGAATCAGTCCTCACATATGCGTGACATCGGCACTGACAGAGCCCACGCATGCACGGTCCCCTTCCCGCCCAAGAATGCCATCCTGCAACAGTCCAATGACATAGCTAAGATGGCAAAAATAAAATACGGAAAAGAAGCAACTCCAAAGGGAGGAGGGAGGGTTGTGAGGACTAATGCCTGCTATCCTCGGAGAACATTTGAGTAACTATGCTTTCTCTGGTAACAAGCAGGAAGTCAATCCTCACATATGGGACTCCACAGCTACAGGCTACAGAGAACCTGAACAAAATGCCACGGCAACCAGAGGTGAGCCGTGAGCTCAGCAGTTGAGCCAACTGAGAGACTCTTGCAAGACCCAAGTGTCCGGTGGAAAACCAGCACACCAGTAGCCTAAACACAGAAGGGTCAGAGGGCAGGAGTTGTCTACACCCCAAAGAGATTACGGAGCACGGCCTGGCTGAAGGTGCTGTTCCTGAAGAGAGTGAAGAACAGGTGGCGACCCGACAAATTTCCGTAACACGTACAGAACACAGATTTGTTATGGAGGTAGCCATGGCTCTGACAGTGCACTCTGACCCAGTTGTCTAGTGAGATCCCAGCCTGCTCATAGGCGAGGGGAACGCAGTCTGCCCTCCGAGTGGACAGAGTTCTCTTATTTACTGGAAGCCCCAGTCGACTGGGGTCATAGGAGATAAAGGGCTGAGTCCACTGTAGACAGAAGGACAGGGCCCACTTACAATCCGGAGTATGGAGAATAGTCTCCGCCTTGCTGACGTGAGGCCTTGGGAAGAAGGTGGGGAGCACCACCTCCCGATTGAGGTGGAAGGGGGACACCACCTTTCGCAGAAACTTGGTGTATATGCGGAACACCAGCCTGTTCTTGTAGAACTTTGTGTATGGTGGCTCTGCCATCAGAGCCTGTAGCTTGCTGACCCTGCGTGCAGATGAGAGTGCCACAAGAACCTTCCAGGAGAGGTACCGCAGGTGACAGACAGATAAGGGCTCAAACGGCGGTTTAGTGAACTGTGAGAGCACCACACAGATCCCACTCTGCCGGTGGTGGGCGGACAGGGGGCTTGGACAGCATAAGGCCGCACAGGAAACGAGAGATACAGGGCTGAGCCAAGAGAGGCTTGCCCTTGATCGAGTGGTGGTTCGCCGCAATAGCACTCAGGTGCACTCTGACCGAGTTGGACATCAGTCTCATCTGTGGCAGGTAGAGAAGGTACTGGAGCACTAGCTGCACAGAGAAGGAGAAAGGGTTACCTGTCTCTTGGCACACCGCACTAAAAACAGACGCCATTTGAAGGCGTACGCTCTTCTCATGGAGGCTTTACAGGAGGTCAAAAAGGACCTCTTGCACATCATGTGGGAGGTTGAAGGAAACTAGCACTAGCCTTTCTGCAGCCAAGCTGTGCACACCAGGGACCCCAGGTTGGGGTGCAGGAGAGCGCCCTCCTTCCTGCGAGTAGTCCTGATGTGCAGCCCAGGGGAATCAGAGGCGCCACTGACAGACAGAGGTAGTGGGAACCAGGGTTTTCTGGGCCACCGGGGAGGGGGGGGGGCTACCAGAATCAGTGATGCCCTGTTGCACTGGACCTTGAAAAGGGTCTTGGTGACCAACGGTGTCGGCGTAAAGGAGGCCTTCTGTCCATGGGATGAGGAATGCATCCACTGCCATCAGGGATGGTTGCGGCTAGCATGAGCAGAAGTGAGGCAACTGCATGTTGTCTGGGTTGGCAAACAGGTCCTCTAGAGGGACTCCACAGAGTGGGAAAAGCCAGGAGATCACTCTGGGGTCCAGGCACCACTTGTGCTGCTGGAGGACTCTGCTCAGCCTGTCCACCAGGACGTTGTCCTGGCCCGGGAGGTAGACCACCTGCAGGAGCATCCCAATGCATGTCATTTATGAGGAGAGGGCTACCGCCTCCTGGCAAAGGGGATACGACTCCATGCCTCCTTGTTTGTTGACACAGAACACTGCAACTTGGTTGTCCATCTGGACTAGCACAGACTGGTGCTGCAACCGATGTCAAAAGGCTCGGAGGGCCAAAAATATCACCTGGAGCTCCAGAAGGTTGATCTGCAACTGGCACTCCATCTGGGACCATGTCCTTGGGTGCCGAAGTCCCTGCGAGGACGGGGAGCTCATTGCGAGGAGGCGCCCATCTTGAGGAACCCTAAGTGGGTGGGTGCCTGGAAGGGCATCCTGGCCTGAAGGTGGTGGGGGATCTGCCACCAGTGGAAGGAGTCTGCCAGTTGGTGGGTCACTTTTACCCTATCCCAAAGTCTGCCCGTGGCTTGTGTCCACTGGGAGTAGAGGCACTAATGAGCTGCCCGCATATGCAGGCGGGCGTATGAGGTTACGTGAACCATGAAGGCCATGTGTTCCAGCAGGCAGAGGAGAAGGCGAGCGGGCACCAACTGGTGGTGTTTCACTTCTGTGGCTGGTTCTCTGTCCTCTTTGGAGGGAGGAAGCCCTTGGCCTGGAGAGTGTCCAATTGAGCCCCTATGAACTCCAAGCGCTGTGCTGGAGAGAGGTGGGACTGGGTAGTTGATGATGAATCCCAGAAGCTGCAGGATGTGGAATGTGCGTTTGGTGGCATGGTGCACCTCTAATGCTGTGCCTCCCTTTATGAGCCATTGTCCAGATAGGGAAAGACAAAGGCGAGTTGCAACCACCACTAGGCACTTGTTAAAGACCGTTTGCGATGACGCCAGCCTGAAGGTTAGCACCCTGTACTGATAGTAACCTCCTCCCAACATGAACCAGAGCTTTGTTGGTGGTTGGGATGGATCAGGATGTGTGTGTAAGCATCCTTTAGGTCTAAGGAGCATAACCAGTCTCCCTACTGGAGGTAAGGCAGCAGTGTTCCAAAAGAGAGCATCTTGAACTTTTCCCTCTCCAGAAATCTGTTCAAGTCCCGTAGGTCCAGGAAGGTTCTGAGGCCCCCTGTTCGCTTGGGAATGAGGAAATTTCTGGCGTAGAAGCCTTTGTCTCAAAGATGTTAGGGCATTGGCTCCACCACCTTGTCCGTAAGGAGGCCTATGAACTCAGTGAGGAGCAGTCTGGTGAAGCTGAGTCCTTACAGGTTCTCCTGGGAAGAACGAGGGTGGCATCTGTGGTAGGTGGAGGAGGTATCCCTCCTTGACTACTTGCAGCACCTGGGCGTCAGTGGTGATGGAAGACCACCTGTGGGAAAACAGGGCCAGACGCTCCCCTGTGGGCTGCTGAGGGTCTTCTGGGGGAGAGGAGGCCATACCCCAGGAGTCAAACTCCCTCCAGACTGGGCTGGAGTTAGTGCCTGGGTCTTAGGCTTGCAGGGGCCATGCCCTTGCCCCTTTGACTGGTGCCCCTGCTGTGGGGCAGAGAAGGCCTGGAACTGTGGGGCATTACCAAAAAAACTATTTTCTTGGGAAGGCAGGCTTCTTCCCTGAGGATCTCTTAAGGGGGTGCACCAAGGTTGTCTCAGAGAGCCTGGTCCTGGTCAGGAACTCAGTCTTTATCTCTGCTGCCTTGCCTGACATGAGTTTTCCCGAAGAGGTTCTCTCCGGTGCAAGAGACATTGATAAATTTGTCCTGGACCCACTGCTTGAGGTCAGATGACTGCAGCCATGCCTGCCATTGGGCCCCAATGCCTGCAGCAGCCACTCTGGCTGAGGATGCAAAGCCATCATATGCTGCTTGAGACAGGAACTTCAAGCACTCCTTGACTGTCTAGGCCAGTGACTTGAACTGCTTAAGGGGTTCCCCATCGAGGCCTGCAGAGAAAACGGCAAGCTCCCTCGCTAGTTCCTTTAGGTACATGCCGATATACAATTGATAGGACTGTATTCAGCAAATCAGTATTGAGCCTTAATAGCATTTTCGGCCGAGGGCATTCAAGATCCCTACCCAGGGCACCGATGAATGAATCTTTTGGCTCGAGTCATCAAATGGCTGACTCAACAACTATAGAATTGTGAGGGAGCTGGGTTTTCTGGAACCCCGGCTTCGATGGATTCGATACATGGAGTTGAGCCATCTGCTCACAATGGGCACCGGTGATTCCCACATATGGAGGTGGCAGTGCTTGAGGATCAGAGGGACGGGCACCATGAGGGCCTCCTTCGGAGGGGCCTCGCACTGGAAGATCAAGTTCCTCTGTGCAAGGGTCCTCCTCCACCTCAGTCTCTAATGCGAGCGCCTTTGCCATATCTCGCACAAATTCAAGGAAAGCAAAGTCCTTGGGCAGGGAACAGAACTGGAACACAAGTGGAGATAGGTCTAAGGGCACGTCTTGATGTCTCCAGGTGTCTGGGGACTCCTAGTCCTCTGTCTCCCAGTCTGACTTGAAGTCAGAGAAAGAATCCAAGGCTCCACAGCTCCTGTGGTCAGGCCCCAAGCCAGGCAGACCGCAACCCCTGGGGGGACCTGTGGTCTAAGCCGCATGCACTCGCCAGGGAGGAGGACCAGGACCAGGACTAGGACCTCATCCGATACCGATGCGTCTCTCGAGCCTGGTGGCGCTCAAAGATCGGCTCGATGACAGAGGAAGCCTTCAAGTTAGAGGGTCCGGGCGTCGGGGCAGATGAACCAGAGGAACTGGACATCAGCGCCTGCTGCTGTGCCAGGAAGGTAGAGATACTGCACTCCAAGGCCGCCATTCTGGTCTCCGTGCCAGATGGCTCCACAGCCTTCAACACAGGCACCAATGGCTTCAGGCCTGGCATCTGTTCTATCGAAGGGGGGGGGGGGAGGAGTTCTTGACCAGGATGGCCTTGGGGGGGGTCAGAGGCCAGTTGCCCAATGCTGACAACTCCTTCAGGGGCAGTTTGTGAGGCCGCTCTCGCTCCAACCCCTCGGACTCAAGCCGGGGACTGCAGGGCCAAGTGTGGTATTTAATCACTTTTCCAGACACGTTCTTTGAGGCAGTCTTCAAGGGCTTCAAGCTCTTCTTGCATTCCACCTCCAGGGAGTTCCTCTCGGAAAAGCCGCAGCCATGGGACTCCGAGGCAGGCTGTGCATTGCAGGGCACTGAGGTACTGGAGAGGGCCCTGGACCATGGCATCACTGGGGACTCCGGTGCAGAGTCAGACCTATGGAAGAACTTTTGCTGCTGCAGCTGGTGGCTCTTGATGGGCTTTGAGGACATAGACTTACAAAGGTCGCAATCAGAGTTGTCGTGGTCCGGCCCGAGGCAGCAGTCATGTGGGTCGGTGAGGGACATCATCTTACTGTATTGATCATATTTTTTTGAAGCCACTAGAGTCCATGGGGAAAAACGGGTCCTTGAACTCGGGTAAGGGTCCATAGGCCTACTGGCCAAAAAGGGCATGAAGCGTCGGTCAAGGGACATCTAGAGAAAAAACAAGGAAAACTAACCCGAGGAGCGACACACCAAAACCAGCTAGCTTGGGGGTAGGAAGAGAAAGAGTAGTTACTCACCTGTAACAGCTCCAGGAGCAGCAGGAATCAGTCCTCACATATGGGTGTCATCGGCGCCGATGAAGCCCCAGTGGAGCATTTCCCCAGCTTTCCATGAAAGCCTTTGGGAATGCAGGCATGCATGCGCGGTTCCCTTCCCGCCTAAAGGTGCCATCTTACCTCAGTCAAATGACATAGCTAAGAACAGCACACAAAAATGAAAAATAAACTATGTACAACTGCAACTCCCAGGGGAGGAGGGAGGGTTGTGAGGACTGATTCCTGCTACTCCTGGAGAACACCTGTTACAGGTGAATAACTACTCTTTCTCCAGGACCAAGCAGGAAGTCAGTCCTCACATATGGGTGACTCCCTAGCTCTGGGCTACCGAGGAACCCAGGCTGAACAAGAGAACTCCCTCTAGTCTCAGCAGCAAAGAAAGGCTTTTCAAGGACACAACCTCCACCGGTAGCCCAACAGAGGGCAGGAGTTGCCTAAACCTCAAAGAGATTCCGGAGTACTGCTTGGCCAAAAGCACTGTCCCTTCGGGACTCCCTCTCCAGACAGTAATGGGCCGCAAAAGTCTGGCTTGAAGACCAAGTTGCAGCCCTGCAGATGTCTACCAAGGGCACAGAGCGGAGATGAGCCACTGAGGCAGCCATTGCCCTGACACGATGGGCCGTGACCCTACCCTGCAAAGGAAGGTCAGCCGCCTTGTAAGCCCAGGTGATACAGTTAGCCACCCAGGTGGACAAGGTACGCTTGGACACAGCTAACCCCAACTTATTGGGGTCAAAGGATACGAAGAGCTCAGTAGCCCTCCTATGCCCCTGCGTACGGTCAAGGTAGAAGGATAAGGCCCTCCTACAGTCCAGGGTATGCAGGACTGCTTCAGCCTGGCTTGCATGAGGCCTAGGGAAGAATGTTGGAAGAACCACCTCCTGATTGAGGTGGAAAGAGGAGACAACCTTTGGGAGGAACTTTGGATGAGTCCTGAGGACTATCCTGTTCCTATAAATCCTGGTGTAAGGCCTATCACAGACCAGGGCCTGAAGCTCACTCACTCGCCTAGCCGAGGTAAGGGCTATCAGGAAGAGTGTCTTCCAGGATAGGAAGCGTAGTGGACAAGTAGCCATCGGCTCAAAAGGTGGGCGAGTCAGTTGCTGTAAGACCACATTCAACTCCCACTCAGGGGCAGGACGACAGATTGGAGGCTTGAGCAAAAGCAAGCCCCTGAGAAAGCGGGACACCAAGGGGTGACCTGACAAAAGATGTCCCTCCACCAGCGAGTGGTGAGCTGCTAGAGCTGAGAGGTGGACCCCAAACAGAATTGGACTTGAGTCCCTGATTGGACAAGTGGAGTAAATACTGAAGCACTACTAGTACAGTACAGGAGAAAGGATCCTCTGTACGTAGCTTACACCACACAGAAAACCTTCTCCATTTGAGAGCATATGTTTTTCTAGTGGACTGTTTCCTAGAGGCTAGGACAACCTCCTCAACTTCCTGAGGTAGGCCCCAGGGAGCCAAAACTACCCTTGCAGCCTCCAGGCCATCAAATTGAGAGCTTTGAGATTGGGGTGCAGAAAGGAACCCTGATCCTGAGAGAGCAGGTCGGGTTGCAACCCCAGAGGCAGTGGGGGATCCACCGCCAGTTGAAGCAGAAGTGGAAACCAAGGCTGTCTCGGCCACCTGGGAGCCACCAGCAGGACTGAGGCCTTGTCTTGAAGGATCTTGGAGAGTTCGGGCCACCAAGGGCGTGGGAGGAAACGCATACAGGAGGCCCTGAGACCATGGAATCAGAAAAGCATCTGCTGCCAGCCGCAGAGGATGCTGTTGCCTGGAGCAGAACTGTGGCAGCTATTTGTTCAGTGGACTGGCAAACAGATCTATCCAAGGGAGACCCCATTTCAGGAAGATCTTCTGAACTACTAAGGGATGCAGCTGCCATTTGTGGGGCTACAGAATCCTGCTCAACCTGTCGGCCAGGTAGTTCTCCTGGCCTGGAAGGTACACAGCCCTGAGGAGCATGTTGTGCTTTAGGGCAAAGGAACAAAGGTCTTGAGCTTCCCGACAAAGGAGCCTGGACCCAGTCCCGCCCTGTTTGTTCACATAAAACATGGCCACCTGGTTGTCTGTCTGAACAAGGACAGATTGATGAGCCAGGGTAGGAGAGAAAGCTTTGAGAGCTAGGCGAATAACCCTGAGTTCCAGGAGATTGATCTGCTGTGCCGCCTCCCAAGGAGACCACAGGCCCTGGGTGCACTTGTCTAGACAATGAGCTCCCTAGCCCTGCAGGGAGGTGTCGGTGGTCAGGACCACCGTGTGCCCAGGGATCTGAAAGGGCACTCCCTTCAGCAAGTTGGGTGGATGTAGCCACAAGTTGAGGGAGGTCAGAAATTGTCTGGACACCCTTACTTTGTCTCTGAGGCTGCCTGTGGCCTGTGACCACTGAGTCCGAAGGCACCACTGCGCAGGCCTCATATGGAGCCTGGCTTTGGGAGTCACATGTACTGTCGAAGCCATGTGGCCAAGATGTCTTAGGCAGAGCCTGGCGGAGACCAGTGACCTGCTGAGAAATGGAGCTGCTAAGGCCATCAACCTTTGGGCCCTGTCTGCTGGCAAGAAAGCCTTTGCAAGCAGAGAGTAACCTTGCTCCTATGAACTCCAAGTTCTGGGAGGGGAGCAAAGTGGACTTTGCGAAGTTTATGACAAACCCCAGCCTTTGAAGAAGAGCAATAGTTCTGAGGGTGGCTTGTCTGGCCTCCTGGCACGTCTGACCCCTGATGAGCCAGTCGTCCAGATAGGGGAAGATGCCCTGATTTCTCAAGTAGGCCGCCACCACTGCTAGGCACTTAGTGAAGACTCTGGGGGCGGAGATGAGGCTGAAAGGCAGCACTCTGTATTGATAATGGTTTCCTCCCACAATGAGCCTGAGGTACTTTCTATGGTCTGGATGAATGAGGATGTGAGTGTACGCATCCTTTAGATCTAAAGAGCATAGCCAATCTCCCTGCTGGAGGTAGGGCAGAAGTGTCCCAAGAGTAAGCATCTTGAACTTCTTCACTAGGAACTTGAGGTTCCTGAGGTCCAGAATGGGTCGAAGGCCACCGGTTCTTTTGGGCACCAGGAAATACCTGGAGTAGAAACCGTGACCTTGTAAGTGGGGAGGCACAGGCTCCACCGCCCTGTCCACCAACAGACCGTGAAGCTCTTGCAGGAGAAGGTCTGTGTGCAGGGGAGGCCTTGGAGGCTCCCCTGGAAAATATGGTGGAGGCAGTTGGTGAAAATGCAGGGCATAGCCCTTGTGGACTATGTCCAACATCCAACTGTCCCCGATGATAAGGGGCCACTGGTGGGCAAAGAGGGCGAGGCGACCTCCTGTGCAGGGTTGGGAGAGCAGTGGAGGAGAGGCTACGCTCAAGGAGTCAAAAACCCCCACCCTGCTGAGTGGTAGTAGGGGCTGGAGGCTTGGGGGTCCTCTGCCTACGGGGCCCATTACCCTGCCCCTTGGCTTGCTGACCCTGGGGGGCAGCTTGGGCAGCCTGATATTGCGGGTACTGTTTGTAGGCAATGCCCTTCCTCGGGTAAAAGGGCTTTTTATCAGAGCCCTTCTTTTTATGAGAAGGGGCAGAGGTCTTCCTAGATAGCCTTGTCCGTGTGAGGTGCTCAGATTCGAGCTGAGCGGCCTTCTTGGTCATGGGCTTGCCAAAAAGGTTTTCACCTCGGCAAGGGACATCGACCAACTTGTCCTGAACCCATGGCTCGAGGTCCGATGACTGCAGCCATGCCTGGCGTCGAGCCACGATGCTGGCTGCCGCGACTCGGGCCAAAGCCTCGAAGCCATCGTAGGCGGCGCGGGACATGAAATTCGAGCAGTCCCGAATCCTAGAGGACAAGGACTTAAATCTCTGCAACGGTTCCCCGGAGAGTCCAGCAGAGAATCCAGCCAACTCCTTGGCCAGATCCCGCAAGTACATGCCCATGTACAGCTGGTACGACTGGCCCACCAAGAAACAGCAAATTGCCACGTGGGCAACAAGAACCAGTCAGAAACCGTGGCAGGAGGTTCAAAAGTCACCTTTATTGATCCACGGATAAGGTGTGCCACACCTTATCCGTGGATCAATAAAGGTGACTTTTGAACCTCCTGCCACGGTTTCTGACTGGTTCCAGCTGGTACGACTGGACACGGCAAGCAAGCATCGAGCCCTGGAAGCACTTTCTACCGACGCCATCGAGGTTTCGGGCCTCCCTGCCAGGGGGCACCGCAGAGTGCATCTTCTGGCTCTTCAGACGATGCATGGACGATTCCACAACCACAGAATGGTGTGGTAGCTGTGCCTTTTGAAAGCCAGGGCTGTGAGTCGATAGATCGAGTCGACTCGCTTGCTGAGAACCGGCGCCGAGGCCGGTGCCTCCCACATACGGAAGAGGAGCCGTTCCAGCATCGGAGGAACCAGGACAGTAAAGGCCTCCTTCGGAGGAGAGTCATACTGTAGAGCCTCTAGCTCTTCAGCTCCTCCTCGGGATCCGCCGGAATAGCCAAGGCGGTGGCCATATCCTGGACGAACTCCGAGAACCGAGTATCCTCCTGGAGGGATCTACTCCGGGGCTCAGACTGCGGTGAGTCCGACAGGATGCACCGAGTCTTGAAGATATCAGGAGACTCCTCGTCCTCCGTCTCCCAAGCTAACTCGTCCGAGGAGGAGTAAGGGTCCGACCCTGCAGGGCCCTGGAGCACCTGCCCCAACGCCGGAGGCACCAGCGTCGACGCCCTCGCTCCCGAAAGGGAGGTCGAGGGAGACCGCGACCAAGGTCGACTCCGAGCCACGATGGACTCGAGTATCGGCTCGGTCTCCGGGGTCGACTTCGAAGTCGATGTCCCGGTGGTCGAGGAAGATGCGCCAGACAGGCTGGCCATCAGTGCCCGCTGCTGCTCCATGAAGGCAGACAGTCTGCTCTCCAAGGCTGTCATGCTGAGACTCAGCTCGGGAGACGCAGCGGCCACCGACTCGGGCCCCAGCAGCGCCGGGCCTGACGTCGGCTCCCTGGGAGGAGAGTCCTCGAGGACTACGGGGCTTACGTGTCCAGCAGACTCCGGTTCCACGCAAGGAACTTTTGCAGGCTTCTTGTGTTCCACGGGCCCAGGGCGATGGTCAGGGGTCTTAGACCTGGCCCTCAAGGAGCCAGGGACCTCAGACGACGCCCTTGCAAGCCGCTTCTTCCTCTTGCGTTCCCGGTCGGGGGACCCCCTGTCCGAGGAACTTCGACGGCGCTCGGTATCGGAATCCCGAGATGTCGAGGCCTCAGACGAGGTCCAGGCCCGGCCGGAGGCTGAGTCCGAGAAAAGCCTCTCTTTTTGTTGCTGTCGACTTCGGAGTGCCTTGGAAGACATCTTTCCACAGGGCCCGCACGACTTAGGGTCGTGATCCGGGCCGAGGCACTGAAGGCAGCAGTCGTGTGTGTCGGTGAGAGACATTAATTTCTTACACCGATCACACTTTTTAAAACCACTGGAAGCCATCGGGGAAAAAAAAAAAAAAAGTCCCCGCGAGGTCAAAAGACCGGCCTTCCAGGGAAAAAGGGCGCGAACGCCAGCCACGAAGGGCAAAAACCAAAAAGGAAGAATCGGGCTCGATACCGGCGTACCGAACCCGGCGGGAGGGGAACCGGCGTCGAACCGGAAGAAAAAATAGCGATAATCGCTGAAAAAAATCTACTTTTAACCGGGAGGACAGGACACACGTCCGGTGGGCTTCACGGAAAAAAAAGAGACTGAGGTAAGATGGCAACTTTAGGCGGGAAGGGAACCACGCATGCGTGCCTGCATTCCCAAAGGCTTTCATGGAAAGCTGGGGAAATGCTCCGCTGGGGCTTCATCGGCACCGATGACACCCATATGTGAGGACTGATTTCCTGCTTGGTCCTGGAGAAATTGGTACGATTACTGAAAAGGAAAATTTTAAAGACAAGAGAGACTTTCTGGGAAAATGGGACAGACGTCCGGTGGGTTCCACAGAAAAAAGGAGACTGATGCAAGATAGCCCCCTTTGGCGGGAAGGGAACCATGCATGTGTGGTGCATCTCTCAAAGGCTTTCTTTGAAAGCTGGGGAGATACTTCCGTGCAGACTCCGTCAGCACCGGTGTCATCCATATGTGAGGACTAACTTCCTGCTTGTTCCCGGAGAACAGCAGACCAAAGCAGTTTCCAGGGGGAGTAGGGTCCTAGACTGATCTAGCAAAACTCAAGGAAAGGACATAACTGGGTAAGTAAAGTATCACCTTCCATATCTTCCTGCTTGACCACTCCAGACAAGTGGGATGTACCAAAGCTAGGACTCCACTGGGTGAGAAGACACAGCAGCTTTTAAGATCCATGAACCAAAGGCCGTGTCCACCCAAGAGAGTGAACATCCAAGCGGTAGTGTTTAAAATGAAAGGTGATGCCTACGCTGTCACCCGACAAATGTCTAAGGGGGCGTCTGAGCTACACTCCACCAATAAGGATGCTTGTGCCCGAGTAGAATGCACACGTAAATTCTCTGGAACCAGCTGGTGCTGCAACAGATACTTTGAGGCAATGTTTTCTTTGATCCAGCACCCCAGAGTAGACTTGGCAGCAGTGTCACCTTTATGCAATCTAGCAAACAGCATAGATGGTCTGACTTGAAAAAGGAGTTAGTAACCTTTAGATACCAGAGAAGCACTCTCCGGACATCCAACAAGCAAAGGTCCTCGTCCTTACCATGGCACTGGTCCCTGGTAAAAGAAGAGCAGACAGACCACCTGATTCACATGGAAGACCTTGGATGATGATGAGGGGACAGTCAAATATACACAGCTTCCTCCAAGAATGACAAGTAAGGGTCCCTACAGGATAACACCGGTGGCTTAGAGATATTCCTTGGAAATCAGATTGCAACCAAAGAGACAGTTAAGAGTCAGATCTTTAAATATGGCCCACTTCAGGGGCTCAAAGGGCTCCGACAACAGGCTCAGAGTATCCATGAGGGACCTGAATGCAGGGGCGGATGCAGGCATCATGCCCCCTGAAGGAAACAAGACACATCCAGATGTGAGGCTATGGATTGCCCTGCCATCTGTCCCCAGAAGCAGGATAAGGCTCCCACTGAATCCAGGCCATTATGAAGAAAGGCAAGTAAGGACAGCAAATCTGCCATACTAGGGCTAACCTGACACTCATGGCACCAATGCTCAAAGAGACACCAAATGCGCAGATAGGAAGAGTGTGGACACCACTGCAGGGGAATATTCCTTAAGCACTAAATGATGGCTCTCAAGAGCCAAGCCGTAAGCCAGAAAGACCAGCCCTTAACATAACAGTTCCCAGGCTGGGAGAAGTTGCAAAGGAGGTTCCTGCAAGAGCTGCATCAGGTCCCCAAACCACAGCCTCAGTGGCCAAACTGGCACCACGACAACCCAGCCCAATGTTCTATGTGGCAATGCACATGCCCTATGAGCGGCCACAGAGGAAACACAAAATAGGCACTACTTTGGCCAGGATTAAACTAGGTTGTTGATGCCCTCGGAGCCTGCCTCCCTATGGCAGAGGAATCGTCTTGCTTTGGTATTGGACTGGGTCACCCATCAGATCCATCTTGAGATGGTCCAGAGGCACAGAATCTTCTGAAACACCAACGGACTCAGTTCCCACTCCCCGGGATCGAAAGAGTGGCAATTGAGGAAGTCTGCTTCCACAGCATCAACTCCTGCAATGTACTGCGCTGAAAGAGCCTGGAGGTTCTTTTCCAAGACCACTCTGGCACTCTGTGTCCCTTTGCCAGTTGACATATGCCACTGCCATGGCATTGTCTGAGAACACTCAGACCACTCCTCCCCAGACCAGGTGCCAGAAGTACAAAAAGGGCCAACCGATTGGCCCTTGCCTCGGGTGGTTGATGGGCCAGGCTAACTCCCGGTTGCTCTAATGGTCCCGAGATGTTCAGTTATCACAACGAGCTCCCCAGCCAAACAGGCTGGCATATGTCGACAGGAATGACTGTCCAAAGGCATGCTCCTCCTCAGGCGCTGGTGTTGCCTCCAACAATGCAATCTGGTTAGGGAGTCTGGTCTTAAGTCCATCAAGAAAGCCAAAGACCTCTGCAATGGTCTCATAATGAGCCTGTGCCCAAGACACCATTTCGACTGATGCTGCCATCAAGCCAAAAAGCTGCAGGTAGTCTCAAATTCTGGGAGCCTGCTGAACTCGGAAGGCCATTAGTTGAGATAACAGCTTTTCCACTCTCTCCTCGGGTATGAAAACCCTGCCTACCTGAGTGTCAAACCGTGTTCCCAGATATTCCAGTGATTGGGAGGGCTCCAAGTGACTCTTTCCACAGTTGATTACCCAGCTGAGTCTTCCCAAAACGCTTCTGACTGTGACCTGGATCAAATGAGCCAGTCATGCAGATGTGAGTGAATACAGATGTCTTGGTGCCATCACCATGACCTTTGAGAATGTCCTTGAGGCAGAGGAGAGCCAAAGGGAAGAGTGGAAAATTGAAAATGAGAGCCCAGCACAACAAATGAAGACGGCATGGTTGATACTTGCCGATAGGGATGTGGAAACAGGCTGTGACCAGATCCAGAGATATCAGGAATTCTCCACGCTGCACTGCCTGGATTACAAAGTGTGGTATCTCCATACAGAAGTACAGAGTCTGCAGGTGAGCCTTTACCCTTTGATGTCAAGACTTGGCTAAAAGGAGCCATCCTTCTTTGGCACCACAAGTATATGGAATGCAGGCCCTTACCCTGCTCATCAACTGAGCAATAAAACGACCCAAAAAATGAAGCTTAACATCTGCTGGTCCAGAGAAAATGTTTTCATTCACTTATTTCTGGGAGTATAAAATATCTCTAGTCCACCACAAAATTATATATTAAAAAGTAGGAGGAAAAATCTCAGATTTACCTGAGCAGTTTGTGTTAGACAGCTTAATACTTCCAGCCCAAATAATTGCTCCTCACATCACTGATCTAGAAAAATCCTCCTTTCTTCATCCATTCATTTCCACTGTTACATTCTTTATAAACATTATAGTGTCATACTGTTGAATATAAGCGCACTTATCTGTTCAATTTGTGCTGCCGTATACATGTCAACGCTACCAATGACATCACAGTGTTTCACCCAAGGCTTCACCAGGGAGTGACCCAATTTATTCTACTTAATAGTAATAAAAGGGAAAACAGGGAAACATTTTATAAACTTTATCATGACAAACAAATCCTCAATCCAAAAGTGCCTCACCTGATTTTTGTAATTGTTAATGTATTCACCTACTGGCAGTGAAAAAAAATATCTCCCGATGGTAAAAAAACCCTCTGGGAGTCTAAAGAGAGCCAAAAACAAGAAACCAAAACCCTCATCTAAACCTAATGATATTGCAACTATACATCTGTAGAACAAAATTCAAACTACATAAGTGACCTTCTAATGTCAAGACTGCAGTACGTGGTAACTCCCAATTAACAATGGCCCGCAATATTATACAGCCCCCTGGTTCTACACTAAGCATTCTATTTAAACATAATGCCCGACGGCATCTTTAGTTTTCAAAGTGGCATTTTATTTTTGATCTGATCATGTACTGCTCAAAACTGACCTTCCCTAAAGCAGATTCCTTTATTAAAATGGTAAAGCTACAAACAGCAAACTCAGTGTCCTTCTCGGCAACTTCAAATAGGACGCCACGTTGGAAGCCAGCTCAGAATTCACACTGTGCAATCTTTCCAGTGTGACCTGATTGATGGCTTTTTTGGCCGCAGAACCATATGGGGAAATGATGAAGGCATCAGGGATAGGCTCCCTACATTCCAGAACGCAGTCATGTTGAATGGTGTCTAGCACCAGCAATCCTCAGTGACCTAGGCCCATTCCTGGTAGAAAACACCCAGCCTGCACCCACTGGAGGCATTCCAGAATGGGCCCCCAACCTGGCATTGAGCCAGATGGAAGGTGGCACTTTTATGGACAGAAGATTCCTGCGGTCCACAAGCTCCACAAAAGGACCAGGTCTGGGACCACAGCCCAAGAGAGGAAAAGAAAGTGTGCTTTCTGAGGCAATACCTATGAGCGTCTCAGGAATTCTGGGGTTCCAGATATCAGGAACAAGGAAACTGGGCAGACGCCGAAGAGGAAGATGCACACACATTCTTCTCAGGCCCCTTTGGCCTATCCTCTGAGAGGCAATGAGGTTTGGGCTCATCTAAATCTTTAACTAGCTTTTCAAAGTCCTCTCCAAACAGCAGCTTCCCCTTGAAAGCAAGCCAGGACTACCAGGACTCTGAGGCCCATTCACTGACCAGTAGCAAAGCCACAGCCACTGAAGAAATAGTCGTCATCAGACCAGCATAGAGTCAACCGGAGAATAACAGAGGCAACAGAAAACAGACTTCAGCACAGCTTCCATCTTATGATCCAGGTGATCTTTTAGAGCTGCACCACCCTACACCAGGATGGTGGTCCACTTCTTAACTGTTGTGACCTGCACATCTACTTGAGGTGTGATGAACCACATGGCATAGTCTTCCTGCGGCAGAACATAAAGCTTAAAGGACCCTTATCCCTTTCACTGGTGAATCGGGTAGGTCCCACTCACAGCGAACCATGCTCTTGATAAATTGCAGGAAAGTAAAGGTCCTTGTAGGCTTACGAACCTCCTGCAGGAGGAAGTGTACCTGCAGCACCTGTTCTGTTGCTGGAGGGTCAACCAAATCCACAGCAGAGGACACCTGAGCAGTCAGAGCTGCCAGCTCTTCCTTTCTGAACAGGTGAATAATGCCAGAATCATTATGAACTTCCAAAAACAACATTTTATCATCAAGATTGAAATTTTCAACTGATGTTAGAACACAACTCCAGCCTTGACTAATGGAAGGCCAATCCAAATCTCCAGACTCCAAATCGCCAACAAGATAGTTTAGTAGAAGGTGCTCTGGCCCGGCTTTGACTCACCACTGATCCCACTTCCAACACACAGAAAAAGAGCAAGACGACTGAGAGGCCTGTCCATGCAAGAGCTTCAGAAATAAGAATCCAGCAACAAAACTCTCCACTTTCCAAGACCAGGCAACACTTTTTAGAAATAGGCATATGGCTATGTCAACAATGTGAGGCTGAGATTCTGCCAACAGCCCATTCAGGCTTATGGTGCACTGTAACGTGTGCTTCGGCCCTGCAGGCATTAACACCATACACATAGATTAAGAGAGCGTACTTAATGCACAGTGTAGTGAAGCATGTACAAAAGTGCAGTTACTGCACACAGGCAGCTCAGCAAGGTGGGAAAAATGGCACACCAGGTATTCCATGAGGCCCAAACCCAACGTACACCCAGCAGATGAGATTGTTTTTTTAAACTGACATTCTGTGGGGCCTACCCAAACAAAAAACCATAGAGACTTAGTTTGGTACTCAACCCTGGGGAGCACAAGGCAGGAAAACCATGCCAGGCTCAGTACTACTCCTACTGCCAGGGCCTGCAGGCATCTACTTCTGAAGACCCTTCTTCTAAATCTTTGGGGGGAGAGCCAAGGATAAGGGGGAGGGAGGGGGCACTGAGGTTGTGTAGCTTTAAGAATCCTTTTCTAATCTCTTCCAAACTTCTGGCTACTCAACTGGCCCTTAGCAATATAAGGACAAGGAGGTGAACCAATTTCCCATTTCCATATGGCAATACCTAAAAGAGTACTGTTTTAAAGGTGACTCTAGTGGCTCTTCCAGTGCTTTGCTCAAATGAGTCACCCCAAAGGTGGTAAAACACAAACTAAATCTCTCTTGGTTCCTTTTTTTGAAAATTTCAGCAGAGCCATAAAAATTTGCATCCATCACCTGCTGGAGACAGAAATATTGGAGTGTGCCTCTAGAGTTATTGGCTGTTTATGATACGATGTCGTCATAAGAAGCCTCTGGAGTGTTTCTCTGTCTTCACATATGCTGTTAGGGGAACATGATCCACTTATCTGGACTGGTCTAGCAGAACAATATGGAAACTAACTTTTGATACATCTAAGCAAGGAGCTTATAGCACTGCTAGAAACGCAACCATAATGAGAAAACCAAAGGCATATAGTGCTGCATTTCGGCATGATAGACTCAAAGACAACACTCTAGCAAATCACCAGTTGGGCTGTGGCATTTCTTTAACTTCAAAACGTAGGTCAAACAAGCTAGATAGTATCTTTTTACTAAACTATATATATCACCTACAACTTGACAACCTTTATTTCTACATAACCAAATAATTTAACATGCAACTACAATTCTTAACTTTGATAAAGGATTCCTACCTGCTTCTACGGTTGTAATGCCATCTGCAGGCCAACCTAAGAAACACAAAATAGAATTTGCCGCCTAAAGGAGGAACAAACGTTAAAAACCAAACTAATTGTTTTCTTTTAAAGTCTTGACCTCAATTCAAATTCCTCTCACCATTCTTTGAGATGACCTAGCTAGCACTAATTGAAGATATTGAGCTGAACATGTCTTCACGGGTCTACTTAGTCCCCAAGCTTTATGTTCACCCACATACTTTCCATTCACTATTTCACTTAAAGCGAGCTTCCCCTATCAAGGACATTTTACTTACTGAATAATGTCCTTTTCTTGAGTTCTGCTAGGCCAACTGGGTTGTGTTCTCCTACCAGCAGAGGCAAGAACATAAGAAATGCCATACTGGGTCAGACCAAGAGCCATCAAGCACAGTATCCTGTTAACAGTCATCAATTCAGGTCACAAGTACTTGGCAGTTTCCCCAAAAGAGAGACAGGTTCCACAATGCTTGTATTGGGACAAGCGGTGGATTTCCTGGGTCCTATTAAATACTGATTTTTTACTTTTCCTCCAGCAACTTATCCAAACCTTTTTTAAACCCAGCTACAATAACAGCGTTCACTACATCCTCAGACAGAGAAAAATTCAGAGATTTCCGATGACTTCATCCTGTACTACATATAGAGCAGCTAGAGGGCATATTAACTCAGTATTCTTACCTAAGCTATGGCATGGAGAAAATCCCGTGGCTGCACAAACCCTAATGAGGGTAACAAATCTTAAGTCCATAGAACATACATAGAGAACACCCTGCATGCAGAAGGTCAACCTAGAGAAATGTAGCCTGCAGGATTGCACAGTAGGGAAAGCCTAGACACTCACCTGTAACAGGTGTTCTCCAGAGACAGCAGGAATCAGTCCTCACATATGGGTGACGTGGGCGCCAACGGAGCCCTCGTGAGGATCAATTTCCCCAGCATGGTCAGGGCAGATGCACGGGTGAGACCGGCTATCAGCGCCCGCTGCTGGTCCATGAAGGCAAGTGAATTGAGCTGATGCATCAATAATTTTTCAATTGTGGATAAGGTCTCAGATAAAACTGACGGCACTTCATGACTTCAACTTAAGCCTTGTATCTGTGCCAGTTTTTACATCAATGACCTTTTTATCCACCTTATACTAAATATTCTTTTTTGATGGCAGTTACTAAACAGATCTTTAACATCGTTTTCTTGTACAGAAATTCTCACTTATCTTAGAGATTTCACTTTTGGTCAATCCCAAAAGTGAAATCTCTAAGATAAGTGAGAATTTCTGTACAAGAAAACAATGTTAAAGATCTGTTTAGTAACTGCCATCAAAAAAGAATCAAAAAAGAATATTTAGTATAAGGTGGATAAAAAGGTCATTGATGTAAAAACTGGCACAGATACAAGGCTTAAGTTGAAGTCATGAAGTGCCGTCAGTTTTATCTGAGACCTTATCCACAATTGAATAATTATTGATGCATCAGCTCAATTCATGAGGTTATGTTTAGTTTAATGAACAAAATTTTCCAGTGTTTTTACCAGTTGTAATCGTTCAGTAAAGTTCGGCTAGAATTTTATATCTTAGAGGTCCATGAAGGCAGACACGCTGCTCTCCAAGGCCGCCAACCTGAGACCCAGCTCAGAAGGCTCAGCAGCCCCCGGCTCGGTTCCCGATGCCAGGACCAATGCCGGTTCTCCCGGAGGAGAGCCCACAAGGACAACAGGCATTACCTTGTCCGATGCCTCCGGCTCCATATGAAGTATTGTAGCAGGCCTCTCCGACTCGGCGAACCCGGGGCGGTGCTCAGCACTCCGCAACCTGGAACCCGAGGGCCCCGGCCGATCGGAGTCAGAGACGCCACCCCAGGCGGGTTTCTTCTTCTTACGATGCTCCCAGGTGGGAGACCCCCTTTCCGAAGACCCCCGATAGTGCTTGGGTTCAGAGTACCGAGACGTCGAGGCTTCAGACGAGGTCCTGGCCTGGACGGATCCAGATTCGGAGAAAACAGTCTCGTGCTGGTGCTGCCTGCTCCTCAATGCTTTGAAGGACATCTTGCCACATGGACCACAGACCACCAGGTCATGGTCGGGTCCGAGGCAGCAGTCATGGGTGTTGGTGAGGGACATAAGTTTTTTACACCGATCACACTTCTTGAACCCACCGGCAGCCATTGGGGGAAAAAGGGCCCCTGCGAGGTCGAAAGACCAGGCTGCCAGTTAAAAGAAAAAGAGCGAAAGCTAGTCACTAAAAGACAAAAACTAAAAGTCAGTCGGACTCGATACCGGTGTACCGAGCCGAAGTGGGAAGGGGAACTGGCGTTGAACCGGTACCAAAAATGGTAGAAATAGTCAAACAATCAACTTTTTCTGAGGAAAATGGAGCGACGTCTGTCGGGCTCCGCGGAAAAAAGACGACTGAGCAAGATGGCACCCTTGGGCGGGAAGGGGACCGCGCATGCGCGAGGCATTCCCAAAGGCTTTCTCTGAAAGCTGGGGAAATTGCTCCACACGAGAGCTCCGTCGGCGCTGACATCACCCATATGCGACTTCCTGCTTGTTCCTGGAGAATAACTAAATCACAGCAGGTCATACCAGATCAGAGCAGATCCGAGCAGATCAGGTCAGATCCCAGGGGCGGGTCCTGAAATGACAGGAGAGGACATTATCCGGTAAGTAAAATGTCATCTTCCATACTGTCCTGCTAGGCCAGCCCAGACAAGTAAGACACACCAAAGCTATGTCTTCACAGGGTGGAAAGACATGGCAGCCATCAAAACGTCTGCATCGAAGGCTATGCCTGCCTAAGCACAGATATTCAAGTGGTAATGCTTGATAAAGCTGGAAAGTGATGCCACACTGCCACCCAATAAATGTTTAAGAGAGCAACCGAGCTGCCCTCTGGCCTGGAGGAAACCTGAGCTCGGGCGGACTGTGCACCAAATTTTACAGCAGGGCTCAAACAACCCCAGGTGCCAAGTCGCCATAGTGATAAAAATCAGACCCAACACCTGGGACTAATGGGACTGGCTCTGGCTGCTGATGGTGATCCTATCCTGCGTGCGCAGAAGTGTTGAAGGTCATGATCACAGCCAAGATGTAAGCTGTCTGTCTGCAGGAGATGGGATTACCGCAGGCAGAGAGCTTGCATCTGGGCTGTGATCGTGGCCTTCCCCTTCTCTTCAGCCCACAGGAGATATGATTCTCATGGGCAGAACAGGAGGGGAGGACTGCGATCGCTGCCTGGAATGGAGCAGGCTGCCCACAGGGATCCCATTTCCTGCAGGCAGATGAGGAGAGCCAGTCGGGGTTTGCAATTAAAGCAAAAAAAAAAAAAAAAAAAAAAAAAGAGTTAGATGGGAGGGTGTGGGAGGTGTGAACTACAAAATGTTAAAGGGCCAACAACTTAAAGGGCAGGAAAGGGACCATGCATGCATGCATGGTAGCAATCCCAAAGGCTTTCTTTGAAAGCTGGGATTTGCTCTGCGCAGACTCCGACAGTGCCAATGTCAACCATATGTGAGGGCTGACTTCCTTCTTGTTCCTGGAGAATGGGAGGAATGGAGGACAGGGGGTGGAAGTGCCAGGGGAAGGGGAAGCGTGTTAGGAAGGGGAAAAATAGTGGGGGGAGAGAAAGAAGGAGGAGTGCAAGGTTAAAGGGATGAATGCATGGGAACAAAAGGGCACAATGCCTATTTACCAAAAGATGCATTCCCCTCCTACACCACACACACAAGCACCCCACCTCCGTAGGACATACATGTACCCCAGCTCCACACTACATATATACACACACACACACACGGGAACCTCACCTCCGTAGCACAAATACAGAAGCTCCCCAGCTCTGCAGCAAAAAGGCATCCACACCCCATCCCATGAACAGCTTGGCACACCACTGTTGCACCACACATCCACACAGACACTTGCTATCTAAAGCTATAGCTGTTATCTAAAGATGACGCATGGTGTAGGAACTCTGGTGCTGGTCTCATGAGACTTGAGACCGAGACCAGCATAAGAGAACCGGGCAAAGGGCCTCTTGTCTCGAATCACTCATCAACAAAGCACCTGAAACAAGATAATGAAGTATAAATCAAAACCTGCTATCAATCCCACTTCAAGACTAAATGCACACAACATACCAGCAACAGAGCCTTCACCCTCTTCACATCTACAATTTAGAACACATCAGATCAGCCCAGACCATCCAAGAAGGAAGCTAAAGACTCCTATCTTCATTGAATATTATGGAGCAGACACAATCACCTAAAACCCCTGTGAAAATCATACATACACACATAAAATTAACCTACCCTCTTACTGTCATACCTTCCAAGTTGCATGTTACCCCCAACTCCTCTAGTTTATTCCTTTAAGTTTGATGTAAATCTCAACTTCTTGAAATAGTTCATTACTGTTATTTGTAAGCCACTTTGATTATAGAGATAGTGGTATAAAAACTTGTTGGATAAAGTAGTCGGTTAGCCTTGGCCTATCTGTTGCTGGACCGGCTGGTCCTGTAGTGCAAGCCTTGATAAATTTTGTGCAAATTTAAGAGCCAGGCCAAAATCGTAGGGGTCGGTGCTAGTTTTCTCTTCGTGTGTTGTCTCCCCTCCCACTATCGAGTATCTTGAAAATTGTGGTGACAATCTTGTGTTTTGTTCTTGGTACTATTGGTAACCAGTGGAGGTTTTTGAGGGTAGATGTGATATGTTGAATCTAGGGGTCCCTGCGATTATTCTTTAGTCAAAAGGAAGGAATGGTCTGTAAATACAGCCCTCTTCCGATAAGGACAGACAGGTATCTCAGCACGACCAGGTCTGCAACTCATATGTCACCAAGCAGATCTCGACCAAAAATGCAGCCTTAAAAAGGACAAAACCCTGAGCATAGCGCTCCGCAAGGGCTCACACAGCACAGCCACCAAGGTCCAAAGAATCAAACTGAGAACCCATGAAGGAACCACTGAGCGCAGGGAAGAGTGAAAGTGCTGACTCCTGCAGGAAACAGGACCACATCCGGGTGTGAGGACTGGGAGTGCCCAGTCACTGGCCCTCTAGAAGAAGCCAAGTTCACCACCTGAACCCTCAGCGAACTGAAGGAAAGGCCCTTGTCAAATCCATTGTGGGTCCATTGTGGGATAAGGAAGGCAGAACTGGCAAGTCCACTGTGTTAGAGCTGATGCAATGCTCATGACACCATTGATCAAAAAGGACACCAGACACGCACATAGGCAAGACAGGAGGCACCTCCCCTCGTGTTCAGAAGCATGAAAACCACAGCAGCAAAATAGTCCTCACATGCTAAAGGTTGCTTCTCAAAAGCCAGATCATCCAGCAGTACCATCCCCTGCCTTAAGAGCCCCTGTGCTGAAGGAGGCACAAGTGGGCACCCTGTGAGACACAGCAGATCCGCATACCACAGCCTCCTCAGCCACTGGATCCAGATGGCGCTCCACACAACAAAATACTTGTCCACAACAGACAAAGGAAACACCACATACAGCAGAAAGTGCCTTGGCCAAGGTTGAACTAGGGCAACCATGCCCTTGGAGTTACCTCTTTGCAGCAGCTGAAGAACCTGTGCACCTTGGCATTGGCCCAGGTTGCCATTAAATCCATTTTGGGGTGACCCCACGTGTCCAGGATACTCTGGTTTACTTATCGGCTCAATTCTCACTCCCTGGGATTGGGGAAGTGGCAAATGAAATAAATGGTTTCCACATTCTCCACTTCTATAATATTCTGCTCTGAGGGAGACAGGAAATTCTGCTCCACCCAAGGGAGCAGGGAGGTCATTTTACAGGGTGACCCTGGCTACCGCTGTGGCATTGTCAGAGAAGATATGCACTACCTGCATCTGACTACGCTCCAGAGACATGAGAGCCAAACAATGGCCCTTGCCACTAGCTGATCAATGGGCCAAGCTGCCTCCTGCTCGTTCCAGTGACACTGGACAGTCTGCCCTTGGCAATGAGCAACCTGTAGGGCTGGTACCCCTGCACTTCTACATGCAAATCTCTGGCCTGCTCAGCAACTCAGGCCTGAACCAAACTGAACAGACAAGATGGATTCTTCACTACACTTTTGCTGTGTTCAGCTACAAACCTGACCTCCAAGCAACTGCTTGTGCAGCGTTTCTAAGTGTGCATACAGAAGCTATTGTCCGTGGCTAATTTACTGCCCACATGCAAGAACATCTGCTGCTTTGGTGTCCTTGGACACTTGTACATATGCCCAGAAGTTACACACTGTTGCTTTTGCATGACTTCTTACTATGGATCCTTTGTCTGCAAGAAGATGCCCATCATCTACCTCCTGATTCGCTGAGAACACCTCAGACTGCCTGGTGCCAACCAATCATCGGACCTATGATGGAGTATTCTTACAGAGAATAATGCAATCTGTGCTGAAACTTTAGTAAGAGTTGGGGGGCTTTTCCCACCTGTTCATACAGACTTCTGCACCGGTTCCTTCCTGCTGTGCACTGCGTACCTGATTCCTGCGACCTGAGCCTTCCGCAAGACGGCCACTATGTGTGGGCTAGGCCGTCCTCCAAAGGTCTGAGAAGACTTTCACAGATACCTCCGGTTCGGACTTACTGCGGCGCGCCTCTGACGGGGCTGGAGCCTGCATTAGCCAGCAGCCGCCTCCTTGGACTGTGCTGTTCCTGAGTGCCCGACGAAGCTAAGTTACTGACTTATCTCTCCTCCCCCGGATGGGCAAGGGGTTAGCAATATATTTCATACCTTTACTCAGTGCAGAGCGAATCAGTGATGTCTGGTTACTAATTAGTGATTTATTACGTTGTCCAATTGTACATCTGTACTATAACAAATTTCTACCTCATGTTTCTAATTAGCTATATGTGTGTTTGTATATTTTTCTACCTGGCTGTCCATAATAAAATCTAATATATATCTGCAGACCAGACTTCTTTCGTGGCTCATTGCCAGAATAACTCACCGAACTTTGGGCTGGGTATTAGTAGCCATTTTCCCCTGGACAACAGAGAGTCTAACTTATTTTTATGCTACTAATAATCCCTACAAACCCAGACAAACAGACTGGAATCTGGCATCAGCAGAAGCTACTGGGTATCGTCCAGAGGAAGGTCTTCAGCATATGAAAAGGCTGCGCCCACCATTTCAGGCTGGCCACCGCTAACAGGAGGGGGAGGGGAAGAGGGAGCTTGATACGAAGTCCTGTGAAGGAGACCAGCAGGATTGCAGGGATATTTGCAGTGGACATAGATGTGCACGTGTCCAGGGGGCCATCTCAACTGTTGCTGCCATCGACCCTAGGAGTTGGAAGTAGTACTAGGCCTTGGGAAGCTACTGCCTCCGAAATGCCCTCAGCTGAGAATGCAGCTTCTCTGCCCTCTTCTCAGGCAAGGAAAACCTTTCCTGAACTGAACTTCAAGATTCTCTAATGTTTTGTCAGTGGAGCAGAAGTCCATGTGTACGCCCCTCTAGTTCTAAGGGAACATAACACACTTGTCTGGATGGCCTGCTGGCAGGACAATAAGGAAAGTATATTACGGACTGGAAGCAACTAGTAGCTGACAATAGCCCCAATGAAGGTGATGTTAAGTTACAGAGCAACATTCAAATTCATGCACTAACATTTTTACTCTCGAACTAATGGCATGCAAATTACTGCTACATGAAAGTGCATACTGCTGCAGTGTTTGCTGCACTGCGAGTAAAGCAGTTACTCACCTGTAACAGGTGATCTTCAGGAACAAGCAAGATTGTAGTCTTCACATATGGGTATCGCCGGAACCGACGGAGCCTGTGCGGGAATGGTCCCCAGTGTCCAATTAGAAAGCTTTTGGGAGCATCCCACAGCGCCTGCGTGCTGCCTTCCCGCCTTTCCCAACAGCCCCTCTCCAGTTGAGTTTAAAGCTGAGACAAAGAGAAAGAGAGAGGGAAAGAGAAGAGAGAGAGATAGAGAGATACAACTCCTAGGGGAGGTGGGAGGGTTGTAAAGACTAAATTCCTGCTGTTCCCAGAGATCACCTATTACAGGTGAGTAACTATGCTATCTCCAGGAACAAGCAGGAATGTAGTCTTCACATATGGGGACTCCCTAGCTACAGATGCCAGGGAGAAACCCCAGAAGTTGCGTGCCGTTTTGAAAGGGCTCCACTTCCCCCCATGGATCTCTGGCATCCTACCACGGATGGTGGGTAGGAGTTGATTAAGTATGGAACAGGTGTTGAAGAACAGCCTGACCAAACAAGGCATCCCAGCGGGCATCCTTGTCTAAGCAGTAATGGGCTGTGAAGGTATGAACCGAGGCCCAAGTAGCTGCTCGACATATGTCGTCGATAGACACAGCGTGAAGATGAGCCATAGGGGCTGCCATGGCTCTCACATTGTAAGCTGTGACATGACCTTCAAAAGGAAGGTTCTTACTCCGATAGGCAAAAGATATACACTGTGCAATCCAGTTGGACAGTGTCCTTTTGGAGACTGGAAGTCCCAAATGACTACGATCAAAAGCAACAAAGAGTTGAGAGGACTTTCTATGTTGCTGCATCCTTTGTAAGTAAAAGGCCAAAGCCCTTTTACAATCCAAAGTATGACGATTCCTTTCTGCATTTGAGGCATGAGACCTTGGGTAAAAAAACAGGAAGGTAAACTGCTTGGTTTAAATGAAAAGGTGAAACCACCTTTGGCATAAAGTGAGGATGAGTCCTAAGGACTACCTTATCATGATGGAACCTTGTATAAGGAGGATCAGCCACCGATGCTTGCAACTTACTGATGCGACGTGCTGATGTGATTGCAATAAGAAAAATAACCTTCCAGGAAAGGAATTTCAAAGAGGTAGTAGCTAATGGTTCAAAAGGCGGCTTCATGAGCTGGCCAAGAACCAGATTTAAATCCCATGCCACCAGTGGTGGCTTAACGGGAGGCTTAGTTAGAAGGCGGCCTCTCATAAATCTGGCTGAGAGGAAATAGGTTGCCCATTTAAAGGTTTGAGAGAAGCTGCAATAGCACTCAAATGAACTCACTGAATTGGTCTTAAGCCCTGCATTAGACAAATGAAGGAGATATTCCAGTAATGATTCCAGAGGTATTGCAAGAGGGTCAAGACCCTTCTGCGAACACCATATGGTAAACCTTTTCCACTTGAAAGCATAAGAGCGTCTTGTGGAAGGTTTCCTGGAAGCATAAAGGATATCCTTTACTTGCTGAGAAAGGTTAAGACCATGACGTTCTAGGCTTTCAGCAACCAGGCCCTGAGATGTAGAGACTGGGGATTGGGATGCCATAGCATCCCGTCCTCCTGGGATAGGAGATCTGGAGCAGATTCTACCTCTAGAGATGGAGCTTGAGAGAGATGTAAGAGCAGAGGGTACCACACTTGTCGTGGCCAATGTGGAGCTATGAGAATCATATGGCCTCTATCTCTCTGAAGTTTGAATAAAGTTCTGGGAATTAGGGGACTGGGTGGGAAGGCATACAGAAAGTCCCAACCCCAATGGAGGAGGAAAGCATCCCTGGCCTGACAACCCTGAGCTGGAATTCTGGAACAGAACTGGGGAAGTTTGGCATTCAGTGGACCTGCAAAGAGGTCTATGTCCGGGGTTCCCCAAATTTGGAAACCTTTGGCCACATGGTCTGCATGGAGAGACCATTCATGTGGAAGCAGAACTCAACCGAGTCTGTCTGCCCAAGAGTTTTGAATGCCTAGAAGATACACTGCAAGGAGATGAATCTGATGCTCTCTGGCGAGGGCCCATAGTCGCAAAGCTTCGTTGCAGAGCGACAGAGAGCCTGTTCCACCCTGCTTGTTCATATAGAACATGGCTACCTGGTTGTCCGTCTGAATTAGGACAGTTTTGTAGCTGAGCTGGGTGTGAAACACTCGAAGGAAGATTGCTCTGAGCTCTAGGAGATTGATGTGTAGATCGGTCTCCTGTGGAGTCCAGGTACCCTGGGTAGAGAGGCCTTGCAAATGGGCTCCCCAACCCACCTGTGAGGCATCTGTTAGAGTTACTTGGGGTGGGGGTTGCTGAAAAGGGGACCCCACCAACAGATTTTGGGGTGATTGCCACCATTGGAGAGACAAAATAAGACGATCTGAGGTTGCTATTTTGTCTGACAGGGAACCTGACGCCTGAGTCCACTGAGTGGAGAGAGTCCATTGGGCTGCCCTCATATGGAGGCGGGCATAAGAGACCACATGCACGGTGGATGCCATGTGGCCTAGCAATTGTAACATTTCCCGAGCAGTGAGGTGAGACTTTAGCATTGCTTGGGAAGCTAACTTCACAATGCAAAGGCAGCGGGACTGTGGAAGATAGGCCCTTGTCTGTCTGGTATCCAGCAGGGCTCCTATGAACTCTAGAGACTGAGTGGGAGCTAGGTTGGATTTTGGGAAGTTTATGACAAGTCCCAAATATTGAAGGATACGCATTGTGCGAGATAGAGAAATCCTGGCCTCTGGCTCTGATGGGGCTCGAATGAGCCAATCGTCCAAGTAAGGGAAAATGAATATTTTTAGGGTGCGGAGAAATGCTGCCACCACAATCATGCATTTTGTGAACACCCTTGGTGCCGAGGCCAGGCCAAAAGGAAGAACTCTGTATTGGTAGTGCTTCCCTTGAAATAGAAAGTGAAGAAACCTTCGGTGAGTTGGATGGATGAGAACATGAGTGTATGCATCCTTGCGATCTAGAGAACAAAGCCAGTTCTGACTCTGAAGGTATGGCAGTAGAGTTCCTAGAGAAATCATTTTGAATTTCTCTTTGAACAGGAATTTGTTCAATTCTCTGAGGTCCAAAATGGGTCTGTGCCCTCCTGTTTTCTTTGGAATAAGGAAATAGGGGGAATAGAACCCTGTACCTTGTTGATGAATAGGTACTTCTTCTATTGCCCCTTGGGCAAGAAGCAAACTGACTTCATGTTCTAACTGGGCGTTGAGAGAGGTCTGAGAGTTCAACTGTCTTACCCATTGTAGGAGGGGGCATGCTGAGGAAATGAAGTTTGTACCCCTCTCTTACAATGGACAGAGTCCAATTTTCTGCTGTTATCTGCCCCCATCTGGGGGCAAAATAACATAACCTTTCTGGAATGGTGGAAGGCTCTGGCCCGTTCAGGGCCAGGAAGACAAAGTTCTCTAGATGAGAGTCGAAGCCCCTGTGGAGGCTGAGTCTGCTGAGCCGGTTGAGGCTTAGCAGCCTTTGTTTTTCTTTGTTTAGGTTGCTGCTGACCCTTTTGGGCAGACTGACCTGAACGATGCCCTTGCTGGGTATAGGAGGGGTAGAACTTCTTTCTAGTGAAGAATGTTTTTTTGTAGGACTTTTTCTTGCAGGATCAGCTGTAGATTTTGATAATCTATCCAGGGTGAGATTATCAGCATCTAGCTCATTAGCTTTCTCTTGTCAATTTTTGCCAAAGAGATTCTCTCCTGTGCAAGGAATATTCTACAGTTTGTCCTGTACCCAAAGTTCCAAGTCAGATGCCTGGAGCCAGGCAATCCTATGTGCGCCTATGGCAATGGCAGAAGTTCTGCTTATGCACTCAAAACAGTCAAAAGCTGCACGATTTACAAATTTGGAAACATCCTGAGCATGTTTGACAAGTGCAAGATAATCTTGTCTCTTATCATCAGGAAGGAGAGGGCTCATAAGCTCTAGATCTCCTGTAACTTCCTTGAGGAACATTCCCATATATAAAATATAGGAACTAATACTGGCAGAAAGCATGGAGGCCTGGAAGGTTCGACGTCCAAAGGCATCAAGAGTTCTACATTCACGTCCTGGAGGATTAGATGCATGCCTTTTTGCACTCTTGATCCTTCTCATAGCTGATTTCACCACCATGGAATGGTGGAGCAACTGAGTTTTTTGAAATCCAGGACAGGGAGGAACTCGATACCTGGTATTGAGCCTACGAGAATGAGGAGAAGTGGTGAGAGGTGTTTCCCACATCCTTAGCATGAGATCATGCAAGATCTCATGAATAGGCAAAGTAGCTGCCTCTTTGGGAGCTTTAGGATACTGTAAAATTTCCAATTCTTTCGCCCTAGGCTCTGCTTCAGGAGCCACTGTGATGGAAAGACCTCGAGCCACATCCCGGATAAAATCCTGGAAGGATATATCCTCTGGAGGAGACATCCTACGTTTAGCAGAGGAAGAATCCTCAGGAAGAAGTACTCTGCTATCAACAGAGCTGTCAGAGTCTTCAGACTCGGAGGATTCAAAGTATCTTCTGTCCGGGTAATCGTGCAGCACACGATACGGTACCGATCGAAGTCGGTATCGACAGGGTCCGGTACAGACTCGTCAATACCGGAAGGCATAGCATGAGTCGGTGTCGGTAGTCCACCTGCCGACGTCGATGCAATTGGCCCCGGTACCGATATGAGTGCTGGTACCGATTGGATTGTCTGAAGCGGTTTCGGGGGCATCAATGCCGAGAGAAGAGCTGCCAGACTGCGTTCAATAGCCAAGAATCTCTGGTCTATCGACGCCGTCAATGCCTGGATATCGGTACCGGACAAAGCAGCCGGTATCCCAGAGAATGGCACCAGTAGTTCTGCCGAGGTTGGAGCCTCGAGAACATCCTGGAGCCTCGATGATGCTATGGAAGCCAAAGCCTCCCGCCGGGGCAATTTTGCCGGTGTGAGTCCCTCAAGGGCAACGCCAGAGGCATCTCGATACTTGGAAGGTGATCTACCCTTTGAGGACCGGCCAGATTTATGTTTAGTTACCTGAGATCCATGGGAGGAAGACGAAGCCCTGGAAGACGTTGATGCATCGGAGGGAAAAAGGGTGCTAAGTTTAGCAGCTCGGTTTTGCAGACCCCTCTTTGACATCATCCCACAGGCAACACACGCGGAGATAGAGTGGTCAGGACCTAAACACTTGAGGCACCACTCATGGGTGTCGGTGACGGAGATGGTACCGCCACACTTGGAACATTTTTTAAAACCCGAAGAGGGTTTTTCCATTGTAGAGGAAAGCTAGGCCTAGTGCCCAAAATGGCACGTGGCACCAGAGTAGAAAAAAGCTGAAAGACTCCAGGAAAAGATTTTTTTTTTGACAAAGAAAGAAAGAAGAACCGGTGGTACCGGTGTAGCGCCGAAGGAAGGCAGACGCGACCACAAAAAATAATAAATGGGATATTTTCTGCAGTGACAGGAAGTGCGACCTGCCGGCTCCGTGGAAACGAAGAACTGGAGAGGGACAGTTGGGAAAGGCGGGAAGGCAGCATGCAGGCGCTGTGGGATGCTCCCAAAAACTTTCTAATTGGACGCGGGGGAGAGTTCCCATGCAGGCTCCCTCGGTATCGACGATACTCATATGTGAAGACTACATTCCTGCTTGTTCCTGGAGATATATCTTCTTTCCCTTTAGTGCTTGAGTGGGGATTGAAACACAAACAGGAAAGGCGATTAAAAAACAGGCCATATGCCCAACTCCTTTCCTACTCTCCAATGCCTCGACCCACCCCATCACCCCAGATGACCCCCCCCCCCAAAAAAAAAAAAAATCACCCCCTCACACTAACTGGTGGCCCAAGTGGGCTCCCCAGATACTCTGACTACACAAGTAGCCCGGTGCCCAAGTGGGCTCTCTCATATCCATCGACTCCCCCAATGCACTTCTATTGTTGCCTTATTTGGCAGGTTGAACTGACATTGTGTATCCGCAATATGCTGTGAAATCAGGCGTTGCTATTTTCCAATATGGCAGCACAGAGGCAGAACAACTGGCCATTGCTCCTTGTTTCTTGTAAGTGGATTTCACTTATACATTTCTCAGAGGCTCAAAGCAAGTTACATTTGGGTACAATATGTATGTACCTTGTGATAAGGAAGCTTATCATAGCTCAGGAAGGGGCTATAGAAAAGGTGAAGTGTCTCTGAACAAGCAACCTGTCAGTGCTGGTAGAAATGAGAAAACAGAATTTTGCCGTAAAAGACTACCAGTCCCAGAATGCACCAGGTTTCCAACAGCCATGAGAGGAGCTGAAGTGGGGAAACGTGTGTTCAATCAGGAGGGCTATGAGGTAATCCCTAAGCACTCATCTCAAAGGGCAGGGCCTGATTCAGCACAGCTGCGCTGTGTTAGGGAGGAGCACTCATCTAGGCAGAATAAGAGTAGAGTTTATTCTACAGATGACCATCTTCATGATCACCTTGGATATCCAGAGAAGAATCATCAGTTTCATCTGAAGGATCATCAGAAGCAGAAGCCAAACCGGACGGACAGAGAGGGAAAGAGACCCTCTGGAAGAAAGAGGAGAAAAGCCTTTGAGAGGTCTAGAAGAGTCCAAAGCAGTACGTATACTGGGAGGCATTTCAAGGGCCAGCATACACCATTGGACTGGAGAAAGCCAGAGGAATGGTGCTGCAGAGCTAGGAATCACCAGACGCTACCTGTGAGGGAGACGGCTGCACGTGGAAGGGACCCTAAGACCTATGCCAGAAGGTATGTGAAGAGAGATCCAGTGTCCAGGGATTTGGATTGGAAGGCTGGACATAAGAACTGGACTACATACTGGCCAGGCTATATAGAGAGGAACTCTAGCAGCAATGGAAGCTCAGGTATGAACACTGATCTATGCCCTAGCTATAACCTTGAAAGACAGCAGGGAAACAAGTATTCTCCTGAAAATGTTCCATTGAGAGATTCATCTGTGCCAATCCATGATATTGAACCCATGCTTGTTGAACAAGGGGGAATAAGGTGAAATTAGACTTACCTGCTAATTGTTGTTCCTGTAGTAGACCCAGTCTGGTCCCGGACCTCTGAGTTGTCAACCTTAATCAGCAGCTTGGAGACTGAGGAACCACCTTCTTTTCATAATGTCACTCCTATATAAAACTCTGGCATCCGCCTCCCTTCATCAGTACCCTAATGACAAAGCAGACTCACCAGAGCAACAAATAAGTTAAGACCCCACTTACAAACCGCAAGGTCCAACCCCCCATATGACTGAAACATGAACACGAATAAATTCGCGAACTGTGAACACTGAGGGTGCCCAGACTAACCTCTCACCTGTCCGACCACCCCCATAAAGATAACATCGAAACTGCTTTTCTTACCTGTCATCAGAAAACGAACAGAAGACCGTGCTGCAAGCCCCCCCAGCAACACCGGGTGGGATGCGGGAGCAGACTGGGTCTACTACAGGAACAACAATTAGCAGGTAAGTCTAATTTCACATTCCTGTACGTAGCCCCAGTCTGGTCCCGGACCTCTGAGTAAGTACCAGAGCAGTAGATCTAACGGGAGGGCCCAGCCGCAACTGCTTGCAGCACCGCCGCCCCGAACCTGGCATCCTGCGCGGACTGAACGTCCAATCGGTAATGTCTGATAAAAGGAGACAAAGAAGACCACGTGGACGCCCTGCAAATTTCCGCTGGCGGCACAGCTTGGAGCTCCGCCCAGGACGTAGCCTGGGCCCTGGTGGAATGGGCCCTCAGCCCCTCCGGCACCGCTCTCCCCTTCAGTAAATAAGCCGACGAAATCGCCTCCCGGATCCACCTGGCGATGGAGGCTTTGGATGCCGCTTCTCCTCGGCGAGGACCCGCGAACAGGATAAACAATCTCTCCGAACGGCGGAACCCCGCCGTACGTCGAAGATACCTCTTCAAGGCCCGACTGACATCGAGCGTCCTGGAAGCGGAGCCCGACGTGTCCGACCGGAACACCGGCAAGGAAATCTCCTGATTCAAATGGAACGCCGACACGACCTTGGGTAAGAAGGCCGGCACAGGCCGCAAGACCACCTTGGACTCGAAAAAAACCAAGAAGGGTTCCTTACAGGACAGCGCCTGCAACTCCGAGATGCGTCTGGCCGAACAAATGGCCACCAAAAACACGACCTTCAATGTGAGATCCTTCAAGGAAGCTGAGCGCAAAGGCTCGAAAGGCTCCCGCTCCAGTGCCGACAGCACAAGTGGGAGATGCCACTGCGGCACCGGCTGCCTCCTGGGCGGTCGAATTAACGCCACCGCGCGCAAAAACCGCTTGACATCCCGATGCTCTCCCAGGGATCTACCAGCCACTCGCCCGCGGTAGCACGCCAGAGCCGCGACCTGCACCCGAAGCGAAGCCGCCGCCAGACCCTTGTCGAAACTGCACTGCAGAAAGTCCAAAATCTGAGAGAGAGAAGCCTTGAGAGGCACCCAGCGCCGCTCACTGCACCACGCCTCAAAAACTCTCCAGACCCGCACATACGCCAAAGACGTAGACCGTTTACGAGCTTTCAACAGGGTGGAAACCACCGCCGGGGAATAGCCCCTAGTTCTCAGCCGTGCCCTTTCAATAGCCAAGCCGTAAGCGAGAACCGATCCACATGGGGCATGAATAGAGGCCCCTGCGCTAGCAGGTCCGGGCGCACCGTACCAAGGGCGGCGCGGCCAGTCCGGAGCTATCAGGATCACCATCCCCCCGAAGCTCTCCACTCGCTGGATCACCCAGCCGATGAGAACCCACGGCGGGAAGACGTACAACAACTGGCCCTCCGGCCAGGGCTGAATCAGCGCATCGAGACCCTCGGACATGCGCTCCCTTCGTCTGCTGAAGAAGCGGCTGGCTTTCGTGGAGCTGAAAGTGGCCATCAGATCCATCACGGGGATGCCCCACCGCCGCGTGATCATCGCGAACACCTCCGGGTGGAGAACCCACTCTCCCGGATCCACTCGCACTCGACTGAGAAAGTCGGCCTCCACGTTGTCCACTCCTGCCACGTGCGCTGCCGACACTGCCAGCAGATGCCTCTCGGCCCACGCGAACAGGGCCTCGGCCTCTGCCTCGAGAGTCGCGCTGCTGGTCCCGCCTTGGCGATTGATATAAGCCACGGCCGTGGCGTTGTCGGAGAATACTCTGACTGCCGAACCGTCGAGAATCGACTGAAAACCATTCCAACGCCCGGAACACCGCACGCAATTCCAGGCGATTGATCGACCACGAGCGCTCCTGGGGGTCCCACCGTCCCTGAGCGAATTGGCCCCGACAGTGACCCCCCCAACCCAGAAGGCTGGCATCTGTTGTCAATGCAATCCACTCGGGCACCGCCAGAGGCCTCCCCTTCTGCAAGGAGCGGGGATCCAGCCACCAGCGCAGCCCCGCTCGCGTCTCGTCCGGGCATGCGAGTTTTTGGGACAGGGGATCCCGCTGATGCGACCAGCGCCTGAGAAGCGCCCTCTGCAAAGGCCGCATGTGGGCCCTCGCCCACGGTACCAGCTCGAGGGTCGCCGCCATGGTGCCCAGCAGTTGAAGGTACTGCCACGCCGTGGACTCCCGTCTCTTCAAGAACTTCCGTACCAACAACCGCAACTTCTGGGCTCTCTGCCGCGGAAGGAACACCTGACCGGTTCCCGTGTCGAAGCGCGCTCCTAGGTATTCCATGTCTTGGGAGGGGACCAACTGGCTCTTCGTCCTGTTGACCACCCAACCTAGGCTCTCCAGGAACCCGACTACCCGGGACGTGGCCCTCACGCTCTCTTCCCTCGACTTTGCCCTGATCAACCAGTCGTCCAGATACGGGTGCACCAGGACGCCTTCCTTGCGCAGAGCCGCCGCCACCACCACCATCACCTTCGTGAAGGTGCGCGGGGCCGTCGCTAGCCCGAACGGCAGCGCTCGGAATTGGAAATTCCCGAAAGGCACCGCAAAGCGGAGGAACCGGTGGTGATCCTGTCGAATGGGAATGTGAAGGTAGGCCTCGTACAGATCCAGAGCGGAGAGAAAACTCGCCCGGGCCGGACCGCTGCAATGACGGACCGGAGAGTTTCCATGCGGAAGTGTGTCACCCGCAGGCACCGATTTACCCCTTTGAGGTCCAGGATAGGCCGGAACCCTCCGCCCTTCTTTGTGACCACGAAATATATGGAGTATCGACCGCAACCGTGTTGGTCTGGCGGTACCGGCTCGATCGCCCGGAGGTCCAGCAGCCTTTGCACGGTCTCCCGCACCGCCGCGCACTTGCTGAGCGCTTTGCAGGGGACCGTACGAAGGCATCGCGCACTGGTCGCTGTAGCTCCAGCGCATATCCGTCTCTGATGACCTCCAGGACCCACTGATCCGAAGTCATATGGACCCAGGCGCCATAGAACTCCCGCAGCCTGCCTCCTACGGGAACCAGCGGCTCCTGGGTCCGCCGTATCTCATTGCGCCTTGCGCAGGGCTGAGGAGGGGGAGGAGGAGGTCGAGGCCCCCCCCCAAACCCTCTGCCAGCTCCTCTGAAGCCCCGAAACCCCTGGTTTCGGACGGGAAACCGGCCCCGCTGACCGGCAGCAAACCGGGGAAAGCGCGAGCGGCGAAAGTCCCGTTGTTGCGATCTGTTGGACGAGGCGCCACGGCCTTGCTTGGGTTTGTCTTCCGGCAACTTACCACCCTTAGACTCGCCCAGGTCCTTGACCAACTTCTCCAGATCCTCTCCAAAGAGGAGATGTCCCTTGAACGGGAGTTTACTCAGCCTGGTCTTCGAAGAAGAATCCGCCGCCCAGGAACGGAGCCACAGGTACCGGCGGGCAGCGACCGCCGACGCCATACTGCTAGATAGACCCCTCATAAGGTCATAGTGCAGATCAGATAAATAGGCCGCCCCCGACTCCAGGCGGGCCGCCTCCACAGATCTGCCCTCCGCCTGCGCTGGACGCACTTGAGACCAGCGGAGACAGGCCCGGGCTACCCAGGCCCCACAAATAGCGGCCTGGAGCGACAACGCATTAGTGTCATACACCTGGCGCAGAAGGGCATCCAGCTTCCTGTCCTGGGCGTCCTTGAGGGCTGCGCCGCCTTCCACTGGGATGGTGGTCTTCTTTATCACCGCCGCTACCGCAGCATCCACCTTGGGCGGCGTGAAGACCTCCCGATCCCGATCCACCAGAGGATACAACACCGCCCCAGTACCCGCGACCCCCCGCAGGGCCGCCCCCGGGACGTTCCACTCCTCCTGAATCAGCTCTTGGAAGACCCGATGGACCGGGAAGGCACGCTGAGACTTACGGAAGACCTGCAACAAAGGATCCTCCAGAGACTCGTCCTCCGACGGCCCCTGCGCTGGCATATTTTAAAGCGCTCAGCGTCTCAGTGATCAGGGCTGGCAGTTCTTCCCTCCGGAAGACTCTGACCACTCTGGCCTGCTCCTCCTTGTCGTCGAGCTCGCCTTCCTCCAAGTCTTCCTCAGGGAGCCCAGCGTCGCCTTCCTCCTCCGACGGGAGTCCCTCCGATGCCAGGGAGGGCTCCAGTGACTCCGTATCCAACCGCAGCCTCTTGCTGCTGGGTTGGTCCTCAGGAAGGAGAGCTGGGGGGGCCACGCTTTGGCGCGGACCCCTTCCGAAACTTCAGCAGGAGGCCGAGGCAGGCCACCCACTGCGTGCCGCAGCAGTGCCACGAACTCGGCGGAGAAAATTGACTCAAGTCCGCTCGCCCAGGACGCCTGGGGCACCTGTCCCGTTGCGGTGGTCGACGGTCCCCGCCACCGGCTCCGCCCGGGATGGGCCTGGAGGAGAGCCAACCGAAGGCCCCACCTCTGACCCCGGCAGCTCCCCCACGCTCACCTCGGGGGAATCCAGAGTTGCTGCCTCCTTAGAGCAACTTTTGCACACCCCGGAGTCCGACAGGGCGGATCTCTTATTCCCACAAATCATACACTGTGTCTTGGGCGACATAGGGCTAGGGAGCTTCACTGCCCCGAAGCAGGGCTCTGCCAACGTAAAGCCCTACCAATCCCCAAGGCAACCAGCCCCTCAGGAAAAAATGAACTCGCTACACCGAGCTGTTTTTTTTTTTTTTTTAAAGCACTGCTAGAAAAAACAAAAATCGCCCAGCCGGCTCCCCGGAGCCACTCGCACAACCGCACGGCGGCCTAGCCGATCAGAAGGGGCCGGGAAAAAGCGCGGGATCCAAAAAATCACTCCCGCGTGGGTGCCACGTGGCCGGGCCTGCTGTACAGCCGCAAGGCGTACTCGCGCCGCGGTGAAGAGAGAAGCGATCGCCCGAAATCACATGCCCCCAACGTTTCCTTATCTGAGCCGCAAAGCAGCGAAGAAGGGGCGAAAGGTGTCACAGTCCGGCCCTTCTGGCAATCTCCGAACTTTGCACACCCCGTGGCAGATCGACTCCTGCTTCTCCCCTTTCCGTCCAGCCAGAGGCGCGCTCACAGGCAGATCCTCTGGGTGGCGCTTGGCTGGACCGCGAAGCACTCTGTCGGCTCACAACCCCTGCTCCAAACCGGGGTGAGCCGACCCCTCCGACTCTGTCAAACAGCTGAAGACGGGCATAGGGAGAAAGAAAGGCCTAAGGCACCGGCAGGCACAGGTCCTATACCTTAAAGGTACAGCACCTCAATTTCCTTTTTGGTTAATGTTTTTTTTTTTTTTTTTTTTTTTCAAACAAGACGTTGTGTAACCCAA
>CM066032.1:1188082630-1188357761 GCA_033557465.1 Ichthyophis bannanicus
ACAGGCATCTCTCACTGCAGCAAAGGAAAGATGCTCTGTACGAGTATGCAACAAGGTATGAAAACTAAGGGAACGGAGTGTGATCACTACAAAGGAATAACAATACTTGGGAGCATGTGTTTCCTTTATTAGGGACATCAATGTGATTTCTTAAAGGGACCTTTATGAATTAATCTCCTGTAAAGCCGGGTATATGACTTTGAAGGTGGCCATTTTTCAAAGGGAGAAAATAATCCAAATTATGGAGGACAAGTGAGCTCCAGATTTGTATATGGAGCAAAGTGAAGGCCTTAGAAAGCGTGCGTAAACTACAATTTTTTTTTTTTGTCATCCCTAGTACATCTGAGTTTTCTGTGGGAAGATGACATTCTGAGAGACATTGTTACGCAGCTTGTTCCTTTGCGTCCCTATAGTCCAGTCCTGGAACCATAGAGTTTAGAATCTCTTCCAGCAGCCTTGGAGACTGAAAGACATCATCGCTTTGCTGGCACCAGTATAAATAGGCAGGGACCGCCCCCTTTCACCAGTACTTTCAGTCACCAAGCAGCTAAGCAGATTCTGAGCCTGGGACTGGGCTCAGTGGGCAGCAGCAGAGTTTCAAATAAGCAGGGCATTTCCTTTAAATTTTGGCATAGTTAGGCTAGGTTAAGGGGGTGATAATTTCTGTAGTTTGTGTCTACAGACTTTCTTACTCTTGGTTTTTTGTTTTGTAGGGAGAGTGCTGTGCTGAAGAGAGTTTCAGCTTTTTGCTCTGGCTCCATCCTCCTCCTCTTTCCCTCCCCCCCCCCCCCCCGAGGAAATTTTTTTCTCCATCGAGTTAACTAGCATTTGGGGGAAGTTTCAGCTTGGTTGGCCTCCCTGCTCCCGTACCCGCGATTAAGGGTGAGGAGCAGGTGGTAGGCTTGGACGCGGCACGAAGAGATCAGGCTGAGCCTAGGACAGTCTTGACAGCGCCGGAGCTGAAGCCGCGTGAAAGGCTGAGCTCCGGTGCAGGTGTCTCATTCTTCTTTCTTCTTCCCCGGCAAGACAGCACATGGTGAGTAGGGGGCTGTTTTGCAAACCGTTGGCCTTTGTCCTTGCAAGGGGGGACTGCCAGGGAGCCTTCCAATCAGCATGCAGTGTGGTTCTTCAGCGGTTTTTTGCGGCCGTGTGTAGCCACGCGGGAAAAGCCGTGGCGGCCATTTTAAAGCCGCGTTGAGTTTCCTGGGCTTTTCTGCGGGCTGATCGGTGGTAGCAGCTTCGTTTTTGGGGGAAACTGTGTTTGGCAAGCCTGTTGAGGCTAGTAGGGCCTTAGTGTGTGTTTGGGGGGAAAAAAAAAAAGACACCTGCGAACAGCTAAGCTGGGACACCTCAGTGTCATTCAGATTCTGGCATTCCTTAAGGAGAGGTGTGGGGCAGGAGTGCTGCAGGTAGCCTAGTATGCCTGCAAAGCCTCTGTGTTTGGTGTGTGGTACACGGCGTGGCACGGTACAGGACTCTGGGGTGTGTAAGCCATCCACCCTGGAGGCAGTCGCGATGGACAAGGGGTCAGAGCAGTCCTCGGCGGGTCTGGAGGCAGTTTCTCCGGTAGGGGAGGCGCTCCTGCCTCCCTCCCTGGGCCCGGCGGAGCCGTTAGCAGGATCGTCCTCGGGGGAGGGGCCCTCTGTGTCTCTGGGATGCTCCCCGGGGGCGTCCGTGGCGCTGATCCCACCAAATTTCTTTTCCCTCATGCAGCAAGCATTCGCTTTGCTTCAACCGGCCATGTCTGCTCCGCCTCAGGGGGCGCAGGGGCTGAAACGGCCGGGGTCTGTGGACAGCCCTGCGGAGAGCGCTTCTGCGCCTAAGAGGTCCGGCGTCTCGTCTAGGGGAGGACCTAGGAGAGGTGGACGCACTTTTAGAGGAGGTCTCGGAAGGCGAGTTGGAAGAAGCCGAGTTGCCTGACGCGGAAGAGCAGAGCAGGGTTGTCAGAGTTTTTCGCCGCGAGGAGCTGCTGGCCTTGTTTACGGAGACTCTCAAGACGCTTAACATGCCCTCGGGAGGGATGGCAGCGGAGGAAGCTTTGGAGGATCCCCTCTTGCAGGCGGTTCGAACATCCCAAAGGGTTTTTCCTGTGCATAGGGTTTTTAGGAGTATGATCCAGGAAGAATGGGACTTGCCAGAGTCAGCCCTGAAGGGTTCCCGGGCCTTGGCTCGCCTTTATCCGCTAGCTGATCAGGACAGAGAACTGTTTTGCTCCCCAAAGGTAGATGCGGCGGTCTCGGCGGTCACTAAGAAGACAACTATTCCGGTGGAGGGGGCGGCTGCTTTGAAGGATGTGCAGGATCGAAAGTTGGATACCCTGTTGAAACAGGTGTTCGATGTTAGCGCCCTCTCAATGCAGGCCTCAATAGCCTGGGCATGGGTGGCGAGAGCCTGTTTGCGGTGGTCCCAGCGGTTACAGGGGGATCTCTTAGAAGGTCAAGTGGAGGATGTTGCGCGGATAGAGTCAGGGACAGCGTATTTAGCGGACATTCATTATGATCTCATACGCGGTTTGGCTAAAAGTATGGCCTCGGTAGTGGCGGCTCGGCATTATCTCTCATTGCGTAATTGGTCGGCGGACGGGTCGTCAAAGGCTCGCCTTAGCAAGCTGCCTTTTAGGGGCAAGTTTTTGTTTGGCGAGGATTTGGAGAAGTTGGTCAAAGATCTCGGGGAGTCGAAGGGAGGTAGGCTTCCCGAGGATAAGCCAAAGCAAGGCCGGGGTTCGGCCGGGTCCCGGGGGACCCCCAGAGTTTCGTAGATTTCGTTCCCCTCGCTTTGGCTAGTCGCAGCAGGCGAGGTTTCCCGCGAGAGGTCAAGGTTTCCGGGGAGCAGGCCAGGGGTTTGCGCTGTTCCAGTCCTCAGCCATTAAAAAGTCCCAATGAAATAGCACGGGCTCAGGTGGGGGTGGTTCCCGTGGGGGGTCGTTTGCGGGAGTTTTACCCTGCCTGGGTCCAGATTACGTCAGACAAGTGGGTCCTAGAGGTCATTCGAGAGGGTTATGCTCTAGAACTCCATCGTCCCGTGTTAGATTCCTTTGTCCCGGTCTCCTTGCAAAGCGCCGCTGAAGTTGCGTGCGATAGCGGATACTCTCCAGCGGCTGCTCCAGCTCAAGGCGGTGGTAACCGTCCCTCCGGATCAGTGCGGCAGCAGTCGATACTCCATCTATTTTGTTGTGCCAAAGAAAGAGGGCACGTTTCGGCCGATTCTAGACCTAAAAAGGGTGAATCGTTGTCTCCGGGTCACCCATTTCCATATGGAGACGCTTCGGTCGGTAATTGCGGCGGTCAGAGCGGGGGAATTTCTGATGTCCTTGGATCTTATGGAAGCTTATCTGTATATCCCGGTGCGGCCGGAGCATCAAAGGTTTCTGCGCTTTGTGGTACCGATGGGGTATTTTCAGTTTCAGGCGTTGCCCTTCGGGCTGGCTACAGCTCCGCAGACGTTCACCAAGATCATGGTGGTGGTAGCGGCAGCGCTCCGCAAGGAGGGGGTGCTGGTGCATCTGTATTTGGATGATTGGCTAATTTGCGCAAAATCCAGGGAGGAGAGTACCACGGTCACCACCAGGGTGGTGCAGATGCTGGAAAGCCTGGGCTGGGTGGTCAACTTTGCAAAGAGCAGCTTGGTGCCCTCGCAGTCCCTGGAATATTTGGGGGCGCGGTTTGAGACACAGAAGGCTGCGGTGTTTCTCCCAGGTCATTGAGCGCAGGGGCTACGGCACCTAGTGACTCGGTTTTTGTCCAGAACTGCGCCGACGGCGTGGCAGTATCTACAATTGCTCGGAACGATGTCGGCAACAATTGAGGTGGTGCCGTGGGCCAGGGCGCACATGCGGCCGTTGCAGAGCGCGCTGCTCCGGCGTTGGTCTCATCAGCGGGATGCGTTGTGTCAGTGCCTAGTTTGTCCTCCGGAGGTATGTCTCGAACTTCTCTGGTGGTTGAGGCCGGGAGGTTTAGAGGCGGGCATGCCGCTCGAGCCTCCCTCATGGAGCCTGCTAATGACGGATGCGAGTCTCTTGGGCTGGGGAGCGCATTACGAGGGAAGGTTTGCCCAGGGGCCTTGGTCCCAAGAAGAAAAAGAATGGTCCATCAACCGTTTGGAGATGAGAGCAGTGTTTTTGGCGCTTCGACAGTTTCAGGGGTGCTTAGCTCAGCAAGCGGTACGGATTCTGTCCGACAATGCGACGACCGTGGCCTACATCAATCGACAAGGCGGCACAGGCAGTGCAACGCTGGAAGCAGAGGCGGCTCAGTTGTTAAGGTGGGCCGAGCGGAATCTACAGGCTCTTTCGGCACAACATGTGGCCGGAGTGGACAATGTCGAGGTGGATTTCCTAAGTCGCCGCAGGGTGGACCCGGGGGAGTGGGTACTTCACCCGGACGTGTTTACGTTGTTAGTGCGGCGTTGGGGGATTCTGCAAATGGATCTGATGGCGAGCTTCAAGTCCTCAAAAGTGGCGAGATTGTTCAGCAGGCGGCGAGAGCGGATGTCGGAAGGGCTCGATGCATTAGCACAGCAGTGGCCGGAAGGGGATCTTCTCTATGTGTTTCCGCCGTGGGCCCTCATAGGTCGGGTAGTGCAGCGCATAGAGCGTCATCGCGGCCTGGTGGTCCTGATAGCGCCCGACTGGCCCAGAAGACCTTGGTATGCAGACGTGGTGCGGTTACTGGTGGACAGTCCTTGGAGGCTGCCACAGTGGGAGGATCTCTTGCATCAAGGTCCTCTTTGCATGCCCCAGGTGAGTCGATTCTCACTTACGGCATGGCTCTTGAAAGGGCTCGGATGACGGCTAAGGGTTATTCGGCAGCGGTCATTGCGACTTTGCTTAGAGCGCGTAGGCGTTCCACTTTGCTGGCGTACGTCCGGGTTTGGCGTATTTTTGAAGCTTGGTGTGCGGAACGGAGTCTGCGGCCCTTGGGGGCCTCAGTTTCTCAGATCCTTTCTTTCCTGCAGGATGGCGTGGACAAGGGGTTGGCGGCTAGTTCTTTGCGCGTGCAGTTGGCAGCCATCTCCTGTTACTGCGGTAAGGTTAAGGGCCAGGTGTTGGGTGCTCACGGTGACATTCGTAGGTGTCTGCGAGCGGTATTGCTCATGCGTCCCCCAAGGCGGTGTTCGATGCCAGCGTGGGACCTGAATCTCGTTTTGGAGGCCTTGCTCAGAGCGCCGTTTGAGCCTTTGAACGTGGCTTTGCTGAAAGATCTGACGTTGAAGACTGTTTTTCTGGTGGCGATTTGTTCCGCGAGGAGGATCTCGGAGTTGCAGGTGTTGTCCTGTAAGGAGCCGTATTTGTCCTCCTTCAATCATAAGGTCGTTCTGCGTACAGTTCCTGCGTTCCTGCCGAAGGTAGTTTCTGCTTTTCATTCTAACCAGGTAGTGTCGCTACCGGTGTTCTCGTAGCGGCAGAAGGAGAAGTCAGAGGGCAGGTTGCACCTGTTAGATGTTCGGCGCGTTCTTCGGACTTACCTACGTCGGACGGCACCCTTCCGCAGGTCCAACAGGTTGTTTGTGGCCTTCGGGGGTCCACGGAAAGGGGAGACGGCGGCGAAGGCTTCCATTTCACATTGGTTGAAAGAAGCGATCGCGTCGGCATACCTGTTGAAGGGTAAGACAGTGCCAGCGGGCCTTAGAGCACACTCGACTAGGGCGCAAGCAGCATCTTGGGCGGAGTTCAGTCTGGTACCTATAGAGGATATTTGTAGGGCGGCGACTTGGTTGTCGTTGCACTCTTTTGCAAAGCACTGTAGCCTAGATGTGCAGGCAGCGGGGGATGGTCGTTTTGGCTCAGCGGTACTTCAGGCTGGGCTTGCGGGTCCCTCCCGTTGATATGTACTGCTCTGTTACATCCTCTATGGTTCCGGGACTGGACTAGAGGGACGCAAAGGAAGAGGAAATTAGACTTACCTGCTAATTGTTGTTCCTTAAGGAACTCTAGTCCAGTCCCGGATCCCACCCTAGGTTTCGAGAGTAGTTTAGCCTGAAGTGCTTGCAAAATAGAGAGAGAGAGAGAGAGAGATGGATGATTATTGCTATATTATCTACTTAGTCGTTGCTCTGCTAAGTTTGCTTTGTCAATAGGTACTGGTGAAAGGGGGCGGTCCCTGCCTATTTATACTGTTGCCAGCAAAGCGATGATGTCTTTCAGTCTCCAAGGCTGCTGGAGGAGATTCTAAACTCTATGGTTCCGGGACTGGACTAGAGTTCCTTAAGGAACAACAATTAGCAGGTAAGTCTAATTTCCTCTTACTGTTTCAAAGGAGATTCTCCAAAGCTCTGGAACTTGACAAAGATTTCACTCTACTAGGTGGTGGTGAAACTGTTAGACTTAACCATTCTCATTTCCTCTTAGATAAGATTAGAGGACATACCTTCCAGAAGAGGTAATGAGTAGACTTAAGCATTAGAATGCACTCGCAGAAGATATGATGTCTTCAGCAATAAGGATATGAAGTAAGGGTGCTCACATTGATGGGATTAGCTAGCTAAGGATTAGCTAATGAAATAAGTTCTGACCGGTGTAACACAAATTCACCCCTTACCACAGTGTCTACTTTCCTTTAGCTAGAGAAAAAATGGAAAATCCTAAATAAGAACTCCTTGGATTTGAGAGTTGGTCATTATCCTCTTAACTACTGTTGACGCACTGACAATCCAAATAACCTCAAGAGGCAGTATCTACATAATGAACTGGCAACCTTAACCAGTTGCCCTCCAAAAAAGGGGCAAAGACACGTGATGTCATGAGGGAGGTTTCATATCTTCGCTTAGTGAACCAACTGTGCCTGTTTGCCCTTGAACTTGTTTCCTCCTGAATACTGGCACCATATGCAGTTTCAAGATTTGTGTTCTGCTCTTCTGCATTACAAGATTACAAACTGTTTATGGTATTTGCATTCTGGAGGAAGGCGTGTATAAGCTTAAAGGACTTTGTGTACGTGAGGGTTCCTGACCCATGGTCAAATAACAGTGCTTGGAAAATATATGGTCTTAAGTGCACTTTGCCACCTTGTAACTCCATCAGTGTAAAGATCAGTATATAGGTGACTACTGACATTTGACGCTGTCCTAAAGTATGGGCTCTTGATTGTCTAACTTGGTTTAGACTTGCCGAGCCATGAGAAGATGCCACCTGCTAGAAAGATGCTCTCAAGTGAGTATGGAAACAGCTGTACGGGTTCCATTTGAGCAGATTTAACACTTATTGATGTGAATCACGGGTGGTAAAAGCCACATTACTTAGGGAAGCGCCACCCCTTCCCATTAGGAGACTAATTTAGAAAAGAAATCCTGCAAGCCAGGATTGGTACTGTATCCTAAACTTGATGGCTTTTGTTTACAGTTCAAAGCAGACTCAAAGTATACGTCTAGTATCTCTTCTGATTGTGCTGAATCCCAGATATTATACAACTGCACGATTAGGCAAAAAGACCTTTCTTCACTCTGCCTTCACTTCCAATAAGTTTCAGAAATATGATTTCTGACTGCCTTCATTCCACAAATATGCTTAGAATTTGCATTCAGTTGCTGACGTTATGCCTCCAGTAAGCACTCTAATTTCATTAGTGCTTTCTTACACACAATGGGATTCCCATAGCAGTTAAAAAAATAAATGCATATACAGTATATTCGCACTAACCTATATTAACACACATTGAGATTTTAACACAAGCCCATTTTTCTTAGTGGGGTCCATTTGCTAACCAAGTGCATAACTCACATTATGCACTTGATTAATGACTGAGGCCCAAAATTATTTTTGTGGCCAAACGAGTTATATGCACTGATTCATTGTTTTGCCCTGAGACCTTTTGCTTCTCCAATAAAATCATCTTCTGCTTGCAGTCCTTGAATTGCCAGGCAGACGTCTAGCCGATTCCTTCTGAGCTCTATAATTTTTGGCAGCTAAGATTAATGTGCTGCTTGACATGTATACTTCCCCCAGTGTCTGCAAAAGGTGTAGTGTTGCAGCCTGCTGTATTGCCGTTGGTCAGGAAGCCAGTGCCTTGGGCTGTCATGTTTTATGGTACAAGCTCTAGTGGAATCTAGCCCAGAATTCACTAGAACACTCCAGACTTGGCTGGGCGTGCAGAGAATCAGATCTGTGCCAAGATACTTGACATATTTCTGCATCCCATAGTGAAGACAAACTATCTGGAATCTCTCTAGAAATAAGCTAAATACAGTGAAACTTGTCAAGTAATAACAGAAAATTTTTTATACTTTGCAGAATTAAGTCTTATTTTTTGTTCACTGTTCCCATCTTTTCAGTTTCTTGTGTCTCTGTGACAGGCAGATGTGGTTTTGACCTCGAGCTGTACGTTCTAAGAACTGCACGATCTCTAGATTTTGTGCCGTGTCCCAAAAAAGCATGAAGGAATAGCTGAGGCAGGCAGGAACCCAGTTCATGGATGAGTGTGCCATTATAGTGGTACATGCAGTAGCAGGCAGGGTCTGAGTGGTACTTGGCAAGACTTTCCAAGTGCCAGCAGGGTTAACCCTCAGTGGGTATTAAAGTTAATGCTAAGGCTTTTACGTGACAGTCTCCATTTCCAGGCTGTTGAGAGAGATTGCTAATCCCTTTCTCCTTTGTGTAATCTCACAGCTTGCAAAATTCCCAAACCCTTCTCATGGTTGCCTGCTTTTTCAGGAGTAGACTATGATACAGAATAAGTTGCTGTGTTTTCTGCATCTGTGAAATCTTAGTAGATACTTAGTTTTACTTCGCACACGAAAAGGTTCTGTATCTTTCTACATACTGATTAATTACAGCCGAGATTTAACATGGAGCCTTTTACAGGCATGTTCAGTGAGCTGAAGGGCTACATCAGTTTGTAAAGAGGTTGTCGCATGGCTGGCAGAATCTAGTGTATGCTATACTCTTCTTGTTCACCAACATGATTGTTGAAACACAAAGATTTGCAGTTTTTATATTTGTATTAGAATCCCTTGTATTCCTACTTGTTTACATAGCAATCATAGACAAATCAGAATTGTTCCTTCTCTGTAAGATTGACTCTGAAGTCGAGTTTGCACAGCCATGTCCATATCAGAAGCCTGTAATTAGGAGTTCAGCAGAATTCATAGATTATAGGAATCTGACAGAATCTATGATGTCAGTTCTTCTGTTTTAACCCCTAGAATGGTTCCAGTGTCTGTGACTAGTTCATCCCACTGGAGGAACAAGAAACTGATGTCTTGCTTTAGCTTTGTTCTCACATTTAGTAATGCTACTGTTTTCTTACCCACAGGAAATACTTGGAGAAGTATGGGTTACCATCAAAAGTGAGAGACCAGTAGCATGGCTCATCAGCACAAGCCCACGTGCCTAGCAAGAACTGATAATACTGCATCAAGAGAATGATCAACATGGATTTCTTTGGGTGTGGATTTTAGGGTTGGGAATAATGTGTGGATGAGGGCCTCCTATGGAACTTCTGCCTGATCTCTGAAAAATAATCAAATGTCTTTGCATCCTTGATGCATAAACAGAACCAAGAGAAGGGACGAAGAGTATCTCGTGACTTGATGGGCTGCTTTTTAGGACTTGGACATCTGCATGGCAATTATGCATGAAATTTGGTTTTACAATTACTTCAACTTGTTCAGAGATCCACAATTATATTTTAGTAAAGGGTGGGAGAAACTTTAGATACAGTCCATGAGAATTCCAGTGCGTGTTTTTTTTTCAGTCTCTGATAATACAAAAGTTGAAATTTGTATTTTGGACCCAAGTGAAAACACAATTACTGACTATTTAATACAACATTATGTTCCTTCAGAATCAAGTCATTTGCTTTTGCTGATTGGTTTCTGCTTTAGCAAGTCTAAGGCTTTAGCAAGTCTAAGGATGTGGGGGGAAGGAATCATCTTGTTTCATGTTTTAGTTATGTTGAGGGATTATGGAACACAGACCTAAGGGTTTTTTTTGTGTGTTTTTTGTTTTTTATTTTAGTTCAACACAAACTCTTATCTTCAAGTCACTTCATGTTTTAGTGCCTCCGTTCAGAAATAAGAAAAATATGTCCCTCTTGGCTTCATGTCAAAAGTAGTCACGCAGTGTGCTTTGGAATAAGCTGCTGTGACATCTTCATCAAAATTGGCTGCATGTTTAGTTCTGAAATCATACGATTGTACTAGGCATTTGCATCCAGGTTGGATGAAAGGTGCTATATAAATTCAAAATTCATCATTGTGAATATTTTGCTTATCAAAGTCCAAGATAGAACCAGTACCAAAACTGCATTAGATTAACCACTACTAAACCAGGTTATGGGGAAAAAGGTGGGTGCAATAAACTTGACGATTCTGTAATTTTCAAACTGCTCCAGTCTTCACTTTGTCACATTTTACTTTTTCCCTTTAGAATCTGATTATTTTGATAACTTTCTTGAATTAGAAGCTTTATATGTATTGTTTGGGGCTCTATGCAATGCGTTTTTGATTCTGAAAAATCAGGGAGACCAACCTCCACATCTGAGGGGAGAGATAGAAAGAACTTGACAGTACCATGCCAGGCCTCTGCCACTTCCCCCCTGCAGATAGGAAAGTTATTCATAGTATGCGAAGTGTTCTCTTGGAACAAGCAGGAAGTCAGTCCTCACATATGGGTAACATCGGTGCCGATGGAGCCCGCGTGGAAGCATCTCCCCAACTTTCAAAGAAAGCCTTTGGGAGATGCACCATGCATGCATGGTCCACTTCCCCACCAGTCTCCTTTTCTCCACAGAGCCCATAGGACGCTGTCCAGTTTTCCCCGGAAAATAGTTTGATTTTTATTGTTGTGTTTCTCTGGTTGCGTACCGGTTCCTTCCCGCCCCGAGGCAGCTTGCCTCCTCATCGCTTCTTGGGTTTGTCTATTCATTTTCCGTTTTTTCATCAAGATGCTCCTCAACCAGCATTCAAACCCTTTTCCAGCCGAAGGTGGGGACCCCCTTTTTCTGATGACCTCTAGTGGCTTTAAAAAGTGTGACTGGTTGACAAAAATGTCACTCACCAACTTACACGACTGCCACTGATGTCTTGGCCTGGAGCATGACAACTCTGACTGACTGAGAGCTCTGCAGAACCATGACTTCAAAGGCCTTGAAGAGCCGCCATCAGCAGCAGATAAGTTTCTTTCAGAAGTCCAACTCCCCGCCGGAGTCTCCAGTGACACCAAGCTCCAGGGCTCCCTCTGATATCTCAGTGCCCCATGAAGCCAGAGCCTCTTTGGAGTCCTATGACCGCAGTTCTTCCAAGCGGAAATCCCCAGAGGTGGAGCACAAGAAGAAATCCTTGAAGACCACCTCAGAGGATGGATCTGGGAAGAACGGGAAATCCCACCCCAGGACCCACAGTCCCAGGCGTGAGTCTGAGGAGTCGGGGCAGGAGCGGTCTGCTAAGCTATCCTGTAAGGAGTAGTCAGCACCTGCCAACCAGCCTCAGGCCTCCGAGGCTATCCTCATTGAGGACTCCCCCTCGACAGTACTGATGCCAGGCTCGAATCCCTCTGTGCCCGCATCGAAGGCTGTGGAGCCAGCTGATATAGAGACCAGAATGGCAGCCCTAGAGAGCAGTATATCTGCTTTAGTGGCCATGCAGCAGGCATCCAAGTCTGGCTCGTCTGGTTCATCCACCCCAGTGATGGAACCCTCGACATCGAGGGCTTCCCTGGATGTCGAGCTGGTCCTTGAGCACCATTGGCCTCGAGAGCCCCTGGCCCCGAATGAGGTCCTGCTGCCATTCCTCAGGACACTGGTCCTCCCTAGCGAACACCCGCAGCTCGAACCAACAATCTCCTTGGAGGTCACGGACCGCTGAGAGCGACCCTTGGCCAAGGTGATCGCACGGCATCTGATTCTTACTCAGACTTTGAGTCCGAATGGGAGACCAAGGATGAAGAGTCCCCAGATACAAGGTGGCACCGTGATGTGCCCTCGGGCCCATCTCCCCAATGACTCAACACCAATTCACCACTTGAGGATGTTGTGTTCCTCAATTTTGTGTGGAATATATCCAGTACCTGTTTGTAGTAATTACATAATGTAAACTGCTTTGATTGAAGTTTAAGGCGGTATAGAAAACTGGTTAAATAAATAAACATGGCCAAGGCCCTTGCCACTGAAGCTGAGGAGAACTCTCACAACAAGGAATTGGAGATACTCCAATACAAGGCACCCCCAAAGAAAACCCTTATGGTCTCAGTGCCCTATATCTATGACCGCCGCCATCTCCGAATGTGGGAAACACTGGCATCAATACCAGTTATTAGTAAGTGCCTCAACACCATGTACCAGATACGCCAAAGCTCTGTGTTCCAAAAGACCCAGGTTCCCCACAACTCCATGGTTGTGGAGTCGGCAATTCACCGGCTCAAGAGCCAAAAGACCCATTTGTCAGTGCCACCTGGCAGGGAGGTTCAAACCCTTGGCCGGAAGATCACTCAGGACTCGATACTAACATGCTGGATCCAGCCCTATCAGCTCTACATCAGCATGTACCTGAAGGAACTGTTGAAGGAGCTTGGATTCTTGGTAGGCCTTGAGGGGCAACCTCTGCAGAGGTTCAAGATCCTAACCTTGGCAGTAAAGGAACGCTCAAAGCTTTTGCCTCTGGCAGACTTTGATGGCTTTGAGTCATTGGCCAGGGTGGCCGCCACAGGTATCGGGGCTTGACGCCAAGCATGACTGCAGTCATCTGACCTGGAGCAGTGTTGCAGGACAAACTGATGGGTTTCCCGAATAGATGTTCTCTGCATAGGTGAAAATCAATGGCGGATAAGACATCAGAGATAAAGATAGAGAATGTGATGAGAACCAGGCTCTCAAAGACCTCGGTGCACCCCGGAAGAAAGCCCCAGGGAAAAAGCCCTTCTTCCCAAGGAAGAAAAGAAGGCTTCAGTGGTACTCCACACTTCCAGGCCTTCTTGGCCCCTCAACAGGGCCAGCAACAAAAAGGACAGGGACATGGACATGATCTCAGGAATCAAAAAGTCCCGAAGTCCCAAGCGCTGGTCCCGGCCCAGCCTGGGGGAGCTTTTGATTGCCTGGACGTGACCTCCCCCTAACAGCAGGGGGTCCTCTGCAGCTCACAGGGGCTGCCTAGCCATGTTTACCCACAGCCTTCACCACAGACAACTGGGTGCTACAGGTGGTCAAGGAGGGCTACCTCCTCCATCTACATCGGGCGCCACCCACATACTTCCCAGGGGGAGCCCACCAGGCCTCTCCTTCACCAGACCTTGCGCCTCACCAAGCTGGCAGGCCTAATCAATGAGACAGCAGTTGAGCCAGTGCCGAAACATCTCTGGGGCACAGGCTTCTTTTCCAGATACTTTCTTGTCCCCAAGAAGACGGGAGGCCTCGAGCCCATCCTGGACTTGAGAGAACTCATCAGGTTTCTGGTCAGGGAGAAGTTCAAAATGCTCTCCTTTGGAACACTACTGCCATTTCTCCAGCAGGGAGATTTGCTATGCCCTTTAGACCTAACAGATGCCTACACTCGCATCCTAATCCATCCCAGCCACAGAAAGTACCTCCAGTTCGTGGTGGGAGGTACACATGCACCAGAACTACCAATACAGGATGCTGCCCTTCAGTCTGGCCTCATCACCAAGGGTTTTCACAAAATGCCCATCTCCAGCTCCAAAGAGCATTTGTCTTCCCCTATCTGGACAACTGGCTCATAAAGGGGCAGACAGTTGCAGAGGCACAATGTGCCATCGGGTGCACCATCAATGCCCTGGAGCACCTGGCGTTCGTCATAAACTACCCCAAGTCCCACCTCACTCAGACCCATTGCCTAGAGTTCATAGGGGCGCATCTAGATACCATCCAGGCAAAAGCCTTCCTCCAGGAGAGATCAGAATGCCTCAGAGAGCTAGCTGCAGAGGTACACAGATGCCAGACGCTACCTGCCCGGCTCCTAATCCGCCTGTTGGGACACATGGCCTCCACAGTTCATGTGACCCCATATGCTCGCCTGCGTATGAGGGCAGCCCAGTGGTGCCTCTGCTGTCAGTGGACTCAAGTCACAGACTCAGTGACAGAGTGGTGACCAATCAGCTGGCAGTCTCCCTCAGATGGTGGCAGAATCCACACTACCTTCAGGCCGGGATGCCCTTCCAGGCACCCAACTACCAGAAGGTCCTCACCACGGATGCCTCACTAATGGACTGGGGGAGCACATTGCGGGAGTCTCCAGATGCAAGGCTGCTGGTCCCAGGAGGAATCCCAGCTGCAAATCAACCTGCTGGAACTCCTGACAATATACCTATCCTTCCGCCACCAACTTCAACACCGTTCAATGCTGATCCAGACCAACAATCAGGTCTCAATGTTCTACAAGAGCAAACAGTAAGGCACAGGGTCATATCACCTCTGCAGGAGGCAGTAGCCCTTTGCTCCTATACTGCAGGCAGAGGGATGCTTCTAAGGGCTGTGTACCTCCCGGACCAGGACAAGGCCCTGCTGGACAAATTGAGCAGGGTACTCCAGCCGCACGAGTGGCACTTTGATCCAGCAGTAGCCTCACAGCTGTTCCATTGCTGGGGTGTCCCCATAATGGACCTGTTCACCAGCCCAGACAACACACAGTTGCCCCAATTCTGCTCGCACCAGCCGCACCTTCCTGGGTAGCGGCAGATGTGTTCCTCATCCCATGGACGGAAGGCCTCATACACTTTCCCACCAACACCACTGGTGGCCAAGACATTATTCAAGGTCCAGTGCAACAGAGCATCGCTAATGCTGATAAGGCCCTCAGTAGCCCAGGCAGCCCTGGTTTCCACTGCTCCTCTCCCTATTGGCAGCTCCAGAGCTACTCTCACAGGAGCAAGACACTTTCCTGCACCCCAATTTGGGGTCCTTCTCACTTACTGCTTGGCTGCTGAAAGGGTAGCATTAGCTTCCTTCAATCTCCCATGGGACATGGAAGAGATTCTTCTGGCCTCTCGTAAGGCCTCCACTAGAAGAGCATATGCCTTCAAGTGATGCTGATTCTCGGTGTGGTGTGTGGAAAGACAGGCAAACATGTTTTCCTGCTCAGTACAGGTGGTACTTCAGTACCTGCTTCACCTATTGCGGGTGGGACTGAAGTCCAATTCGGTCCGATTACATCTGAGCGCCATTGCAGCGCATCACCATTCTATTGAAGGAAAGCCCCTCTGCTCGGCCCCTTTTGTCCCAGTTCCTGCAGGGCCTCATGTTATCCAAACCCCACCCTCCCCCCCCATCTGCCCTCCAGAGATGGAGTGGGATCTCAGTGTGGTGCTCTCGTAGCTCACTAAGCCTCTGTTTGAGCCTCTGGCTAACTGCTACCTCCAGCATCTATCCTTGAAGGTTGCCTTCCTGGTAGCACTCACATCAGCTTGCAGAGTCAGCAGTCTCCAGGCTCTGATGGCAGAGCCCCACTACACAAGGTTCTACAAGAACAGGATGGTGGTCCACACACATCCCAAGTTTCTGCCCAAGGTGGTGTCCCCATTCTACCTCAATCAGGAGGTGGTACTTCCCACCTTTTTTCCAAGGCCTTATGCCGGTAAGGCAGAGACCATTCTCCATAATCTGGATTGTAAGAGAGGACCATTCTCCATAATCTGGATTGTAAGAGAGCCCTGTCCTTTTACTTGCAATGGACCAAGGGCCACTGCAAAGCACCTCAGCTTTTCGTATCCTATGACTCCAGTCACTTGGGGCTCCCAGTGACTAAGCAAACTGTCCACTTGTGTGGCGGACTGCATTACCTTTGCCTACGAGCAAGCAAGAATCTCACTGGACCAGAGGGTCATGGCACACCATGGTAGGGCCATGGCTACTTCCGTGGCAAATCTGCATTCCGTACCTGTGACTGAAATCTGCTGGGCTGCCACCTGATCTTCTGTCCATATCTTCGCAGCTAGCTACTGCTTGGAGAGGGAGTCCCAATGGGACAGCGCCTTTGGCCAGGCTGTACTCCATAATCTCTTCGGGGTGTAGGCTATTTCTGTCCTCCGGCCCTTCTGTGTTCAGGCTACCGGAGTGCTGGTCTTCCGCTGGATACCTGGGTCTTGCGAGAGTCTCTCAGTAGGGACTCAGTTGCTGCTGATCACAGCTCACTCCTTGCAGGCCACCGTGGCATTTTTCTTTTGGTTACAGGTTCTCTGTAGCCTGTAGCTGAGGAGACCCGTATGTAAGGACTGACTTCCTGTTTGTTCCCGGAAAAAGTGTAGTTACTCACCTGTAACAGGTGTTCCTCAGGGACAGCAGGAATTGGTCCTCACAAATCTCCCTCCTCCCCTTAAATTGCTTCTTTACCATATTTTAATTTTGCCATCTTAGCTATGTCATTGGACTGAGACAAGATGGCACCCTTGGGCGGGAAGTGGACCACACATGCGTGGTGCATCTCCCAAAGGTTTTCTTTGAAAGCTGGAGAGATGCTAAGGCAAGGGGTTCAGTCAGCACCAACATCACTCATATGTGAGGACTGATTCCTGCTGTCCCCAGAGAACACCTGTTACATGTGAGTAACTATACTTTCTTCCTGATTAAATTGCTTGTGTGTCCATTTGATTAGAAATCGCCAATTGCATAGTGTGGATGCCTTCCAGTAAAAGGGGGTGGGCTGTAGTTTTGAGCACAGACTCAATAGGCCTAATTTTTTTGAATTTTTGCACAGTGTTTTGTACATCGGTTCATATAAATCTATTAATGTGACATCAGATACTAATAGAAGGAAGTTGCTAGTTCATTGAAGCAGCTTTGCATCATGGACTGGTGAAAAAGTCATGATTTTAAAGATATTGATTTAAAAAAAATCATCTCCAGGGACAAGCAGTAACGCAGTCTTCACACATGGGTGCTTGCGCGGGAACATTCATCGGCATCCAATAGGAAGCATTTGGGAGCATCCCTCTGCACATGCGTAACTGCATTCCAGCCTTCCTAGTGATTCTCCTCAGTCTTATTTCGCAGAGCCCAGAGGATGCTGTCCTCGGACCGCAGTTAAAACTTTTTTCCTTGCACTCTTTGGGGTTCAATACTTATTGTATTTGCCTTCCTGTCATACTGGCACAGTCTCTCCTCTGTTCTGGTGGTTTTTATATATAATTTTTATTTTCTTTTTCCTTTTTATTTCACGGTTACTCGCGGTACTTTTTCATTAGTTATCCGCCATTGTCTTTTGACTTGGCAAAGGCTGTCTTTCCCAATATGGATAAGCCATCTACTATGTTTTTTTTGTTTTGTTTTTTTAAAGTAACAACTGTAACCGCACTATTTCCATTACTGATAAGCACAATTGGTGCTTACAGTGTTTGGGCCTCGACCATGACTCAGGTTCCTGTAGCCTTTGTCAACAAATGACAAAATCAGGCCTACAGAATTGTGAAAAGCAATGAGAGGATCTTTTTGGGACTGACTCGGTGCCCTCAGCACACTCTTCTTTGGCATCGATTCCTTCTCGAGGCTCCAGTTCCCTGCAGGTGTCCCAAGCTCCCTCTGAATGGAGAGGCCATGGGACTGGAGAAAAGCATAAGTCTTGTGATAAGGAAGCTTGTAGTGAGCCTATGGAAATAGGAGAAACTAATGATTTTGCTTTTAAGAAAAGTGACATCCCTGCAGTGCACAGGTTTCAGCGTTGGCATAAAGAAAGCAAACAGAGAGATACTGAACCTAGGCTGCCACACCCAAGCTCTGCTGACGTAGTTGCAGGCTTGAAAGATAATTGCAAGCACCTGTCCAGAGAGGGAGAGACACTGCCCGGGAAGCAGGGATATAAACCTTGGCTAGAGAGAAAGCAGGGAGGAGAGCCCGGACGAGGAGAGGGAGAGCATTGGAGAAGAGCCCGGAGGGAGAGAGCACGGAAGGAGAGAGCAGAGAATGCTTCAAACCCCAGTTCCTGTTCAGAAGGTTCAGAGAGTTCAGAGGTGGGAGCCCAGGACTCAGCACAGGAGTCAAAGGAGCCAAGCCTGGAACAGGGAGCCGTGGCAGAGCTCCAGGAAGGAACTCAGGGAAGTGAACCAGGGACTGTTTCCCAGAAGCTGGAGAGAGACTGGTGAACACAGCCAGGGAGAACTGACCACAGATTCAGGTACAATTTATCCTTATGGGGTGGAGCTGTGCTCAAGAGAGATACAGGGATCCTCAGAGAGAATGGACCCTGAGACATACGTAAAAAGCTCAGAGCAGGGCACTGCATTACCAGAGCCAGAGGAAATGCAGGTTGAGCCTATTGAGCAGGATTTATTGCCTCCAGAAGTACTCATGGACTGTACTCTGTCAAGCTGTTAGCATTGAGTCCCTTTGCTAAAGAATAGCTGAAAAGATAGTTTCCTGAAAGGTAGAGTATTGAAACCTAGCCTGAACTGAAGGTAGGAACTTGCTCTTTTTAATGGGAAGATACCTGTTGCATGTACATTTGAATGCTTAATTAAGACAAAGGTAAAAAGAATATATTTTTACTTTGTTGAATGAAGAAGCTGTGTTTTCTTTATTCGTTATATTGATAAGCAGCTGCATATAATTGACTGTGAAGCTCATCCAGCCTAAGTTGTAAATAACCTTGAGCGAATGAATGGAGAAGTATCCTGTTACAGTCTACATGGACTTTGTGTTTGGGGAATAAATTTTGTCATTTGCCTTTACTTTCGGTTTCATGACTACACTTCATCTTAGAAGGCCAAAACTACAACTCCCAGCATGCTTCACTGGAGAAAAATAGTTTATTCAACCTTTTATAAGAGAAGTTAATGGCAACCCTACCCCTCTAAGCCTTAGGCAGAGGGCTGGGGCGTGACAGTCTACATTGGTGTCGAAGCAGTGTACATTGAAGACCGATGCTGAGCCTTGAGATTGATCCACTGTGCATTGATGGCATCCTGAATCTGAAGACTTAGAATGACCAAACAGCCCCAGTGGGAGGAATCCACCTTCAGAGCACAAGAGGGGATCTGGAATTCTACAGAGGCTTCAGCCTCCAGTGTGCCTCCAGTTCCGTTGTCTGGTACGGTGGCCCACAGCTCTGAATCTGTCCACCCAGACATCAGACATCGGCTATCTCCCTGGAGCAGCACATGCTGCCTATCAAGAGGAGTCTGGCTGCACTCTTGATGGCATCCATGCTGCTGGCCTCATGGCCCTCGGGAGCCCAGGTCTCATTACTGAGACTGAATACCTTTGGGCTGGTACTGAGCCTTGGACCCCTGATATTGATGCCTTCAGGTCAATGCCAAGCTTAAAACCGGTTGATCCTTCTCAGATCCCTTTGGCCCATCCTCTGCAGCCAGACCATTGCTCCCATGAGGAGCTGCCTTTGAGCTCCTAGTGTTTTGATGCTCCAGAGCACCGGCTTTGAGAATGACAGTCTGTCTCCGAAAAGCATCGATGATGCAATGCCGATCGTCGATACTTAGATTTCCTTTGTTTCTGACACATGGGCATCAGAGGCCAAATCACCTGTTTCGCAGTGGCACTGCAACATGCCCTTGGACCCCTCGCCTCCTCCAGAGCATCGTCTGTCCTCGCCTGCAGAGATGTCCTTCCAGGACTTTATTAGAGAGATGGATACCGCTCCTTCTGTGTCTGTGGACACAGAGTTGGAACCAAAAGCCGATTACCTTGAACTTCTCCAATACCCCTCAGTGCCAAAGCAAGCAGCCACTCTACCTGTTCATAACATCCTACCATATCTAATGTTTGGGATGTGGGAAAAATCTCTCTGTACAGCATGTCAGTAAAAGACTTGATACCATGTATAGAGTTCCTAGTTCTCCTGGTTTTCAGTGGTTGAATCCACTATTCAGTGCATTTGGAGTGCCAAGAATCATTCCTCAGTTCCTCCTGGGTAGGATTCTCGTACTCTCGATTCCTTTGGCCATTGATGTTTTCAGTCATCGATGTTAGCTGGCTACATCAACTCCTACGTGCTCTACATGAGCATGTTTCTTAGAGACACCATGAAGGACTTAAGAGTTGTCTGCTGCTCTTCTTTCTGATAAGCACAAAGCCTTCTGTGCCTTGGTTAAACATGGGCAAGATTGTTCCAAATTTCTCACCCGGACCTCTTGATGCTTTTGAGTGTACAAGCAGAGCTGCTGCAGTGGGCATCGGGGCCAGGAGGATGGCTTGGCTGCAGTCTTCAGATCTTGAACAGTGGGTACAAGATAAGCTCACTGACAAGCCCCTTTTGAGGCAAGAATCTTGTGGGTAAAGACTGGAGAAAACAGGCCGGTGAAATCGAGACTGATGATCTCACAATAAAACAATTCTCTCTCATAAGATGGTGGATCCAGCTAAGAAAAAGACCTCTGGCAAGAAACACTTTTACCCCAAAAAGAGAATTTTACCCTTCTTCAGGAACAAGCAGGAAGTTAGTCCTCACTTATGGTTGACGTCTGCACTGATGGAGCCCACGCGGATCAATTCCCCAACTTTCAAAGAAAGCCTTTGGGATTGCTGCCACGCATTCGTGGTACTTTTCCTGCCCAAAGGTGCCATCTTACTCAGTCTCCCTTTTTTCACGGAGCCCTTCGGATGCACGTCCTTGTCCCTCGGAAAAAGTTTTCTTGACTTCAGCCTTTTGGCCTTTTTTCCGGTAGCACCGGTCCTCTCCCATCCTCCCCTTCGCCCCTGCTCCGGCTGTGGGCTAGGGCAGGGGTGGGCAATTCCGGTCCTGGAGGGCCACAGACCAGTCAGGTTTTCATGATGTCCCTAATGAATATTCATGAGATCTATTTGCATCCACTGCCTTCCATTGTATGGAAATAGGTCCATGAATATTCATTAGGGACATCATGAAAACCTGACTGGTCTGTGGCCCTCCAGGACCGGAATTGCCCACCCTTGGGCTAGGGGCTCCCTTCTTTAACTCTGTTTGTTTTCGGGCTTTTTTTTGCGCCCTTTTTCCCCCAACCGCTGCCCTCGAGGGTTTTCGACCTCGCAGGGGCCTTTTTGCCCCCATGGCCACCGCTTTTTTGAAATGTGACAGATGCTCCAAAAGTGTCACTCAGGGACACCCACGATTGCTGTCTAGTGTCTGGGGGCTGACCACAACCCGGAGCTCTGCTCACTTTGTAAGAAAATGTCCGCTAAGGCCTTGCTAAGCTACAAGCAGAAGTCTGACATTTTCCGCAAGGCAGCCCCGGGATCCTCGGCACCTCACCCTACCAGTCCACTGCTGGCGGGGTCCCCCGCAGTGACCCCATGCCCAGGCATCACTCTGATCAGGGTTCACCTGAGGTTGAATGGGGAAAGAAGACGACCTCTAAGTTGCTGTCGGGGGCTCCGGGTAAGCGTGAGTGGTCTCTCGCTCATTCCCTTAACCCTCCCCGGCGTTCCCGAGGGTTAAACAAGGAGTGACCTCAAAAGATTCCTCGTACAGACACAGAGGCCTCTGGCAATGGCGCCCAGTCTCCTGAGGGTCGCCTCGGTGAGGACCCCCTCTCCTCCACCACGTCAGACCAGGTAACCCCGGCATCGCAGGGACCCACTTCCGAATGGGAGTCCCGTATGCTGGCACTGGAGGGCAGCATTTCTGCCTTCCTCACTGCCCAGCAGGCGCTTTTGCCCAACACGGTTGGCTTGTGCCTCGAGACAGAGGGTCACCTGACTGGGGTCTTGAAAACTGCCTTGGAAATTCCCGAGAGCCGTGGGCCTCATGAGGGTCCTCGGCAGCGGTCTCGCTCACCGTCCCGTTATTCGGGGGCGAGGTCTTCCAGTGCCTCCGGCTCCAAGCGGGCCTCGGGCACGGGGATCAGCCTGACCCGGTCCTCCTCTGACCTCTTGGGCTGGGAATCAGATGGGGACACTTCCCCAGAGACACACACCCATAGGGATCTCCCCTCTGGCCCATCCCTGCCCGCCTCGCAAAGGCAGTCACCTCCCGAGGACACCTCTTTCCTGGCATTTGTGCAGGATATAGCTCTGGCCCTCAATCTGCCAACGCAGACTGAAGAGGAGCCAAGGGCAGAGGAATTTGATATCTTGCAATACCAGTCTCCCCATCCTATCCCAGCTGCTTCTCCGCATGTGGGAAGCACCCGCCTTGGTCCCTATTGTCAGAAGACTCGATGCTATGTATAGGGTCCAGCGCGGCCCGGGGTTTCGGAAGACCCAACTTCCTCACACCTCCATGGTAGTCGAATCCACAATGCGGAAACAGAAGAGCTCGAAGTTGCACTCTTCGGTCCCGCCTAGTAGGGAATTCTGTGCCCTTGATGCCCTCGGGAGCAAGGCTTACCAGAGATCCATGCTGGCGTGCCGCATCCAGGCATACCAGTTGTATATGGGTATGTGCAACCCTTATACTAATTTGTATATAGTGGATATAGTTCACTTGTTCACCATGTTTTAATTTCCCTGTTCATTGTAAGTTCAATGTTAGACTGTTCTACATTGCACAATTTTTGTTGCCTGTGAACCGCGCTGATGATAAATAGTGCGGTATAGAAAAACAATAAAATAAATAAATAAAATGTTTCTTCACGACCTCAGTAAGGAGCTCGGCAGTTTTTCCATTGGCCTGGGTGGAGAGCACCTTCTAAGGTTCCAGACCATCCTGAGGTCAGTCGTAGGCTGCTCAGAATACCTTTCCTGCGCAACGTATGATGGGTTTGAGTCTTCCGCCCATGTAGTGGCGGCTGGCATTGGAGCCCGACGCCAGACATGGCTCTAGTCTTCGGATCTAGAGCAGTGGGTCCAGGAGAAGCTCCTGGATGCCCCCTGCCTCAATGAACAGCTGTTCGGCAAGCCCATGGAGGACAAGGCAGCTGAGATCAAGACTGAGTTTGTGACTTGCACCAGTCTCTCTCTCAAAACCTCCTCGCTTCCACGGAAGAAGCAGCACACCAAAAAGCCTGTCTTCCAGAGGAAAGGGCTCTCCTACTGGGAATACTCGCCATACCCACTTACCCCTGTGCCGACGACCAGCGCTTGGGGCAAAGGGGGGGTGCTCAGGGTCACCGGAAACCCAGGAGGCCCAAGATCCAGCCACCGGTGCCACCCCAGCTGTCCCTGGGGTTTTGACGCCGAAAGCATAGCCTCTCATCCCCTGGGGACGCTTCTGCCTGTGGGAGGATGCCTGTCTTTTCACCCCCAAATGGGCGGTTATTACATCGGACACCTGGGTCTTGCAGGAGATCCGGGATGGGTATAGTCTTTGTCTTAACAGACTCCTTCCTCCCTTCTCCCAGGCGAAGCCTACTCAGCTTCCCTCGCACCAGGCTTGCTTGCAGCAAGAGCTGAACAATCTCCTTGGTCAACAGGCGGTCGAAAGAGTTCTGCTGCACCTCCGGGTCAGGGATTTTATTCTCGGTACTTGTTCCGAAGAGGATGGGGGGCCTGCGCCCCATCCTCAACCTCAGGAGCCTGAACAAGTTTCTGGTGTGGGAGAAGTTCAAAATGCTATCCCTTGGCTTCCTGCTGCCCTACCTCCGGCAGGGCAATTGGCTATGCTCCTTGGATCTCAGACACTTACACCCCCATTCCTGTCCACCCCAAGCACAGGAAGTATCTGTGTTTCAGGGTGCAGTGAGAGAACTTCCAGTAAAGAATGCTCCCCTTTGGGCTCGCATCTGCCTGCTAGTCTTCACCAAGTGCCTGTCAGCGGTCGCAGCCCACCTCCGGCTGCAGGGCATATCTGTCTATCCTTTCCTAGACGATTGGCTCGTCTCGGGCACCTCGGCAGAGGAGGCTCATCTCTCGACGTCGCACACATTCCTCCTCCTTCAACACCTCTGTTTTCTAGTCAACTACTCCAAATCCCACCTCACACTGGTGCGGACTCTGGAGTTCATTGGCACTCTTCTTGACATGGAACGTGTGACGTGCTTTCTCCCTCAAGCACGCGTGGATTGGCTCCATGCTCTGGCCGTCTGAGGTCCAAGGCCAGTCCAGAGTCTCGGTGCGGGCCATGCTGCGCCTCCTGGGGCACATGGCCTCGACTGTACACATTTCCCATGCTCGCATGCACATGCGAGCGGCCCATTAGTGCCTCAGGGCGCAATGGGCCCAGGCCTTGGGCCACCTCCCGAACCCCGTCCGGGTGTTTCGCAGCCTAGTCGAGTCCCTAGTCTGGTGGCAGGACTCCCAGAGCCTCCTTCAGGGCATGCCCTTCCAGATTCGTCCACATGAACTTATCTTGACGATGGACACCTCGCTGTTGGGCTGGGGAGCCCACTGCGGTCAACTCTGCACCCAGGGGCGGTGGTCACCCGAGGTATCTCGACAGTTATACAAGATCGACCCATTCTCCTGCTCCACCAGTTGGGTTCTCCAGTACCTTCTCCACTTTTCACAGGTTGGACTGAAGTCCAACTCTGTCAGGGTTCACCTAAGCAACATGTCAGCCAACCACTTGCCTGTCGAGGGGAAACACCTCTTGGATCAGCCTCTGGTCTCCTGCTTTCCCTACCCCCCCCCCCATCCATCTTCCCCTGGTGGAATGGGACCTGAACATTGTGCTCATGCAGCTGACGCAGCCACCTTTCGAGCTGATGGCGACATGCTCACTCCTGCACCTCTCCTGCAAGGTGATTTTCCTGGTGGCACTGACCGTGGTGCGGCGAGTCAGTGAACTTCAAGCCCTCACGGCCAAGGCCCCCTACACTAGGTTTTACAGGAACAGGGTGGTCCTTCGTACCCACCCCAAGTTCCTACCGAAGGTTGTCTCTGATTTCCACCTCAATCAGGAGATAGTCTTGCCGACTTCCTTCCCGAGACCTCATGCCGACCGGGTATTGGAGGTCCTGCATACACTCGACTGCAAGAGGGTTCTCGCCTTCTACCTGCAGCGCACCCAAGGTCATCGCATGTCCAACCGGCTCTTCATCACCTATGATCCCAAACGCCTGGGGTTGGCAGTCACTTGGCAGACTGCATCGCCTTTGCCCAGGCAAAGGCTGGCGCCCCGCTGGATCGTTGGGTCACCGTGCACGGAGTCTGCACCAAGGCGGCGTCTGGTGTCACTGCCCTCAGAACCTCTGACGGATATCTGCCGGGCTGCGACCTGGTCTTCAGTGAATACCTTCGTTTTGCACTACTGCCTGGAGAGGGAGTCCTGCCGGGACAGCTCCTTCGGCCAGGCTGTACGCCGTAGTTCAGAGTATGAGCAACTCCTTTCCTCTGACCCTTCTGCAGCTACCGAGAGCTTGCCCCGAAGGCCTGAGGACTCGGGCTTCTGCTCACGGCTTCACAGAGGCATTTTTGGCTTACAGGTTCGGTAGCCTGTAGCTGGGGAGTACCATAAGTGGGGACTGACTTCCTGCTTGTTCCTGGAGAAAGTGTAGTTACTTACCTGTAACAGGTGTTCTTCAGGGACAGCAGGAATCGGTCCTCACTACTCTCCCACCTCCCCTGAGGAGTTGCTATTTTTTTTTTTGTCCTTCCCTTGCCATCTGCTTAGTAGAGCTCTAGCTCTGGGACCTGACTGAGGAAGATGGCACCTTTGGGCGGGAAGAGGACCACGCAGGCGTGGCAGCAATCCCAAAGGCTTTCTTTGAAAACTGGGGAATTGCTCCTTGTGGGCTCTGTCGGTGCTGACATCACCCATATGTGAAGACTGATTCCAGCTGTCCCTGGAGAACCCTTTTTACAGGTGAGTAACTCCCCTTTCTTACCCTACTTACATGACCCATCAGGCTTCTCACAGTCTAGAAAAGGAACAACCTCATCAATCCAAGAGGGCAAGCATCCTAAGTCTCAACCAGCCCTGCAGCCCCAACTAGGGACTGTTTTTTGATAGTTTTCTAGAGAATATGGCCAACAAATAGGCCGCCTGGTCCATTTTGGCCACAGATGGTCCTTCATTACATCAGAGTCCTGGACTCTGCAGGTCATCCTCAAGGGTTATCTACTAAATATTGCCCAGATACCTCCTCCCTTCCTCCTGCAGGTGTATCCTCTTGCTCCCTTAGATCGCTCCCTCCTACAGCAAGAAATCACCACCTTCCTAGCAGACAGTGCGATCAAACTAGTTCCTTCCGGACAGGAGAGCTTGGGTTTCTATTCTTGCTATTTCCTTGTCCCAAGAAAACAGGGGGGTTCTGTCCCATCTTGGACCTCAGAAAGCTTAACAAGTTCCTTGTTCGAGAAAAGTTCAAGATGGTTTCTCTGGGAACCTTACTGCCCTACCTTCAAAGAAATGATTAGCTCTGTTTTCTAGATCTGAAGGTTGCGTGTACACACATCCTCATTCATCCATCTCACAGAAGATACTTATGCTTCATGTTCAGTAGGTACGATCAATATTGTGTCCTACCTTTTGGCCTGGCTTTCGCCCCATGTGTCTTCCCCAAATGTCTAACGGTCGTTGTGGCCTATCTCTGCACTCAAGGAGTCTGTCTTCCCCTACTTAGATGACTGGCTCGTCAGAGGCAAAACGCCAAGCATTATTAGCCTGTCCATTCACCGCACATTCTCAGTGCTCCAGCACCTGATATTCATCGTAAATTTTCCAAAGTCCCACCTATCTCCCTCTCAACAGTTGGCATTCATTGGAGTGCCGCTCAACACTGCTCAGGCTTTTCTACCTAAGGATTGGCTCAAGCGCCTCGTAGAACAACTGGCTGGCTTCATTTAGCAAACTCATTACACCACAGCAAGAGCTTCGCCTCTTGGGCCACATGTTTTCCACAGTCCATGTGGTTCCCTATGCCCATCTTCACATGCGTATGGTTCAGTGGACCCTCTCTTCCTAGTGGAAGCAAGCAACTGGCAGTCTCTGGGATAGTTCTAATTGCATCCCTCCTGCTGAACTCCTTACATTGGTAGTTGTTGCCCAGCAACCTACACATGTAGGGTTACCTTTTCAGATGCCTCCGCTTCAATGGATGCTAACCACGGATGCAGCCAAACAGAGCTGGGGACCCCATCTCAACAAACTACAGATGCAAGGCCTCTGGTCCCAGCAGGAGACTGTTTCAAATCAACTTCCTGGAGTTAAGGGCAATTATCAGTGCCCTTCGGGTTTTCCAAACTCAACTATCGAATCAAACTGTCTTGATTCAAATAGACAACCAGGTGACCATGTTCTATATTGCCAAACAGGTTAGCATGGGCTCTTGTCTCCTCTGCTGCAAGGCTCTTTGCCTGTGGACCTTTGCCTGATCACTTGGTGTGCTACTCCAAGTGGTCTACCTGCCAGGTGACCAAAACATTCTTGCAGCCTCAGTCGAGTTCTTCGACCTCGCAAATGGATGCTTCATTGACTGACATCGTATCTTCTGACTCTGGGAGATGCCGAGTATCGACCTCTTTGCTTCCCCGCTCAATGCACAACTCCCTCAGTTTTGCTCCAGTGTGTCGTCTCCACATCGCCAGGCACCGGATGCTTTCTTCCTCCATTGGGGAATGGGTCGGCTGTATGCTTTTTGATTGCAAAGATGGTCCTCAAATTACAATCCGACAGGGACACCATGATCCTGGTGGCCCCCTTCTGGCCTCACCAGCCATGGTTTCACCTGCTGCTTTGTCTAATGCACCAACAGCCCCTTCACTCAGGGTCTGCCCCAGGCCTGTTTTCACAGAATCAGGGAATCCTGCACCATCCCAATGTCCATGCCCTGTACTTGACAGCTTGGATGCTGAAAGGGTAGTCCTTTTTGAACTTAATTTGCCAGATCCTGTTACTGACATCCTCTTGGCTTTCCGAAAGGACTAGACATACCACACGTATGCATTTAAATGGCGTTCTTTTGCCCTTTGGTGCACCTCTCACACCCTTGGCCCTTTCTCTTGTCCGGTGGAGTCTCTCTTGCTTTACCTCTTCCACCTCTCCTCTACAGGCCTTAAGTCCAATTCCATTCAAGTCCACCTGAGTGCCATTTCCATGTGCCACGATGGCCTTGATGAAAAGCCTGTATCTACACATCCATTAGTAGCCTGCTTCATGCGTGGTCTTCTTTTGACCAAGCCCCTAATCCAGCCCCCGCCAGTCACTTTGGACCTCAATGTGGTTCTCGCTCAACTCCTCAAACCTCCTTTTGAGCTACTGGCCACAGCCTTTCTCAAGTTCCTCACTTGGAATGTTTCCTTCTTGGTTGCGCTCACTTTGCTTCTCCAGGTCAGTGAATTGCAAGCCCTAGTGGCTCATGCTCCTTACACGAGATTCTGTCACGATAGAGTAGTCCTCAGAACACTTCTGCGTTTCCTTCCAAAGGTTATCTCACATTTTCTACCTTAACCAGTCAGTTATCCTTCGGACCTTTTTTTTTTTCCTAAACCACATGCCTCTAGGGCAGCGACTCTTTTGCACTCCACACCCTAGACTGCAAAAGAGCTTTAGCTTACTACCTTGATAGGACCAACATCCACAATCCTCGCAGCTCTTCATTTCTTTTGATCCTAACAGTTCTGTCTTCCTGTCACAAAATGGACCATTTCTCTTTGGATAGCAGATTGCATGTACTTTGCTTATGCCCAGGCAGGGCTGACATTGGCGGGTCATGTCACTCACACTGTCCGTGCCGTGGCCACCTCCGTGGCCCATTTACGATCTGTCTCTATAATGGAGATATGCCAAGCTGCCACTTAGTCCTCAATACACACATTTGCAACTCACTATTGTCTGGACAAGGACTCTTGTAGGGAATCTGACTTTGGCCAAGCCATACTCTAGCACCTTTTGGGACTTGCTACATCTCCTTCCTGCCAGCCCTCTGTCCTTCCAGTCTACCGTCCACTTGACTCCAATGAATTGTGCTGGGGATGCCAAGTTAGAGTTTATTTATTTTTTATTTATTTAGCTGCATTTATATCCCGCTTTTCACCGGGTCAAAGTGGTTGGGGGATACATTTAACACGAGGGGATATGAGACACATACACTAATACTTACAGGGAACATGGGCAATGGAGGGTTAAGTGGCTTGCCCAAGACCACAAGGAGCACCTGTGGGACTAGAAACTCCAGTTCTTCCGGCCCTGGACTCCCCTCATTGGTCTTTCAATGATTTTCTGGTAGCCTGGAGCTAGGCGTCCCATATGTGAAGACTGCATTCCTGCTTGTTCCTGGAGATAGTATAGTTACTCACCTATAACAGGTGATCTCTGGGAACAGTAGGAATCAATCTTCACAACCTGCTTTTCTCCCTGAGGAGCTGTAGATTTTTTTCCTGTAACCTATATACTTCACTGAGGCGAATCACTGGGAAGGCAAGCACATATGTACAGAGGGATGCTCCCAAATACTTCCTATTGGATGCTGGGGATGCTCCCATGGGGGTCCATCAGGGGACATCACCCGTATGTGAAGACTTATTCCTGCTATTCCCAGAGATCACCTGTTACAAGTGAGTAACTATGCTTTCTCCATTACAGCTCCGTTAAGTCCACCTAGGTCCTACTTTGTCACTCTACCTGTACTCTGTGTTCTGGTGCACTCAATTTGAGTAGGTGAAGTATCTACATGTGTAAATGTTGCTACTTATACAGTACATGTAGATTGGCTACACATGTAACTGGCAATTTCAGAAAGTTCCTATTTTACATGTCTAGGTAGCTGACATGCAGAGATTTCAAAGTGACCCTGGTTTGGGAGGGCAGATATTTCCAATTTTACAGTGGGCATATATGTATATCTTACACAATTTCCATATCAACTTTTTCACCAGCTCCGATGTACATTTAGCTTTTCTCTGGGAACAAGCAGGCAGTCAGCTCTCACGTATGGGTGACGTCTGTGCCGATGGAGCCCTGTGCAGAAGCATCTCCCCAGTTTTCAAAGAGAGCATTTGGGAGATGCACCATGCATGCATACATGGTCTCCTTCCTGCCAAGGGTGCCATCTTGCTCAGTCTCCTTTATTACGTGGAGCCCACCGGACATGTCTGATTTCTCTGGGAAAAGCTGTTAAATTGCATCCTATATTTATTTTTTATTTATTTTCATTTCTTATATACCGCGCTCTTATAATCAGTGCGGTGTACATATGAACAACAAAACAAACACAATGTACAGGCAACATTGGTTTTTACAATGAATAGGGTCGACTAAACATGGAGATAACTGGGGGAACTATATACATGGTATGGTCATTAAATTAACATGGTTGTAGTAAATACATTACATTACGAGTGCAGTACTGAGTATCAAAAGGGGTAAAAACAGGGCGTGGTGAGTGTAAGGGAACATGTCGGTTAACCGTTTTCTGAAGGGGTCCTAGAAATGGAGTCACCTGGAGAACAGTGCTCACTGGGTGTAGATTCCGAATAATATATTAGAAACAGGTGGTATTTAAGAGCTTTCCTAAATGACGTTAAGTTTGTGATGGCTGATTTCAGGTGGGAGGACATTCTAGGCTCTGGGTGCGAAAAGGGAGAAAGCTCTGGAGGCTGCTGTTTTAGAGCATTTCGTCAACAATCTTGGAAGATCAATGGTGTTCAAAGAAGAGGGCCTCCTGGTTCTATTAGCTGGAGTGGCATGTATAAGATTACTGATGGGCGAGAGGGGTTGGATCCTTGAGGCCTTGAATGTCATGACTAGAGCTTTATAGAGGGTTCTGGCCTGTAGAGGTAACCAGTGTAGGCTCTTCAAGACTGGCATTATGTGGTCGGAGCGTGATAATCCTACGAGAACTCTCGCAGCTGAATTCATGGCCAGACGGAGAGGGTTCAGTGTTTGTGGGATGATATTGGCAAAGTCTAGATGTGGGATTACCAAGGCTTGGAAGACTGAATGGTAATCGGAGAAGTGAAGTCAATGGGCGGAGATGTCGAAGTGATCGTATCTTATGGTATATTGCTTTGGTGGAGTTCTTGATGTGCGCTGACATGTCGAGCTGCTGATCTAGCGTAATACCTAGATATCGGATTGTGGATTGTGCCTTCAGTTCCATCTTATTGACTTGTAGTGAAGATGGTGGTTTGAAGCTTGAGTTCCTTGTGACGAACAAGACATCTGTTTTGTTATGGTTTATACGTAGGTTTTGTGTGAGGAGCCAGTTCGCCACGGCTTCAAAGCATCTTACTATTGGTGTGAAGTCTGGCTGGTGGGTCTTGAAAGGAGCATACATCAGGATGTCATCCGCATAGGCTAGACATTGGATGTTGAAGGAACGGATCAATGCGCAGATGGGCTGCATATAGATATTAAACATTAATGCAGAAAGGGATGACCCTTGCGGTACACCTTGCATCAAAGGAAATGGTTCTGATGTCGCTGAGCCTGTTCGGACTTGTTGCCATCTGTTGCTTAAATATGATTTGCACCAGGATAGAGCCAGGCCTTGAATGCCCTTTTCTTGGAGGCATTGAAGAAGAGTATCATGATTAACTGAATCAAAGGCGGCTGCAATGTCCAGAAAGATAAGAATAAATCCTTGATGGATATTGTCAAGGCCTATGGCTAGGTTGTTAAAGAGGGTCGTGAGGAGGGTGTCGACCCCATGGGCTTCTCTGAAGCCGTGTTGGGAAGGGTCGAGAGGGGCTTCGGTGTCCACATGATGTTGGATTTGTCGCTGGTCTACTTTTTCCATGATTTTGGCTAACGGGGATGCTCGAAATTGGTCTAAAAGATTCGACTTTAGATGGGTCGAGCTTGCTATTTTTCAAGAGTGGGCGAATAGATGAGTACTTCAGGCTCTGTGGGAAGGACCCAGTTAAGAAAGAGTGGTTGAAGATTTTAGTTATGGTTGGGCTAAGCTCGTGACGTAGCTCTTTGATCCAGTTGGCTGGGCAGGGATCGTTGGGTGCAGTGGTTAGGTTAATAGATGAGATGATATCTTCAATCTCTCTGTTGGATACCTCAGAGAATTTGCATAGAACGGATGGTTGAGTAATGGTGCATGGGTTGGAGCGGGATATGGAGGTAGAAATCATGTTAGTTTGGATCATCTTCGATTGAAGATGATTTGCATAGTCCTGTGGGTTCGGCATGGGTGAATGTGTTGTAGCTGGATCACCTGTTAAGGATTTTACGATATTGAAAAGGTCGTGAGGTTTGTTTATAGACCGCAATAATATCTGAGTGGTACTGTTTTCTCCTATCCATCGTCATTTTTCGGTGGGTTTGTAGGTATGAGGTGTACGCATAGAATGCCGCAGAGGTCCGGGAGCATCGCCAGTGTCTCTCAAGTTTGCGCAGGTGAAGGAGGGATCCTCTTAACTCTTGTGAGAACCATGGTGCATGATCTCGTTTAGTCAAAGCTCTGTTAGCAGATGGGAGGCAGGCAGCAGCTCTAAGAGCGTTGTCCCAATTGGATACTAAATCGTCTGGGGAGAGTGGGACGCTGGAGAGTGAAGGTAAAATCTTCTCCAGGGCTTTTTCCTTAACGAAGGGTCGGAAGCGTGTTGCTAATGTTCTCAGGGGGTGCTCTGCTTTACTGCTAGCAATGGTGAGGTAATTGGTGGGGATGTGGAATAGAAGTAATTTGTGGTCAGACCAGGGTACAGGGGATATGGAGGTCAGAAGTATAGTGTTTGTTTTTCTCTAGCTGCGATTAGCTCCTTTCCCACCTCAGTTCACTTGCTTCGGCATCCTGTCTCGCACTGTCCTTTTTTCCGTAGTTAAATTCTTTTTTTTTCCCTGGCATGGCTTCATGCTGTTTTTCCACCGACTGGCAGTTCCTCGGGTCTTTGACCTCACCGGGGTATTTTTTTCTCCCCAATGGCCATCGGCTTCAAGAAGTGTGATCGGTGCTCTAAAAATATGTCCCTCACCAACACATATGATTGCTGCCTCTGTTGTCTTGTTACTGATCATGATCTGGAGGTTTGTGGCCTCTGCAAGCAGATGTCCACTAAAGCATGACCACATTTTCTCCAAGTCAGACTCGGCCCCAGAATCCCCAATGACTTCCACAATCCAGGGCCTATCTAAGACACCAGAGTCGTGTAGTGACCTTGTGGCAACCAACTGGACATGTGAGTCATCCGACGGATTCCTTGAACCAGGAACACAAGAGGAAGAAATCCTTGGACTACTTTGTGGGACTCAGCGAAAGTGGACAAGCCTTGTGCCAGATCCCTCAGCCCCCAAAGAAGGCACAAGGTGTCTGAGCAGGAGTGATTGGTCTTGGACCTTTGAGGCTATCCTGGTCGAGAACTCCCCCCTTCTTGTTGGTGCAGGACCTGACTACCCCAGCGTCCACATCAAAGGCTGTGGTGCCATCTGGACTGGAGTCCAAGATGGAATCCCTGGAGCTCAGCCTGATTGCCTTCCTGGAGATGCAGCAGGTGCAGTTATCCGGCTTGGCTGGTTCATCTGCCTGGACCACTGGGACCTCGACCTCAAGGACTTGTTTGTCGAGCCGATCCTCCTGAGCTTATAGCCCCAAATCAATCCTCGACAGTGGTCTCTATCACGGTCCCATTCCTCAGGCCATTGATCATCTTTGACCAGTGCTCATGGCTCTGGCCCTGCAGCCTCGAAGGCCCATGGACCACTGGCTCCCCGGGCCCATCGCTAGCATGGTTCACCATAGAGTCCTTCACTGAGTACTCCGACTGGGAGTCCAAGGATGGAACATCCCTGGACACTCGCAAAAACCACGACATGCCATCAGACCAGCCTCCACCTGAGGCCAGGCACAAGTCACCGCCCAAGGACATGGCTTTCTTCAAATTTGTTTGGGACATGTCAAGGGCATTTGCATTCCCCAGTGACTCAGAGGAGGACCCTCACATGGAGGGGTCAGAGATACTCCAATATGAATCCCCATCAAAGAGTCACTCACGGTGCCTGTCCCAGCCATCCTGGAATGGCTACTACTCTGAATATGGGAGTCACCAGTCTCTGTGCCCATAGTCAGCTGTCAACTTGATTTCATGTATGGAGTCCACAGGGGCTCGGGCTTCAGGAAAGCTCAGCTCCCGCACGACTCCATGGTGGTGATCGCAGTGCGTCTGCTCAAAAGCCAGAAGACGCATTTGTCGGTACCCCCAGGCAGGGAGGCCAGAACCCTTGATGTCCTTGGCAGAAAAATCTCCCAGGGATTGATGCTGGCCTGTCAGATCTAGGCATACCAACTATATATAGGTATGTACCTGAGGGACCTGGGGAAGGAACTCACCAGGTTCTCCGCTGGCCTCTCCGAGGAACCTCTTCATTGGTTCTGTAACCTGGTCAGAGGCATCTGTGACTGCTCTAATTTTTTCTGGAGCAGCCTACAACTGCTTTGAATCCACAGCCTGGGTGGCCGCAGCGTGCATCAGCGCCCAATGCCGGGCCTGGAGCAATGGGTCCAAGACAAACTTGGGTGCATCCCATGCCAAGGAGAGAACCTCTTTGGTAAGACCATGTCGGACAAGGCTGCGGAGCTCGAGTCTGAGTTCCTGACAAGAACTTGACTTTCTAAAAAGACCACCACTCTGCCTAGGTAGAAGGCCTTGGGGGAAAAAGCCACCCTAGCCTTGGTAGGCCAGTCCATTCCTCATGTATCAGCAGTACCAGTCTTCCCAGGCTCCACAGCAAGGGGCAGCATGCCAAAGGGCACACATGACCCCCATAAGCAGAGGATTCCCAAGGCCGTGATACCGGCTTGGGCCCCATCTGGGGGGAGCTTTTGACTCCTTGGACATAGCCCCTCTACTCTTGGGAGGTCAGCTTCTGACGAGGGAAGCCTGGCCCACTTCGCCCACCAGTGGCCACACATCACCACCGATGCCTGGGCCCTCCAGGTTGTCAAGAAGTGTTACCTCCTCCACCTGGACCAGATGCCCCCTCTTTCTTTCCAGGAGAACCCTTCAGGACTCCCCTTCACCAGACCCTGCTATGGCAGGAGCTCACAGGTCTGCCCGAGGACAGGGCCATGGAATCTGTGCCTCACTGCCAAAAGCGCAAAGGGGTTCTACTCTCGATACTTCCTTGTGCCAAAAAGAACTGGAGGCCTCAGACCCATCCTAGACCTGCAGAACCTGAACAAGTTCCTGGTGTGGGAGAAGTTCAGGATGCTCTCACTTGGAACATTGCTGCCCTACCTCTAGCAGGGAGACTGGCTATGCTCCTTGGATCTAAAGGATGCTTACACCACATTCTCATTCATCTCAGTCAGACAGTACCTAAGATTCATGGTTGAGGGCGACCACTATTAGTGCAGGGTGCTACCCTTCGGGCTGGCTTCTGCACTCAGGATCTTCACCAAATGCCTGGTGGTAGTGGCTGCTTATCTGCCTCATAGGGGCCGCCGCCTTCTACCTGGACAAATGGCTCATAAAAGGAGAAACAGTCACCGAAGTACAGCAGGCCATAGACTGCACCATCGGTGTCCTGGAACACCTGGGCTTTGTAATAAAACGACCCATGTCTCATTTCACTCCTACGCAAAGCTTGGAGTTCATAGGGGCTCAGTTGGATACCAGCCAGGCCAAGGCCTTCCTCCCCCTAGACAGGGTGAGTTGCCTCAAGGCTCTGGCTGCAGAAGTTCAGTACACATTGTGCCGGCTTGCTCCATGTTCTGTTTGGCCACATGGCATCCACTATGCATGTTATACTAGATGCCTGCCTCCACATGAGGGTGACCCAATGGTGCCTCCGATCCCAGTGGATGCAAGCCACCAACTGCCTCAGGGATGGAGAGAGTGATCTGCCTGCTGACGGCCTTTCAACTGGTGGCAAGTGACAGCACCTACGGGCAGGCATACCCTTCCAGACCCCCATCCCCCAGCTGGTCCTCACCACAGACACCTCTTGGCTGAACTGGGGAGCTCACTGCGGAGGTCTCCACACAGGGTACCTGGTCCAGGGCGGAAAGCCAAAAGATCAGCCTCTTGGAACTTAGGGCCATATTTCTGGCCCTCCAAGCCCTCCTTCATTGCCTACAGCACCAACCGGTACTGGTCCAGATGGACAACCGGGCTTCCATGTTCTACCTGAACAAGCAGGGGGGTACAGGGTCGTACACCCTCTGCTAGGAGGCAGTAGCCCTCTGCTCATATGAGATCAGCCATACAAGAGAGCAGTTTACCTTCTGGGTCAGGACAATACCCTCGTGGACAGGCTGAGCTAGGGTCCTCTAGCTGTACAAATGGTGGCTAGACCCCAGAGTCGCCCCACAGCTGTTTTGCCTCTGGGGAACCCCTCTGATGGACCTCTTTACCAGTCCAGCCAACGCTCAGCTGACACTATTCTGTTCCTGCCAGCCTCACCCTTCCCAAGAGGCAGCAGATGCCTTACTCATCCTGTGATCGCAGGGCCTCCTATATGCCTTCCTGCCCATGCCATTGGTCGCCAAGACCCTTTTCAAGGTCATCTGGGACAAAGCGTCGCTAATTCTGGTGACACCCCCCCCCTCCGAGTGGCCCAGGCAGCCGTGGTTCCTGCTGCTTCTCCGCTTATCGATAGAGCCCCAGTTTTTCTGGGGAACTCTCCAGGGCTACTGACTCAGGATGACGGCTCTCTCCTCCACCCCAATTTGGGGTCTCTGGCGCTATCAGTTTGGCTGCTGAACGGAGAGGCCTTGGTCCCCTTCAACCTTTTGGGGGAAATGGAGGTCATCCTGTCCTCTCGCAAGGCCTCCACAAGACACGCCTATGCCTTCAAGTGGCGCATATTCTCTGTGTGGTGCTCAGACGGGCCAACCCTTTCTCCTGCACGGTGCAGATGGTGCTGCAGTATCTGCTTCATCTTTCACGGGCTGGACTCAAGTCCAACTCCATCAGGGTGCACCTGCGTGCTCTCGTAGCACACCATCACCCTCTGAGGGCAAGCTTCTGTCAGCGCAGCCCCTCGCACCTGCTTCCTATGGGGCCTGCTACACTCCAAGCCCCCAATCCGCTCACCCCTGGCGAAGAGGGATCTCAACGTGGTGCTAGCATGACTCACTCGGCTGCCATTCGAGCCCCTTGCAGTACCACTCCTGGAAGATTGTCTTCCTGGTGGCGCTCACCTCTGCCTGCAGAGTTGGTGAACTCCAGGCCCTGGTAGCAGAGCCACCCTATACCAAGTTATACAAGAATAGGGTCATGCTACGCACGCACACCAAATTCCTTATGAAGGTGGTGTCTTTGTTTTCACCTCAATCAGGATTTGGTGTGCCCCGCCTTCTTTACATGGCCTCATGCTAACAGGGCGGAGACCGTCCTGCGTACTCTAGACTAAGAAGGCCCTGTCCTTTTACCTTCAGTGTACTCAGCTTTTTGTCTCCTAAGATGCCTGTCGGCTGGGGGAGGCAGTGATCATGGACCTTATCTAGCTGGGTGGTGGACTGCATCGCCCTCACCTACAAGCAGGCCAGGCTCCAGCTGTAGTACTGTCACACTGCATGACGTCTAGGCCATGGCAACCTCAGTGGTGACCTTGTGCTCCATCCCGATGGCAAACATCTGCTGGGTCACCACCTGGTCTTCAGTCCACACCTTTGCAGCTCATTACTGCCTGGAGAGGGAGTTACAACGGGACAGCGCCTTTGGCCAGGCTGTGCTCTATAATCTCTGTGGATTCTAGGCAACTCCTATCCTCCAACCATTCAGTGTTCAGGCTACCAGAGTGAAGATTCTCCCTGGAAACGGGTCCTTCCAGAGTCTGTCCTTCGGACTCACTGCTGCTCATGGCTTGCCATGTTTTTTCTACAGGTTCTCGGTAGCCTGTAGCTAGGGAGTCCCATATGTGAGGACTGACTTCCTGCTTGTTCCCGGAGAAAGCGTAGTTACTCACTTGTAACAGGTGTTCTCTGGGGACAACAGGAATTGGTCCTCACAAACCTCCCTCCTCCCCTTAGAGTTGCCTTAGTTGTACCATTTTTTTGCTGTCTTAGCTATGTCTTTAAGCAAGATGGCACCCTTGGGCAGGAAGGAGACCACACATGTGTGGTGCATCTCCCAAAGACTTTCTTTGAAAGCTGGGGAGATGCTTCCACGAAGGCTCAGTTGGCACCGATGTCTCCCATATGTGAGGACTGATTCTTGCTGTCCCTGGAGAACACCTGTTACAGATGAGTAAGCGTTTCCTACTGGGTGCATAGTGAGAGGAATGACCAGCAGGAAAAAGGAGGTGATAGTGCCTCTGTATAAGTCTGAGACCTCATTTGGAGTATTGTGTGCAGCTCTGGAAACCACACCTTCAAAAGGATGTAAACGAGGATGGAGTCTGCAGAGGGTGGCTACCAAAATGGTCAGTGGTCTTGGTTATAAGACATGGGTACAGACTTAAAGATCTTCATAGGTATACTTTAGAGGAAAGATGGGATAGAGATGTTTAAATACCTCCATGGCATAAATGCACAGGAGAAGAGTCAATTGAAAGAGCTCTGCATTAAAAGGGCATAGGATGGAGGTGAAAAGGGATAGACTCAGGAGAGTAATACACAGAAATATTTCTTTACAGAAAGTGTAGATGCATGGAATAGTCTCCCAGTAAAGGTAGTAGAGACTAAGACAGTATCTGAATTCAGGAAAGCATGGGACCAACACAGAAGATCTCTAAAGGGACGGAAGGGCCATATGGTCTTTCTGCCATCATGCTTCTATGTTTTATAAAAGTACTCTCTTTAGCCAAGGTTTTAAACAAGAAATTAAGGGAACAAGCTTCCTTAATCTCCTGTTTAGTTTTGCCTTGGTGGCTTAAAATAAAAGATTTGCAGCATTGCTAGGTAATTAGTACCTCCTGTACATATAAGTTTTGGAAATTAAATCACTGTACATATAAATGCTGGCCAATAAATTACCACAGCCATGTCCAAGTGCTGCTGCATACATGGAAGATTCTGAGTGATGCCACTTGTTTATATGTATTATTGCAAAATTTTGATGTTCCTGCTTATATGTACCAGCAAATACATGTGTATTTGCCAACATCCTTATGTGCATTTACAAAAGGCTCTGTTTTACAGAGCTTTCTGTAAAATACTGGGGAAATACGAATGTCCTGAGGTAGATATTTCCTTTCTTGCGTTCAGCACCTATACATGTGTCTTGAGTATAGGAGCTCTCACTGATGGTGATATGGGTAAGTTGTGCATGTGCTCTTATGTTTCTCATATCCTTTTCTGTCTTGGTTTCCAAGCTGAAAGGTGGCCCTGTGTCATCTGCTTTTGAGAATAATCTTAGTAAAATATTAGGCATGTTTCGGTAAAGTGCATTATAAGAGTGAACGGAGTCCATCTGATTTAGCTTCCCTGCCTCTTACAACTGTGACAGCTACTTTGCTGTAATAACTTAAAATAAAATATACCCCTGAACTCCATATTTACAGGTTCTTAAGTTAAACATTTTCCAGTTAAATTTAGGAACCTGAGGGAGCAGTATTTGGAGGCCCTGAGGGCACAAGAGGCGTATGCATGGTGTTCTGATTTGTGCAAGTGGATTGGCTACCCAGGCTTTGCCTGCCAGCAGTGTGGGGTGATGATATCACTGTGACCTATGGGCCTTAAGGCCCCCACCATGGAACGTGGACATTGGCATGTGCCTGAAGGGGCTTGCCTATGGGGCAGGTCCCACCCCTTTGGAGCCCCTTTGGTGCATTAGGGACATTGGAATTCTCCCTGTGAGTAATTTTTTCAGTTATGCCTAAGAGGAAAAGGAAAGGGAAGAATCCTTCTTAGTTCTGCATCTACTTCACAAGCGAAGGGACCCATGGATAAGCATTTAGTCCGTGGCTCTGGTGCTGATTCCTTTCTAGATGGAGCTTCTTTGAGCTCTCCCGATAGACCTCCACCCATTCAGCCTGCAATCTCTTCCTCTTTTATTATAAGGGCTTCTTGCATTTTCTGGGCACTAAGCCTTTGGTCTTTTTGCCTGAAGTTGTCAACACGTCCTGTGCAGGAGGAAATAGCATGCATTGCTTCAAAGGAAGTTACATTGTTGGATGCTTGGATTAAGAGGACACAATCCCTGCTTAAGGGGACTGTCTGAGCTTTGAATTCACTAAACAATCTATGGAGAAGTTCCAGCAGGTGGATAAATACATTTCTGATATAGAACATTCCCTGGAGAAAATGGGACAGCAGTGTTCATCTTTCCATGCTGTTGGAGCTGCCTATGTGAAACACTATTTACTAACAAGAAGTTAGAGGCATTGAAAAATGTGTCAAGGACAAATCTTAGATTTTTGAATTTTCCAACACATCTTTTGTCTGCTGAGATTATTGTGGAAATATTTAAACACGATTCTTGGGCTCTCAAGTCTGAGTTTTTCAAATATTTATTATACTGTATTCCTCTGAAAGTTAGGCAAGTGAATGACCAGGAGGGTGCTTGTGATAGCTTAGTAGTTCCTTCTGTAGCTAATTTAACAGAGTTTATTGAAGACTCTGCAGATACAATTTCACCCAGAGCTACTCTTTTGGTGACTGTCACTGTTTTAAAAGATACATCTTCTGTTTTAAAGGCATATTTTCCTAAGAAAGATCAGTTATTTTGTGGTCATAAAGTGTTTGTGTTTCTGGATGTGCCTTGGGCCACTCAGGCCAGTCGGAAGTAGTTTCTTTCCCTATGCCCCCAGATTGTGGTTGTGAGTGTTGCGTGTGTTTTCTTTTTGAAATTCCCCTGTAAGTCTTTGATTATACTTCAGGGAAATAACTATATTTTTCTGAATCTGACACCTGGAAAAATATTGCTGATCATAGTCTCTAAATTGTTAGGGGTTGGGATGGATTTTAGGTCCAATGTGATTTGGGGACTGTCTGTGATTGGATGTATTTCCATTGGATTTCCTGACTTTGATTTACTTTTTATACTTTGCTCTCTCCTTGAGGTGGGCTTTTTCCTCCTAAGGATTTTTTGTTTTTTGTTTTTTTTGGGGGCAGGGGGGTTCTTATATACATTTTTGTGAATACTTTGATTTTCTTGATCTTTTTAGTCTAAAAATTTTTGAAAATTTAAATTAAGAGCCTGTTTTCAGCTGTAAATTTTCTGAAATTTAGGCCTCATTCATTTGCTCAGGTTCCTAGGGACATGTTTACAAAGCCCTGCGCTGGTAATGTATATGTGGAACATGTTACTAGTGCAGGGCTTTGGGCTAATTGCAGGGGTGGGTGTACATTGCTACCCCCCCCCCCCCCTGCTGTTACTGTACTTTATTGCAGCAAACTGACTGCAGGAGCAACTAACCTCACCCATTGAGGTGACATTAGTTGCGCCCATGATACTTGTGCTGAATGCAGGTAAAGTGGGCTACAAATGAGCATGCTACTTGTGCCATGCTATTAACATTTTCCCTGCCTTAAACTGCTCCTGTTGCCACCTGCTTTCCAGGCTTTTAAATTTTACAAAACCTGCTGAAACTACTAGGCCCAAATTCCTAAATTTAGGTTCCTTATTCATCCAGTCCAGTCCCATTACCTGTGGGTCGTCACCTCGCACCAGTAGCTTGGAGACTGAACATGTCAGATTCTCTGACCTCCCCATAGAAAGACAGCTGGCACCTCCCACCAGCCCTCAGTATCTCAGTCTCCAAGGAGCTGGAGAGAGGGGATCCCATAGACAGAGATTCACTGAAGGGGCAACTGAGGGTACAGGACTGGCTTTTATGGTAGTTTGCACTCTGAATAAAGTCTGTTTTGAATTTTAAAAACAAAACAGAAAAAAAAAACAGGATTGAAATCAGCACCAGAGCGCAGTGCTGACAGGCAGCAAAACCAGTATGGGGGAAGGGAAGAGACTGACTTCTGCATCTGCTTAGGGTAAGGAGCTGCTGACGGGAGAAAGCCTGTGAGTAAAAGTGCGTGCGTGCTCCAGGAGGCTGGCACTGCCAAAGCTGAGCTGTAAGCTGAGTGGCTGTTGGGGAAACATTGTGGATGGCTGCGGTTGCAGCAGAGGGGTTTCCTGCTTGCTGGGGCTAGAGGAAGGATGTGAATTAAAACAGGGTTTATCGGAGGATCGCAGGGGGCGTTGGGGACTCTGACAGGAACTCTGGATTTGCATGGGAAACGCTGACACTGTTCGAGGCCCTCAACCACGTGGAGGGGTGGATTAGGGGTGGGCCACATGCTGCGGGTGCCTGCCCTCGCATTTTAGTTTTTCTGCCCTCTCTGCAGCCCTGGAACAGCCCATCTTGTAGAAGCAGGAGCACTTGGAGTAGGGGGAAACATTTTCCGTGCTGCTCCAAAAGGTTGCTAGTCTTCCGCTTAGGAGAGCGAAACACAGGCCAAGAGGTATTCTGGTCTGTGGGTTTGCTTTGGAAAAGTGCAGATTTGCTTCCGGATCAAGATTATGCCCTCTAGGCCCACTTGCCTAGCATGTGGCCTTTGTCAGGGATCAGTCTCTGCTGTAGTTGTCAGGCAGAAGCCAGGTCAGCCGAGGAAGGTTTTTTGGAAGAGAGAATGGACTGAATTCAGAGCGGAAGAACCTTCCTTGCTAGAGGGCCCGTCTTCTTCCTCTGGCAGAGTAGCCACAGGTATGTTGGGGGGGGGGGGGGCAGGGTTAGTCTTCATCACTACTACTTGAGCCTAGAAGCAGAGGGGCCTAGGTCTCCTAGACCATCCACATCTAAGGATTTGTGGATTTACTCCCAGGGGGGTTTTCACCAGAGTTTGTTCTGCTCATGCACAAGGTCTTATTTATTTAACTAGGCTTATATACTGCTTTTCTACCAATCAAAGCAGTGTACATTCAGGTACTTGGGTATATGTTTTTCCTTTGTACCCGAAGGGTTCACAATCTGTGTTTTTGTACCTGAGGCAACAGAGCATTAAGTGGCTTGCCCAAGGCCAAAAGGAGCACCTGTGGGACTAGAAACCCCAGTCCTTCCGGACCAAGGTTGCTGTCCTCTATTGGGATTTGAACCTCCGGCCCGAGGTAATGTGCCCCAACCACTAGGCTGCCAAGAAGGAAGGTTTGTTCTGCCCTATACTGAATCTCAAGCATGTAAATCGCTGCTTAAGGGTACCCCCACTTCCACATGGAGAGACACTGCTTGGTTATAGTGGTGGTCAGGGAGGTGAGTTCTTGACCTTGCTCATTCTTGGAGGCATGCTTGCACATTGTCATTTGGCTTGAGCATCAGCAGTTCCTAAGATTTGTAGTGCCCATAGGCCATTTTTAGGCCATGGGCTTTGCCTTTTGGGTTGGCAACTGCCCCCCTCTCCCCCCCCCCCCCACCCCGGGTGGTGGCAGTGGGAGGGGATTCTGGTAAATCCCTACCTCGATAATTGACTCATCCTGGCAAAGTCCAAGGAAGAAAGCGACGTGCCACAGCACAAGTCATAGCCTACCTGCAGACCCTGGGCTGGGTCATCAATTTTGCTAATAGCTGTCTCCAGCCATCTCAGAACTTTTTATACCTGGGAGCTCTGTTCCAGATGGACGAGGGGAAGAGTGTCCCTGCCACAGGACAGGATGGTCTGTCTGCAAACACGGATCCATCAATTTCTTTGCTTGACTGTTCCCACGGTGTGGCATTACCTGCAGGTGCTGGGATCAATGTCTGCATCGATCAAGGTGGTGTTCTGGGTTCGAGCCCAGATGAGACCATTGCAGATGGTCAGCTCAGCACCACAAGCTCACTTGCCTGTTGCCATGCCCATGGTCAGTACAAGTGACACTCTGCTGGTGGCTACAGCCAGACAAACCTTTGAAGATGCCATTAGAAACTCTGGAGTGGATCCCTCTGACGACCGATGTGTCTGTCAGGATGGGGAGGGAGGGCATTGCGAGGCCCAGATAACCCAGGAGCTCTGATTACCACCCACCAGAAGGAAGGTGACCGATCAATCAGTTGGAGCTGAGTGATATTCTTGGCTTTCCCCTGAAGGAAGGGCTGGAACTGCTGCAAAGTGGTGAGTGTTTTCAGACAATGCCACCATGGTGCCATACATCAATCGACAAGGGGGCACAATCAGCGTACAGCTGGAAGAGGAAGTAGAATTGTTGTTGGAATGGGCAGATGCCAGTCTAAAGGCACTGTCTACAGCTCGTTTAGCTGGCAAGGAAAATGTGGCAGCTAAGTTGGGTCTGGTTGGATTTGGGGGAGTGAACCTTCAAAGAGGCAGTCTTTGGGTGCCCTCAGCAGCATACAAGCTGAGCAATCATGGATCTGATGGCTACCTTTTGAGTCTGCCAATCAAGCTGAGCAATCATGGATCTGATGGCTACCTTTTGAGTCTGCCAAGGCAGAGTGTTTTTACATCAAGAGAAGGGAGCTCATGTCGGAGGGGCTCGATGTGCTAGTGCAACGGTGGCCAGCGGAGGGTCTGCTCTGTCTTTCCTCTGTGGGTGCTCATAGGTCAGGTAGTGCAAAGAATCGAGGTGCATTAGGGCTGGTACTTCTAATAGCTCCTGATTGGCTAAGGTGGCCATGGTATGCTGACCTGATCCATTTGGTAGACGTCTGCTGGTGTGGGACGACCTACTATGCAGGGCCTGATTCTAATACCTCAGGTGCTTTGATTCTTGCTTATGGCTTGACTCTCTTGAGAGAGCTTGGTTGAGGAGCAGAGGTTATTCAGCTTTGGTCATATCACCTTGCTAAAAGCCCAGAAGCGCTCCATTTCTCTAACCTATATTAAAGGGTGGAGGGTCTTTAAGGGCTGGCGCTCAGAGTATGATTGTCCCCCTCTCTCAGCCTCCATGCTGGACATTCTTGCAGGAAGGGTTGGACAAATGTTTGGCTTGCAGCTTGCTTTGCGTACAGGTGGTGGCCAATATTCCTGCTAACCTGCGCTGGGTCTGCCGCCAACATTCCTGCGGCGGGGGGAGGTGCAGAGCAATAGATGCTCTTCCCCTCCCCCCCACTGGCAGGAATGGCGGCGGAGGACCTGGCGCAGATTAAAGAGAACATTGTGCTAGGGTCTAACGCCGCAGCACCCTTGCAATGTTCTCTTTAATCTGCGCCGGGTCCTTTGCCGGCATTCCTGCTGGTGGGGGGAGGGTCAGAGCATCAATTGCTCTGCCCCTCCCCCACTGGCAGGAATGTTGGTGGCAGACCCAGCGCAGGTTAGCGGGAACATCGGTGGTGGCTATCACCTGTTGTAGTCTGATCCAGGGGGTTTCCTGGTGCTTCATCTGGATGTTGCCAGTTTCCTTTGGGCGGTAAAGTATGCTCATCCCCTGGTCTGAACGGTGTTTCTTTCTTGGGACCTCAATCTGGTGGTGTCAGTGTTTGACAGAGGAGCCACTGAGTCAGTGAGCGCTTGCTCCTTGAAATATCTAAAGTTGAAGATCAGTCTTTTTGGTGGCTATCTCTTCGGCCAGGCGAATTTAAGAATTACAGGCGGTATCTTATTGTGCCCCTTTTCTGTGCATGTCTAAGGAGAAGGTAGTGCTACGGCTGATACCTTCCTTTCTTCCCAAGTTACTCTCAGCCTTTCATTTTAATCAGCTGGTGCCTCTTCCCAGTGTTTTTGGTGGCGGAAGATCCTCTGTTGTGATGTCTGGAAGTGTGTCAAGTGTTGTGATGGTAGCTGAAGTGGATGGAATCGTTTTGCTGGACAGAGTGCCTCTTTCTAAAGTTCAGAGGTCTGCAGAAGGGGGAAGCAGCTTCAACCACAGCAAAATGGAAGCTTTTGAAGCTGCTTCCCCCTTCTGCAGACCTCTGAACATTAGCAGTTGCCCAAGGGGTTACAGACTCATTCCACGCATGCTCAAGCGGCATCATAGGTGGAATCCAGCTTAGTTCTGCTGGTGGATATTTGCAGGGCAGTGACATTGTCTCTGTATACCTTTGTGAAGCATTTATTGCCTGGATGTCCAGGCAGTGGGGGACGCGTGTTTTGGTTCAGCAGTTCTTCAGGCTGGGCTTGTAGGTCCCTCCTATGGTTAATACTGCTATGGTACATCCCACAGGTAATGGGACTGGACTGGAGGAATAAGGAAGGTGAAATTAGGCCTTACCTGCTAATTGGTTTTCCTTGAGTTCCTCTAGTCCAGTCCTGGATCCTCCCTGATTTCTATTTGACTACAGCGTGATGGCATTCCCGGGCCTGAAGAACTTCATCTGCATTACAGTTGGTCTGCAAGTTGATCAGGAAGCCATCTCTGGATGTGGCTCCTGAAGGAGGGACCTGATTGCTTTCTGGAGGAGAAGGTCTAGAGAGTGCACTGATAGGTGTTCACGTAAGTGTATGGCACTGTAAGCATGGGAGTGTGTATTAAAAAATTTTGTTGGGGAGGGGGGTGGTTCTTGTTAGGGTTATGTGTATTTTGAAATGTTACTTGAGACATGTTTCTTAATTACTCACGTGGGTCTGCTTTGTCAGTAGGCTACTGAGGGCTGGTAGGAGGTTCCAGCTGCCTTTCTATGGCGAGGCAGAGAATCTGACGTGCTCAGTCTCCAAGCTGCTGGTGAGAGGTGACTACCCACAGACTGGAGGAACTAGAGGAAACCCAATTTGCAGATAATGCCTAATTTCACCATCCTAGATTGTCCAAGAGGCCAGTGTAGTAGCTTAATAGCTTTGATGTTAACTAAAGCTTTTTGTACATATAAGAAGGCTGTATTCAAACTAGGGAACAAATGAAGAGCTTCAAGGAAACTGTATTATATTCCCATTGCAATCTACCCAGCAATCCACAACCATCTTAAGGTAAAGCTTTTACAGTGCCTGAACACAATTGTACCTTTTTCTGAACAGGGTATTGTGGGTAGCAGAAAAACAATAATTTGAGAAACAGCAAATGTGTTTGCTTTTATTTGTATCTTTGCAGCTTTTTCCTAAATTCAAGATTTTGATTTGTTTACAGTATGATAGTCTTACCAGAAGGTATTAACAATAGGCCCAAGAAAAGCAAATGTCAGGTGAGAACATCTGCCCAGTGAGGCAACATCATTCGATGGAGCTCCCAGATGGTATGCAATTTTCCTCAACATTTAAAACAGTGGTGCTAAAAGCAAAGATGATAAAAAAATAAATAAAAAGTATAGATACATTTATTACATCACTTCATAAAAGCATAAGACCATACACATTAATAATAAATCTTAAAACCTGACATGTTTCAGCTGAAGTCTACTACTACTACTACTACTAAGCATTTATAAAGCGCTACCAGGCGAATGCAGTGCTGTACAATGAAAACACAAAAAGACAGTCTCTACTCAAAAGAGCTTACAATCTAAAAAGACAAAGCAAGAAAAGGAGTAGAAAAAAGATAAGAACAAGGGCAAAGAGACAAGAGCAGGAGAGACAGGACAAAGGAAAGAGGTAAGAACAAGTGTAAGAGAAAGAAAGGTGAAATAAGAGGGGAAGGAAGGAGAACAGCAAAATCAAGAGCCAAAGGCAGAGGCGAAAAGATGAGCTTTTAACTTGAGTTTGAAGAGGGGCAAAGAAGATGCCTGACGTATAAACAAAGGAAGTTTATTTCAAGTGCAAGGAGCAACAAGGTGTGAAGAGCGGAATCTGGAGTTGGCAATAGAGGAGAAGGGCATAGCAAGAAGCAACTGGGAAGAAGAACGGAGTATACGAGGGGGGAAATAGGGAGAAATGAGAGAAGAAAGGTACTGAGGAGCCACAGAGTGAATGCACTTATAGGTCTGAAGGAGAAGCTTAAAGTGAATATGGAAACGGATAGGGAGCCAGTGAAGAGATCTGAGGAGAGGAGTGATGTGGGCAAAACGAGGCTGACGGAAAAACAAACTGGCAGCGGAGTGCTGAATGAATAGACTGAAGAGGGAAGAGATGAGACTGAGGGAGACCAGCAAGGAGGAGGTTACAATAATCAAGGTGGGAGGTGATTAAGGAATGGATGAGGGTTTTAATAGTGAGCGCAGAGAAAGGGGGGACAGGTCTTAGCGATGAGTTGGATATGAGAGGAGAAAGAGCGAAGAGTCAAAAATAACACCCAAATTGCGAGCAGATGAAACAGGTTGGAGAACAGAGCCATCAACAGACTGAAAAAGGAGAGAGGGAAATTTTAGGAGAAAAAAACAAGAAGTTCAGTCTTCGCCATGTTCAATTTCAGGCAACGATGGAACATCCAGGCAGCAATGGCAGAGAGACAGCAAGAGATCCGGGACTGGAAAGCAGAAGAAAGATCAAGAGTAGAGAGAGAGAGATTTGGGAGTCAGCATAGAGATGGCACTGAAAACCATGAGAGGAAATAAGTGCACCAAGGGATTGGATATAGAGAGAAAAAAGAAGGGGACCCAAGACAGAACCCTGGGGGACACCAACCGAGAGCGGGGTAGCAGAGGAGGAGGAGCCACCAGAACATACACTTAAAGGAACGATGGGAGAGATATGAGGAGAACCAGGAGAGAACAGAGTCCCTAAAGCCAAGAGAGGACAAAGTGTCAAGGAGAAGATCATGGTCAACAGTGTCAAAGGCAGCAGAAAGGTCAAGGAGGATAAGGACAGAGTAAATGCCTTTAGATTTAGCCAGGAACAAGTCACTGGAGACTTTGAGAAGAGCAGTTTCAGTAGAGTGCAAAGGACGAAAAACGGATTGTAAGGGATCGAGAAAAGCATGGGAAGAGAGGAACTCAAGACAACGGTGGTAAACTGCACGTTTGAGCAGTTTAGAAATGAAAGGAAGGAGAGAGATGGGGCGATAATTAGAAGGACAAGAGGGATCAAGTGAGGGTTTCTTAAGGAGAGGCGTGATCACAGCATGTTTAAAGTTAGCTGGGACAGTAGCAGTGGAGAGCAAAAGGTTGAGAATATGAGAAATGGAGGCGACAACGGTAGAGGAAATAGAGGAGAGGAGATAGGATCAGAGGAGCAAGTGGTGAGCTTGGAGGAGGAAAGAAGAAGAGCAGTTTCATCAATAGAAATTGTGGGGAAGGAAGAGAGGGTAGGATGAGAAGGGGGGAGAGAATGAAAGCAGAAAAGGAAAATCAGGGATTTAGAGGGAAACTGGAGAGCGATCTTATGGATTTTATCATGGAAGTAATCAGCCAGAGCCTGAGCAGAAAGGGAAGGAGGGATCAGAGGCGGAGGCACTTTGATGAGAGAATTGAGAGCAATGAAGAGATGGCGAGGATCAGAGGCATGAGAATTAGGCGAACAAAGTAATCTTGTTTGGCAAGAGCTAAAGCAGATTTGAAAGAGCAGAGCATGAATTTGAAATGAAGGAAATCTTCAGGGGAGCGGGATTTGTTCCAGGTACGCTCAGCAGAGCGGACATAGGAGCGAAGATAGCGAATAGTGGTAGAGAGCCAGGGCTGGGTAAGGAACACCTAACAGGACGAGGGATGAGAGGAGCGAAAACATCCAGAGCTGAGAAGAGCGCAGCATTATAGGACATCACTGCCATATCAACAGACTTGGAGGACAAAACGGAGGAGAGAGAAGGGGAAATGGTAGAGGAGAGAACCAGGGGATCAATGGCAAGAAGGTTCCTAAAAAGAGTGGAGGAGACAGGACGAGGCAGGGGGGGAGGGAGGTGAAGATTAAAGGAGAGAAGGTGATGCTCAGATAAAGTCTGCTTCAAAGATAAAACACAAATATTATGGTCAAACCAATAAATAAATCATCAATAGTATGGTTGGAAACACACACAAATGAACAGAGGTGTTAGAGGCCCCTGAAAGGTAAAACTGAAAAAGAAAACTTGAAAGTTAGTGACATAAAAAAAGAAGTATATAAGACCAGCCACAATGGAGGTGGATCAATCCATTGAAGGCAGGTACAGTGATTTAAAATTGCAAAAAATGAATGAATAATAAAATAAAACCAAACCGTCCAGACGCTAAAATTAGTCACAAGAGGAGCCCTTCCTAAAGGCATATTAAAATAGACATTGGCAACCTGTGAAAACAAAAAACTTTACAAAAAACAACCCATTTAAAAAGGAAAAAGGCACACTTGAGAACTGTAAATGTACACACCATATAACTGCAGCATTTAAGAGAATAACACCAAATGAGCCTTCACATGTTATAGCAAAAACTGGGAGAAAAAAAAAAGCATATAGGAGACAACCCCCACAGGCTAAGCTCACTAAGTGCCGAAGTTAGAGCGTCCCATACTATATTTACATAAGCCCATAAAACCATGTGCTTTAAATAGCAGTGCAAAAAGAGCGCTCTTCTCTCAGAAAGGTTGACCAACACAATAATTTTAACATTAGATAAAAAGAGGGAAACCATATTATCTCTATCTCCAGGAACAAGCAGGAATGTAGTCTTCACATATGGGTATCGTTGGTACCGACGGAGCCTGTGCAGGAACGCTCCCCAGCATCCAATAGGAATGCTTTTCGGAGCATCCCTCAGCACATGCGTGCTGCCTTCCTGCCTTTCCAACTGTCCCTCTTCAGTTCTTCGTTTTCCGCGGAGCCGACAAGATCCCTGTCACCGCAGAAAATTCTATCTTTAAAAATGTTTTCTTGTGGTCGCGTTTGCCTGCCGCACGACGCTTACCAGTACCGCCGGTTCTTTTCTTTTCCAAAAAAAAAACCTTATACTTTGAGCTGTTTCTCTTCAGAAACTTCTTTTTTGGTGCTAGGCGCCATTTTGGGCACTAGGCCCCATATTCCTAAAACATGGAAAAACCAACTAGTGGTTTTAAAAAAATGTACTAAGTGTGGCAATACTATTTCTGTCACTGACACCCATGATTGGTGTCTTAAATGTTTCGGGCCTGAACATTCTCCATCTGAATGTCTCTCCTGTATGGGGATGACTAAAAGAGGAAGACAGAACCGGGCTGCAAAGCTCGGTACCCTCTTTCCTTCGGATGCCAGATCCATTGCATCAACATCTTCAAGGGCCTCCTCTTCCTCCCTTGGATCTCAGGTAACTAAACATAAAAGCCGGTCCTCAAAGGGTAGCTCTCCTGCTAAGCATCGATAAGCCATTGGCATTGCCCTTGAGGGAACCACACCAGCAAAGCAGCCCCAGCGGGAGGCTTCGGCTTCCAAAGCATCAATGGGGCTCCAGGATATTCTTGAGGCCCCGACCTCGCAAGAACTACCTGTGCCATGCTCAGGGGTTCTGGCCATTTTCACCGGTACCGATACCCAGGCATCGGCAGCGTCAATAGACCAGAGGTTCCTCGCTATCGAACGCAGCATCGCAGCTCTTCTCTCAGCTGCGGTACCGTTGGTCCAACGGGAACTGGTACCGACATCGACACCGATGCCGGTACCTACACCGGTACAGACACCAGTACCGGTACTGGCACCGGCCTCAGTGGGAATTCTTCCCATGCCATCTTTGGCTGGAATCATCAGATCGGTACCGGATCAACTCAGTACCGACTTCGATTGATACCGGGACCGTGCTTTGCATGAGCATCGTGGTCAGGAATACTTTGAATCCTCCGATTTCGAAGACTCTGACAATTCTGCTGGTACTAGAGGTTTTCTCCTAGAGGATCCCTCTTCTCCCCAACACAGAATGTCACCTCCAGAGGACATGTCTTTTCAGGATTTTATTCGTGATATGGCCAAAGGCCTTTCAATCACGGTGGCTCCTGAAGAGGAACCCAGAGCAAAGGAATTGGAAATTCTCCAATATCCTAAAGCTCCGAAGGAGGCAGCCACTCTGCCAATCCATGAAATTCTGTATAACTTGATGCTCAGAATGTGGGAGACACCTCTGACTACATCTCCTCACTCTAGGAGACTTGATACTATGTATTGAGTTCCGCCATGTCCTGGATTTCAAAAGACTCAGCTGTCACACCATTCAATGGTGGTGGAGTAAGCCATGCGTAGGATGAAAAGTGCAAAGAGGCATGCATCCAATCCTCCAGGTCGTGAATGCAGGACTCTGGACGCTTTTGGGCGCCAAACTTTTCAGGCTTCCATGCTTTCAGGTAGGATCAGCTCATATATACTGTATATGGGCATGTTCCTCAAGGAAGTTACAGGAGATTTGGAGCTTATGAGCCCATTTCTCCCAGATGACAAGAGATAAGATTTTCTTGCTCTAGTTAAGCATGCTCAAGATGTCTCCGTTTGTAAATCGTGCAGCCTTTGACTGTTTTGAATGCATCAGTAGAACCTCTGCTATTGCCATTGATGCACGACGGATTGCCTGGCTTCAGGCATCAGACTTGGAGATTTGGGTACAGGACCAATGTTCCCTCTAATTTTCTGTAGGCTGTGTGTGCATAAAATATCAGCTGTGCAGCTTTTGAAGACTGGTTCAATTTTTGTGCGCCACATAACGACACTCGGAGTTATATACTTTAAAATTTGACTACACGTCAGAATACAGTATGTACATCACATTGATTTTAATCAAATTAAATGAAAATAGACGATTACTAAATGAAGCGGAAAATTTCTAGTAATTACAATCACAACTTTTACATTTTAAGACATCTGTTGTTTTCTATCAGAATCAGAACCGTAATTTTTGTGCGCTCTGTTGTAAAGTATGTGCGCTCGCTCGTCGAGGTGTATGCGCGTGCACACGCGCACAGCTTAGAGGGAACAGTGTACAGGACAAGTTAGGTAACATTCCTTGCACGAGAGAGAATCTCTTTGGCAAGAACTGGCAGGAAAAGGCTAATGAGTTAGATGCTGACAGTACTACTCTAGATTGTCGAAATCTACAGCCACTCCAGACAAAAAGAAGCCTTATAAAAAACCCTCTTTCAGCAAAAAGAGGAAATTTTATCCTTCCTATACCCAGCAGAGTCAATCTCAAGGTCAGGTTGCCCAAAAGGGGCAAACCAGAGAACAAAAGAAGCCAAAAGGCCCCAGAGCCCAACCAGCTCTGCAGGTTCAGCCCCCTCAAGGGCTTTGACTCTTTCCTAGAGAGTTTAGCCTTCCTGCCTCTGAGGGGGTCTCCAACCCCCCAATATCCCAGGCAGGTTATGCCACTTTGCCAACAGATGGCATCAGATAACAGCAGAAGATTGGACTTTGTCCATTGTAGGAGAAGGGTACAAGCTTCATTTTCACAGCATGCCCCCCTCCTACAATTCTAAAGCAATTCAATTCTCAAACCTCCGCAAACAATCTGTTAGATCACGAGGTCTCAACACTTTCTTGCCCAAGGGACAATAGAGGAGGTACCCATTCTTCAACGGGGTGCAGGGTTCTTCTACTCCTATTTTCTTATTCCAAAGAAAACAGGGTGACACAGACCCATTTTAGAACTCAGACAATTGAATAAATACCTGTTTCGAGAGAAGTTCAAAATGATTTCTCTAGGAACTCTTCTGCCATACCTTCAAAGCCAGGATTGGCTTTGCTCTCTAGACTTAAAGGATGCATACACTCACATTCTGATCCATCCAGATCACAGGAAATTCTTACGATTCCTTTTCAGGGGAAAACATTTCCAGTACAGGGTTCTTCCCTTTGGTCTAGCTTCAGCACCAAGGGTTTTCACGAAATGCATGGTAGTAGTAGCTGCATGTCTACGAACCCTGGGGATATTCGTCTTCCCTTATTTAGACGACTGGCTCATTCGAGCCCCTACAGTTGCAGAGGCCAGCACTGCACTGTCTCGCACATTCCGAATCCTCCAATACTTGGGGTTGGTAATAAACTTCCCAAAATCCCAACTTGTTCCTTCCCAATGCCTGGAATTCGTAGGGGCCTGTCTAGATACCAGACAGGCAAAGGCTTTCCTTCCACAGGCCCGGTGTCTTCACATAATGCAACTAGCTTCTCAAGCAGCAGGCAAATCCTCCCTAACTGCTCGAGAGCTACTACAGTTGCTGGGACATATGGAATCCACGGTTCATATAGTCCCATATGCTCGCCCTCCACATGCGAGCAGCTCAGTGGACCCTATTCACACAGTGGACACAGGCCACAGGTCATTTATCGGACAAAATAATAAACTCTCAACGACTAATTTTGTCCCTTCGATGGTGGCAAACCCTAGAAAATCTGACAATGGGGTCTCCTTTTCATCAACCCCTTTTTCAGGCCACCCTAACAGATGCATCGCAGGTGGGTTGGGGAGCACACCTGAATCATCTCTCTACCCAGGGAACTTGGACTCCACAGGAGGCTGGTCTACACATAAACCACCTGGAATTGAGAGCAATCTATTTAGCTCTTCGAGTATTCCACGCCCAGCTCAGCTACAAGACAGTCCTAGTCCAGATGGACAATCAAGTAGCAATGTTCTATGTGAACAAGCAAGGTGGGACAGGCTCTCTGTCGTTATGCAACGAAACTTTACGACTGTGGGCCCTCGCCAAAGAGTATCAAATTCACCTTCTAGTGGTATGTCTTCCAGGCATTCAAAACCTTTGGGCAGACAAACTCAGTTGAGTACTGATGCCTCACGAGTGGTCCCTCCACCTGGACCAGGTGGCAAAGATATTTCATCTCTGGGGCACTCCAGACATAGACCTCTTTGCAAGTCCACTGACTGCCAAACTTCCTTGGTTCTGTTTCCAGGATTCCGGCTCCCAATTGTCAGACAAGGGATACCTTCCTCCTTCACTGCGGTCAGGGCTTCCTTTATGCCTTCCCACCCATTCCCCATCATCCCCAAAACACTCTTCATGCTTCAGAGAGACAGGGGTCGCATGATTCTCATAGCGCCACGATGGCCACGCCAAGCGTGGTATCCCCTGCTTCTACATCTCTCTCAAGCTGTACCTCTGGAGTTAGGGCATGCTCCAGATCTCCTTTCCCAAGAGAATGGGATGCTATGGCACCCGAATCCCCAGTCCCTGCATCTCACGGCCTGGTTGCTGAAGGCTTAGACCTCCAGGATTTCAACCTGTCCCAACAGGTAAAGGATATCCTTCAGGCTTCTAGGGAACTTTCCACAAGAAGATCTTATGCCTTCAAGTGGAAACGTTTTACTTTATGGTGCTCCAAGAAGGGATTAAACCCCCTCTGCATACCCTTAGAATCGATACTAGAGTATCTCCTTCACTTATCGAATTCTGGTCTAAAGACCAATTCGGTAAGAGTCCATCTTAGTGCAATTGCAGCTTCTTATAAGCCTCTGAATGGGCAACCAATTTCCTTTCATCCACTCATATCCAGATTTACGAGAGGTCTCCTATTAACTAAACCTCCCATTAAGCCACCACCGGTGGCATGGGATCTAAATCTAGTTCTCGGGCAGCTCATGAAGCCGCCTTTTGAGCCTTTAGCCATTAGTTTTTGACCTTGAAGGTCATATTCCTAATTGCAATCACCTCTGCACATCACATTAGTGAACTGCAAGCTTTAGTGGCTAATCCTCCTTATACTAGGTTTCACCATGATAAGGTTGTTCTGAGAACTCATCCACACTTTATGCCAAAGGTGGTTTCGCCTTTTCATTTAAATCAATCAATTTATCTTCCTGTATTTTTTCCGAGGCCTCACACCTCTAATGTGGCTGGTGGCTGTTCCGTGGTCCGACCACTTCTGCGTATTTTTTTCAGTATCCTCCTCCTCACCTGCGTTCACCCGTGCCCCTGCACCCTCCTCCCCCCCCCTCCTTTGCGTCGTCGTTGCACTTCTGATGCTCTTCAGGCTTTTCCCTCTGCCTCTGTGCTCTTTCCGTCGGATTTTGCTTCATGCTCCCTTGAATGTCAGACCTCTCTTTGGAATTCGCTGCTCACTAGTGCTCTGGATGAGGTGGCGCCTCTTCGTCCCGTTTCCAGGCAACGTTCTGCTAAACATTCACAGTGGTACCATCCTTCGCTACGCCTGCAACAGACTCAGCTCCGCCAGGTACAGCATCATTGGACTAGCCGCCCCTCTCCTGATTTGTTATTGCGTTTTCGTCAGTTATCTACTGCATATCGTTTGGCAGTCCAGGCGGCCAAGCGTGCTTTTTACTCTACTCAGATTTCGGAAGCTGCTCATTCCTCCAAACAGCTCTTTTCCATTCTTTGAGGGCTTTCTTCTACCAGTTCCTGCGGTGGCCCGGCATCCCGGTTGCCAGACCCTCAACTTCTGGCTACTTTCTTTTCAACTCCCTCCCCACCCTTGCCTTTATCTCCTCTGCCCGATACCTCCTCCGGGGGGTCTCCCACTTTGCCCACTGACTTCTTGTTTCCTCCCTCTCCTCCTTCTCCTAACCAGGCCCTTGCTCATACCTGGTCCACTTTTCAACTGGTCACATCCGCAGAAGTACTGCAGATGTTGCACAAATCTCGAAAAACAACTTGTGTGATGGACCCTATCCCGTCTCTCTGGTTGTCTGAATCTTCTCTGCAACTTGTTCCAATTCTTACCACTATTATCAATTCTAGCCTATCCTCTGGCCTTTTCCCGTCTTTGTGGAAGTCTGCTGTTGTCCGTCCCCTTCTGAAACAGTTCTCCTTGGATCCTTCTGTTCTGTCTAACTGGCGGCCAGTCTCCAACCTCCCGTTCTTGGCAAAACTTTTGGAGCGCTTTGTTTTTGAGCAACTGAACTCACATGTTGAGGCTACACATACTCTTCACCCCCGTCAAGCAGGTTTTCGGCATGGGCATAGCACTGAAACTGTTCTTCTGGCACTTCTTAATGAAATTCACGTTGCTCACGATCGTGGTGATCTTACCCTTGTCTCTTTGGATCTTTCTGCGGCTTTCGACCTGATTGATCACCGGACGCTTCTCTCTCGTCTTTCTGACATTAGGTTGCGGGTCTCTGTTCTCCAATAGTTTCGTTCTTTTCTTACTGCTCGCTCGTTCACTGTACACTCGGGTAATCACTCTTCCTCTCTCCCCCTTATCTGTGGTGTTCCGCAGGGATCTGTTCTTTCACCTTTATTTAATATTTTTCTTGTCCCTTTGCCCCTTGCAATTCAGCAGTTTCCGGTGTCTCCTTATAACTATGCGGATGATATTATTCTCCTCTGCCATGTCTCTCCCCTTACTTTGGATATTACCCCACTAAATGATTCTGTCCCACATTGCATCTTGGCTCTCTCAGAATTTTCTTCACTTAAATCCCTCGAAATCCACGGCTATGTGGGTATCTCTTAGCGGTTCCTGTCCTAAGGTCTCTCCTGTGATTGATTCCATTTCTATTCCTCTTGTTTCTTCTTTCCGTTACCTGGGGGTTATTCTTGATTCCACGCTTTCTTTTCATGATCACATTTCTTCACTTACTCGGCGGTCCTTTGTGACGCTTCGGCAGATTCGGGCTACTCCGTTCTCTCTTTTCTCCTGACTCTCTGGTCACTTTGGTTCTGGCTTTGGTGGTTAGTAGACTTGACTACTGTAATGTTTTCCTAGCCAACCTCCCTAAATATCAGCTTCAACGATTGCAATCCATTCAAAACACTGCAGCTCGCCTTATCACTTTTTCCCGGCTGTTTGATCACATCACTCCCCTCTTTCTCCGTCTGCACTGGCTACCGCTCCGTTTCTGCTATCAATATAAGATTCTGATTCACCGTTCTATTCATACTGGTCATCCTTTGTATCTTGCGAACCTGGTTTCTCTTCACACTCCTTACCGTCAACTCCGGTCTATTCATGCCAATCGTTTATCACTACCTTCTCTGTCACAAGCCCGTTTGGAACAGACTCGACATTCTGCCTTTTTATTTCTCGGTCCATTTCTCTGGAATTCTCTACCATCTTCCCTCCGATTAGAATCTTCTTATCCTCAATTCAAGTCACTACTCAAAACACATCTGTTCACACAGGCCTTTGACCTTCCTGTCAGTACCCCCCCTTGACCATAGAGCTGTTTCCCCATGTTGTGCTGTGTCTGTTGGTGTCCTGTTTTCTTTTGTTTTTATATTTAGTTTTCTCTATTTTAAATTTAACTGTCTTAGTTTATTTGGTTTTATTGCTGTGTGCAGTGAGCTTTACTTTCCTTTCATTTTATGGCGTTCTTTTCTATGAGGTGCAGTGTGGACCTTTTATTGTACACCACTCTATGCTTCGGCAGTAGCGGTTTATCAAATGTTTTAATAAAGATAAAGAAAGAAAGAATGCAGAAAGAAACCTTCATACTTTGGATTGTAAAAGGGCCTTAGCCTTTTACCTATAGAGAACACAGCAACATAGAAAGTCCTTGCAACGTTTTGTAGCTTTTGACCCTAATCATTTGCCACAACCGGTCTCTAAAAGAACTTTATCTAAATGGATTGCTCAATGCATATCCTTTACTTATGAGAGTAAGGGTCTTCCTCTTCAGGACTATATCACAGCTCATAATGTGAGAGCCATGGCTAATCTCCACTCTGCGTCTATCGATGACATTTGTCGAGCAGCCACCTGGGCTTCGGTACACACCTTCACAGCCCATTACTGCCTGGATAAAGCCTCCTGTCAGGATGCCTTCTTTGGCCAAGCTGTTCTTCAAAATCTCTTTCAGACCTAATTCAACTCCTACCCACCAACCCTGGTGGAATGCCAGAGATTCATGGGAGGAATGATTCCCACCTTTCTACGGTGGCACCTTCCTGGGGCTATCTCCCTGGCATCTTCAGCTAAGGAGTCCCCATATGTGAAGACTACATTCCTGCTTGTTCCTGGAGATAGCATAGTTACTCACCTGTAATAGGTGATCTCCGGGAACAGCAGGAATTTAGACTTCACAACCCACCCACCTCTCCTAGGAGTTGTCTCTCTATCTCTTTGTCTCTTTTCTCTCTCCCTCTATCCTTTCACTCAGCTACAAACTTAACTGAAGAGGGACAGTTGGAAAGGCGGGAAGGCAGCGTGCATGTGCTGAGGGATGCTCCCAAAAGCATTCCTATTGGATGCTGGGGAGCATTCCCGTGCAGGCTCCGTCAGTACCGACGATACCCATGTGTAAAGACTAAATTCCTGCTGTTCCCGGAGATCACCTGTTACAGGTGAGTAACTACGCTTTTCTGGCACATAATTTAAAAAGGGGGTAAGCATATTTTACACACTCTGAAATCCCGTGCTGAAGTAATCCCACCAGGGAGACACCTCTATCCAAGCCCAAACAGCAACTACTGGCCAGGGAACCCTCAACTAAGATCCCACCAACAGAAAAAGAAAAGAAACTCACCATAATCAGGCAGCAAACATACTTACAAGAAAATGTACCCATCCTCCAAGTCTGTAAACAGCAAAACTTCTAAAAACAAAACAAAGCAAAAACATGCTGTGGGAGGGGAGCTACAGGCTACCATTTAAAACAGCATTCCTACCGAAGCTGCTCAACCCAGCAACAGAGCCAAAACAGGCTCATCAAAGTGAAAATAAAAACAAAAATGAAAGTAAAAAGGTGATTAAAACTGAAAAGCAGTAAAACTCTTATGCTTTCTGCTCTTCCAACTGAGTGCTGCTTTTCTAGTTATGCGTAAGCTACATGAGAACCCCCCCCCCCAAGCCGTTGTCTCCTGTTTTTACTTCGGTAGTTGGCCCGATGGATTCTTTCTTGCAGCTTTGCGAAGAACGCCAGGGAGAAACCGGAGGAAACTTGACTGAGTTGACGCCGGGACTGGGTAGTCCAGCATCCTCTTCAGGGTGTGACCTTACTCTGGATCTACAGCGTCCACCTGCATTACCTGCTGATTTTTTGAGCTTGAGCCCACTTGGGACCACGGGCTCCAAAGTGGAGAAGGCTGCAGCCCTGATGGGAGGGAGTGTGCTTGATGCGTCATCAGCGTTGGTTCATGACCCAGGTTCATCCTGTGTGGCCGCACGTATGGACAGCGAGCAGAGTTGAGTGACTCCCAGGAAGGCATGTTGGTGTCTGGGGTACCTAGAGTTTCGGCGAGTGCGGTTGTAACCTGGATCGATCAAGTTGTTATGGCCCCCTTCTTTCTGGAAAGACTGGAGCATATTACTTTAGATTCAATCTGGACATCCCTTACAAAACTTAGTGAGTGTTTGGTTTCTCAAACTAATTCAGCGTTGCAGCTTATTCGTGCTAATGCTGGGGCTTTTCAGAATTGCTTGGATGCAGTGGCTACTGTTAAGTCTCAATTTTCTACTTTGGAAAATAAGGTTACACAATTGGAAAAGCTGTGTTCTGCAGTAACTAAAGATTTGTCCAAGAATGAAACTTGAAATGTTGAAAAATCAATTTAGATCTACAAATTTGAGATTGTTAAATTTCCCCCACTCACTTGTGGTTGCGGCCCGGGATATGTATAAATCTTATCTGTTGGAGGTGCTTAGGATCCCACTGGAATGTCATCCACCGCACTCTGAAGTCTTATATTCCTATGGGTGGAAAAAAGATCTGCAGTCGGATGTGAAAGCTTCTGCAGAGTTCGATGATATGTATACATTGAATGTTTCAGATTTTTTTGGACACTTCGTTATCTGACTCTGTTGTACCAGCTACTTTGTTGATATCATTGGCACCGATCTCAGATCGGGAATGTTTGTTAAAAATGTATTTTAAAAAAAGATCTGTTTTTTTTAAAGGTCTGTCCATTTGTATGTTTCCTGATTTATCTCGGGATACCCAGAAAAGGAGACAGGTTTTGATTCTTAGATCTGGGGTGACTCATTTGGGGGGCCTGTTTTTTTGTTTTGTTTTGTTTTTAATTTCCATGTAAATGTTTGGTTAAGTTGAATTCAATTTCCTATGTTTTTTATGATCTCTCTAATTTGGCCACTTCTATAAGTTCCTGCCTCGCTGCTGCTCCTAGTAGGGGGGAAGCTAATCCTGTCCGTTTGTAGACTTTGTAAGGCCCGGTGTTAAGGCAGAGCATGTTTTTTTTCCTTCAGGTGATTTGTTTGATATTTCCTGATTTGTCTTGGATCTCTTTAGTGTGAGGGCTAGTGAGTAATGGGCGTAAGTTTATTTTTTCTTTGCTGTGTGTTTCTATGTGGAATGTATTGTTTTGTTTTCTCTGCTCACTACTTTTTTCCTTCAAATTGTATTTACTTGATGTGTATTTTTGAAAATTTGCATAAATTAGAAAATAAAAAAAAAACTAATTCTCTTATGCTTAGCCCCTTTATGGTGGGATCTCTCACATCTTTTTCAGCTCTTTTGATTTACCCATGGCACCTGATGTGATATTACTCTGTCCTGCTGTTCTTACAATGGATGGGAATAGTTCTTTTTTTATTCAGCCCGCTTTGGTTGCCCAATAAGAATTTCACATTCTTTTATTATCATTATGAGCCTACTAAGTTATGGTTCACAATCAAGATTCAAATTATATACTACTTCTAAAAAATGTTTATTTTGATTGCCATCCCCTTTGATCTTGAGGATTTGGCAGGAAACTGAGCACCTTATATATGATCGCTCCCATTCTAGGTTTTTGAAAATGCTATGGCAATTTGGAATGTTTATTCACATTTGGGTAAACCACTTTTATTTCCATAATTGAGGGTCTGTCACATTGAAATACTATTTAGTGTTGTTTAGAAATGAATCTCTTAACAACTGAAAACGGCGAATTGTACAATAGTTTGCGTTTCCCAGTTACGGTAATATCATATGGCTTAGCTTTGTACTTTTAAATGCCCTCAAAAGTAGAGGACTTGACTTTTAATTATTGTTAGCATTGGCTCATATCTACTATACTATAGCGCTACGGCGCTTTATCAGACTCTACATTGAGATGTACGTAATCGCCCCTTAGAACAAAACATTTCCCTTCTTTGTAACACCTAAACTTTGCAAACAATTAGCTAAACTGTGACACCAATATTAAATACTATCTTCAGGAACAAACAGGAATGTAGTCTTCACATATGGGTATTGTCTGTATTGACGGAGCCTGCGCGGGAACGCTCCCCAGCATCCAATTAGAAAGCTTTTGGGAGCATCCCACAGCGCCTGCATGCTGCCTTCCCGCCTTTCCCAACTGCCTCTCTCAAGTTCTTCGTTTTCCGCAGAGCCAGCAGGTCGTGTTCCTGTCACCGTAGAAAATTTTCCTTATTGCCCTTCTTTTTTTGTGGTCGCATCTGCCTTCCTCGATGCTTTACCGGTACCGCCGGCTGCTGTTTCTTTCTTTTCTTAAAAAAAAACAAAAAACCCTTTTTTCCCATTTTTTCCAGGTGCACGTGCCATTTTGGGCCTTAGGCCCAAAATTTTTTCCACAATGGAGAAACCCGCTTCGGGTTTTAAAAAGTGCACCAAGTGTGGCGGTACCATCTCTATCACCGACACCCATGAGTGGTGTCTTAAATGTTTAGGTCCTGACCACTCCATCACGGAATGTATGGCCTGTGCCACGATGTCCAAGAGAGGTCGACAGAACCGAGCTGCCAAGCTCAGTACCCTGTTTCCCTCTGATGCAGCCTCAGTGGCATCGACGTCTTCCAGGGCTTTGTCTTCCTCCTGTGGATCTCAGGTAACTAAACATAAGTGTAGCCGGTCCTCAAAGGGTAGATCTCCCTCTAAGCATCGAGATGCCTCTGGCGTTGCCCTTGAGGATTCTGCACCGGCAAAATTGCCCCGGTGAGAGGCTTCGGCTTCCAAAGCATTATCGGGGCTCCAGGACGTTCTCGAGGCCTCGATCTCGGCAGAACTACTGGTGCCATGCTCTTGGGTACCGGCTGTTTTCTCTGGTACCGACACCCAGGCATCAGCAGCGTCGATAGACCAGAGGTTCCTGGCTATTGAACGCAGTCTGGCGGCTCTCCTTGCGGCATCGACACCCTCGGAACCATGTCAGACAGTTCAACTGGTACCGGCACCGACAGCATCGGCATAGACATCGGTGTCCGCATTGCCAGCACCCAATCATGCGATGCCTTCCGGTACCGATACATCGGTACCGATTTCCCCCAGTACTGACTTCGGTTGGTACGGCTATCGGGTTCTTCAAGAGCATCTGGACAGAAGATACTTCGAGTCCTCAGAGGAATCTGAGGATTCTGACAGTTCTGTTGATGCGGGAATACTTCTCCCAGAGGAGCCTTCCTCCCCTAAACGCAGGATGTCTCCTCCAGAAGACATTTCCTTTCAGAATTTCATCAGGGAAGTGGCTCGAGGTCTGTCCATTACTGTGGCTCCTGAAAGAGAGCCCAGAGTCAAAGGAGTTCGAAATTTTACAATATCCCAAAGCTCCTAAGGAGGCAGCTACTTTGCCCATCCATGAGATCTTGCATGATCTCATTCTAAGAATGTGGGAGACGCCTCTTACCACCTCTCCTCACTCTCGTAGACTGGATACTATGTATCGCGTCCCTCCTTGTCCTGGTTTCCAGAAAACTCAGCTTCCTCACCACTCTATTGTAGTGGAATCAGCTATGAGAAGGATCAGGAGTGAAAGAGGCATGCCTCTAATCCTCCAGGACGTGAGTGCAGAACTTTGGATGCTTTTAGACATCGTACCTTCCAAGCTTCCATGCTTTCTGCCAGGATCAGTTCCTATATTTTATATATGGGAATGTTCCTGAAGGAAGTCACAGGAGATTTAGAGGTTCTGAGCCCTCTTCTTCCTAAGGATAGAAGGCAGGACTTTCTCACATTGGTCAAACATGCCCAGGATGTTTCTAAATTTGTCAACCATGCAGCTTTTGACTGTTTTGAGTGCATAAGCAGAACCTCTGCCATTGCCATAGGTGCACATAGAATTGCTTGGCTCCAGGCATCTGATCTGGAGCTCTGGGTACAAGACAAACTGGGAAATAGTCCTTGTACTGGTGAGAACCTGTTTGGCAAAGATTGGCAAGAAAAAGCCAATGAGTTGGATGCTGACAACTCCACCTTGGACACAAGGCCACAGCTGATCCTGCAAGAAAGAAATCTTTCAAGAAACCATTCTTTTCCAAAAAGAAAAGGTTTTATCCTGCTTATTCTCAGCAGGGACGTTTTGCAGGTCAACCTGTCTGGAAAGGTCAGCAACCACCCAAACAAAGCAAAGCAAAGACTGCTAAGCCTCAACCGTCCCAGCAGTCTCAGCCTCCACAAGACCTTTGACGTTCAGCTAGAGAACTTAGCCTTCCTGGCTCTCAATGGACCAGAGCCTTCCACCATTCCAGGAAGGTTGTGTCACTTTGCCCCCAGATGGGGACAGATAACAGCAGAGCATTGGACACTCCATCATAAAAGAGGGGTACAAGCTTCATTTTTTGAGCATGCCCCCTTCCACAATGATAAGACAGTTCAATTCTCAGACCTCTCTCATCAACCTGTTAGATCAAGAGGTCACTATGCTTCTTGCTCAAGGGGCAATAGAAGAAGTACCCATCCATCAACAGGAAACAGGGTTTTACTACCCCTATTTCCTTATTCCAAAGAAAACAGGGGGATACAGACCTATTTTGGACCTCAGAGAATTGAACAAATTCCTGTTCAAAGAGAAATTCAAGATGATTTCTCTAGGAACTCTGCTGCCATACCTTCAGAGTCAGGATTGGCTTTGTTCTCTAGATCTCAAGGATGCGTACACCCATGTTCTCATCCCTCCAACTCACAGAAAGTTCCTTTGGTTCCTTTTTCAAGGAAAGCACTACCAATACAGGGTGCTTCCTTTTGGCCTGGCCTCAGCACCAAGAGTGTTCACGAAAATGCATGGCTGTGGTCGCAGCATTTCTCCGCACTTTAGGAATATTCGTCTTCCCCTACTTAGACGACTGGCTCATTCGAGCCCCAACAGAGTCAGAGGCCAGGACTTCTCTATCCTGCACAATGTGAATCCTTCAGTATTTGGGTCTGGTCATAAACATCCCAAAATCCAGTCTAACTCCCACTCAGTCTCTAGAGTTCATAGGAGCTTTGCTGGATACCAGAAAGGCAAGGGCCTATCTCCCCCAGGCCCGTTGCCTTCGCATGGTGCAGTTAGCTTCTCAAGCAGTGCTAAAGCCTCATCTCACTGCCCGAGAAATGCTACAATTACTAGGCCACATGGCATCTACCGTGCATGTGGTTCCCTATGCTCGCCTCCATATGAGAGCAGCCCATTGGACTTTATCCACTCAATGGACCCAGGCATCAGGATGCCTGTCAGACAAAATAGCAAACAGAAATCGCCTTATTTTGTCCCTCCAATGGTGGAAGTCCACTCAAAACCTGTTGCTGGGGTCCCCATTTCAACAACCCTTACCCCAGGCAGCTCTCACAACAGATGCTTCTCCGATGGGTTGGGGAGCTCATCTGCAAGACCTCTCCACCCAAGGCACCTGGACGCCACAAGAGACTCGTCTACATATCAATCTTGGAGCTCAGAGCAATCTTCCTTGCTCTTCGAGTGTTCCACACCCTGCTCAGCTACAAGACAGTCCTCATTCATATGGACAATCAAGTAGCCATGTTCTACGTGAACAAGCAGGGGGAAACAGGCTCTCTGTCGATTTGCAACGAAGCTTTGTGACTATGGGCCCTCAACAGAGAGCATCAGATTCATCTCCTGGCAGTGTATGTTCCAGGCATACAAACTCTTGGGCAGACAGACTCAGTCGAGTTCTGCTTCCGCACGAGTAGTCTCTGCATGCAGACCAGGTGGCCAAGATTTTTCAAATTTGGGGAACCCCGGACATAGATCTCTTTGCAAGTCCGTGGAATGCCAAACCTCCCTGGTTCTGTTCCAGAATTCCGGCTCAGGGAGTTCAGGCCAGGGATGCTTTCCTCCTTTACTGGGGTCAAGACTTCCTGTATGCCTTTCCACCCGTTCCCCTAATTCCCAAAACCTTGTTCAAGCTTCAGAGAGACAGAGGCCATATGATCCTCGTAGCTCCACCTTGGCCACGGCAGGAGTGGTACCCTATGCTTCTACATCTCTCTCAAGCTCCCTCCCTTCTGGTGTTCGCAGAAGGGTCTTAACCCCCCTGCGGTACCTCTGGAATCATTACTGGAGTATCTCCTTCATTTATCCAATGCAGGACTTAAGACTAACTCAGTGAGGGTCCATTTGAGTGCCATTGCAGCTTCCTTCAAGCCCCTAAATGGACAACCTATTTCCTCCCATCCTCTTATAGCAAGATTTATGAGAGGCCTTCTTCTAACTAAGCCTCCCATTAAGCCAGCGCCTGTGGCATGGGATTTAAACTTGGTTCTTGATCAGCTCATGAAGCCACCTTTCGAACCCTTAGCTACTACCTCCTTGAAATTCCTTTCTTGGAAGGTTATCTTTCTCATTGCAATCACATCAGCACATCGCATCAGTGAGTTGCAGGCACTAGTAGCTGATCCACCTTATACAAGGTTCCATCATGACAAGGTAGTCCTTAGGACTCATCCACACTTTATGCCAAAGTTGTTCTCTCCTTTTCATCTAAACCAAGCGGTCTACTTACCTGTGTTCTTTCCAAGGCCTCATGCATCAAATGCAGAAAGGAACCTTCATACTTTGGACTGTAAAAGAGCTTTAGCCTTTTACTTACAAAGAACACAGCAACATAGAAAGTCCTCTCAACTTTGTTGCTTTTGATCCTTCTCATTTGGGACTTCCAGTCTCCAAGAGAACACTGTCTAACTGGATTGCTCAGTGTATTTCCTTTGCCTATCAGAGTAAGAATCTTCCTCTGGAGGGCCATGTCACAGCTCACAATGTGAGAGCCATGGCAGCTTCAATGGCTCATCTACACTCTGTGTCTATCGACGACATCTGTCGAGCAGCCACCTGGGCCTCGGTTCATACCTTCACAGCTCATTACTGCTTGGACAAGGACTCCCGCTGGGATGCCTTGTTTGGTCAGTCTGTTCTCCAACACCTGTTCCATACCTAATCAATTCCTACCCATCATCCATGGTTGGATGCCAGAGATCCATGGGAGGAAGTGGAGCCCTTTTTTCAGGGGCACACAACTTCTGGGGTCTTTCCCTGGCATCTAAAGCTAGGGAGTCCCCATATGTGAAGACTACATTACTGCTTGTTCCTGGAGATAGCATAGTTACTCACCTGTAACAGGTGATCTCCGGGAACAGCAGGAATTTAGTCTTCACAACCCACCCACCTCCCCTAGGAGTTGTATCTCTCTATCTCTTTCTCTTTCCCTCTCTCTTTGTCTCAGCTTTAAAATTCAACTGGCGAGAGGCAGTTGGGAAAGGTGGGAAGGCAGCACGCAGGCGCTGTGGGATGCTCCCAAAAGCTTTCTAATTGCACGCTGGGGAGCATTTCCGCGCAGGCTCCGTCGGTACCGACGATACCCATATGTGAAGACTAAATTCCTGCTGTTCCCGGAGATCACCTGTTACAGGTGAGTAACTATGCTTTCTCAGAGGTACCATTATAGTTGTAAAAATATTCAACCTTCTACATGCCATTTGACTGACACCTGGGCTCTGAGAATGATATTCTGGCACAGTTTTACACTCCTTGGTTTTACCTATAGTCAGATTTGTTTACAGTAATGGTTTAGCAATTTTTTTTCAAAGATACTCTTCAAGATGTACATTCCTTCGTCGCCCACGTTTTAGAAAAAACAGTCTAAATAAGGTCAGGGATGATATGATATGTTTCATTAGTATATTTTATCTTTTACAGATATAATTTGGTATCCAGTTGCAATACACAGTGTGATCTTGTGAGTAATTTATTGACAATTTTGGTTTTATACAATTAAGTCGTCCTCATCTCTCATATATGCCATTTGCTGACCATTAACACATTTTTCTTTTTTAGTCCTCTAATACTATAGAGGCTTCCACACTGTTTTTCCTATTCAGCTTTACGTTTACTGTTTTTTAAACATTGGTTTTATTTGTTTTAGCTATTATATTGCTGGGTTTTATTTATTTTTATTTTTTCTGTATTGTTCTGTATGGTTTTATTTGATTCGGTTTTATTTTGTTTGAGGTTTTGCCCCCCAAGGAAGGCAATACTGCCAAATTGCATAGGGGTTTAATAAAGCACCTGTGACCCTCTATTCCATTTGCTTCTTATGTGGTCCTTGCTTTTCTTGCATGCTGTGTTTTTGACAGCTCAACATCCTTGAGGCCAGCACATTCCACTGTGGAGCTGTCTGGTATAGAGGCCAGGATGGCAGCCCTGGAAAGCAGTTTTGCTGAGTTCTTCGAGGCACAGTGGGGCCTGACTCCCAGTACCTCCGGGTCGTCTGTGCCAGCCACAGGGCCGTCCTCAATGAGGACTTCCCGAAGGATCCTCCACCCATCCTCGAGAGATGAATCCTCGCGAGGTTAGCTTGAGTGGTGCTGAATCAGTCTGCGAGCACCTCAAGGCCCGAAGTGACGTCAGGCACGGCAGCGCAGGTGTTTAAACACATAATCGGTCCAATGACTGCGGGATGCTTGCCGATTCCTCCAACTCAGTTGGCATTGGAAACCGTCGAAGAGTCTCCTGACACCATCCTCCACTGGGGCATCCCCTCTGACCTGTCTCTGCCATACCATCAGCGGCGGTTACCTCCGGAGGATCTAGCTTTCCTTCAGTTTGTGAGGGTGATGTCCCAGGTCCTCGCCTTCGTGGCGGTGCCAGAGGACAAGCCACATACAGAGGATCTTGAGATCCCACAATACAAGGCTCCTCCTCAGGAGGCAATGACAGTGCCCATGCCCCCCATCCTGGAGTAGCTGCTGTTCAGGATGTGGGAGACTCCGATGACAGTGCTCATTGTGAACAGTTGACTCTGTTTGCAGTATTGAGTTGGCCAGAGCCCCAGCTTCCAGAAGACACAACTACCACACAACTGCATAGTGGTGGAGTTGGCCATGTGTCGCATTAAAAGCCAAAAGACGCACTTTTTGGTGTCCCCCGGCAGGGAGGCTCGCACCATTAGGGTGTGTCAATTTTGGAAATGTTGTAATTTTGAAAAACACTAGTGAAAAAATGGTACAATTTCATGTGGAAAAACAACAACTAGCTTTCAATTTTGTGTAATGTTATTTACCTACCTGTAATTTCTAGGAAATTATGCAAAAATACACAAATTACTGAAATATGTTTAAGTGCTCTGATAGTTTTTATGTGCTTGTATTGCATGTTAATGCCTTTTGTGCCTCCTTTATCAAGTTTTCTAACTTATTTACCCATATTGACACTAACACATTAGTTTCATTTTTTCATTTGCAGGTTTTCAACATAGCATCATCATAGTGATAATCCTACATTGAAAATGTTCCATAGAAAAACAAGACTGCAAATTGGACTCATTTACATCATTTGGTGGGATAAGGCAGCGAACTACCTGTAGCTGAACTACCAACTGTCAGGGATCTCATTAGATATGGGTTAACATAAGATATGCCATACTGGTTCAGACCAAGGTCCATCAAGCCCAGTATCCTGTTTCCAACAGTGGCCAATCTAGGTCATACGTACCTAGCAGTTTCCCCAAAAGACACAGGTTCCACAATGCTTGTACTGGGTCAAGCATTGATATCCTGGGTCCCTTCTTAATAATGGTTTATGGATCTTTCCTCCAGGAACTTGTCCAAACCTTTTTTAAACCCAGCTACACTAACAGCCTTTACTACATCCTCCGGTAACAAATTCCAGAGTTTGATTACACGTTGAGTGAAAAAATATTTTCTCTTATTTGTCTTAAATAGTTTGCCCTGTAGCTTCATTGCATGTCCCCTAGTCTTTCTATACTCTGTAACGTAAACAATCGATCTACATTTACCCGTTCCACTCCGTTCATTAATTTATAGACCTCTATCATATCTCCCCCCAGCCATCTCTTTTCCAGGTTAAAGAGCCCTAACCTTTTTAGCCTTTCTTCATAGGAGTATCCTTCCATCCCCTTTACCATTTTGGTGGCTCTTCTCTGAACCTTTTCTAATAACGCTATATCCTTTTTAAGATACGGCGACCAGAATTGCACACAATATTCAAGGTGCGGTCTCACCATGGAACGATATAGAGGCATTATAATATCTTTTGTTTTATTTTCCATTCCTTTCCTTATGATGCCTAGCATTCTATTTACTTTCTTGGCCACCGCTGCACACTGGGCTGAGGGTTTTAACATGTTATCCACAATGATGCCTAAATCGTTTTCCTGGGTGGTGGTTCCTAACGTGGAACCTTGCATCTTGTAACCATAGTTTGGGTTGTTCTTCCCTAGGTGCATAACTTTGCACTTGTCCACATTAAATTTCATCTGCCATTTTGATGCCCAGGCTTCCAATTTATCAAGATCCTCTTGCAATTTTCCACAATCCTCTTGGGTTTTAACAACTTTAAATAGTTTTGTCTCATCTGCAAATTTGATAACCTCACTCGTTATTCCCTTTTCCAGGTCATTTATACTGCATTTTGATTATGCAAATTCAATCCTGCAAGGTCTCCCTCAAGCCACCTTAAATCCACTTGAACTTGCAATGAATGCCGCAGCAAGAGTTCTACATGGCGCTTCTAGGAAAGACCATGTCACACCCATTCTAAAACATTTCCACTGGCTCCTGATACAAGGTAGAATCACTTACAAGACCTTACTACTTACCTTCAAGGTTATTAAAGAATCATTGACGGAACTAATCCAGACAACTCCTCTCAATAGGGACAGAAGGTCAGTAACTCTTAACACCCTGGTAGTCCCAAAATTAATAACACAATGCACCAAGGCAACAGTAGGCAGGGCCTACAATTTCTGCGCACCAAGGTACTGGAACAGCCTCCCTCATGGCATCCGATCAATCCAGGACTTATTTCAGTTCAGGAAGGCCTTAAAACTTCACCTCTTCCTCCAGTTTTACCCAGAAGCCAATGTGGACGCTGCACCATCCTCACAAGCCTCTCAGAACCCTCTTGACTGAAGTCAAAAGAGTTCCCAATCATGTCTTAAATTGTAAATAGTTACCCTGTTTATTTATTTATTTATTTTATTTATTTAACAGTATTTCTAAACCGCCTTATCATAATAATCAAGGTGGTATCACAGCAAACAATCTGGTAGTGTGAGTGTTGATACATGCAGTGAGGGTGGAAATTTCGTGGGGTGTGTGTTGTCTGGTTTGCTAGATTGGTGTGAGCTATGTACAATGTGGGCTATTTACAGTGGTGCTAAAATCATTTTATATACATCTAGTGTTAGGCGGTAACGTGTGCTGCTATACAGTTCCTTAGTTTATGTGATGTGTCCAAAGTGTTCTATGAACAGTATGGTTTTCAGCTGTTTTCTGAAGTCCTTGAGCTCTGTAGTTGCCCTCAAATCGTCCGGTAGTTTGTTCCATATTGTTGGAGCAGCCATGGAGAGTGCTCTGTCTGTTGTGTCCTTGCATGTGTGTTTGTATTCACTTGGGGTGCTGACTCGGTTGTGTGTTTGTTTTCTTCTAGGACGTGTGCTGGTGTCTGGTTGTATGAGGGTGTGCAGGCTGTTGGCTGATGTTTGCTGTTTTATCTTAAATAGGTTTATAATAGTTTTGTATCTGATGCGTGCATCGATTGGTAGCCAGTGTAAGTCCTTTAAGGTGGGTGTGATGTGCTCCTGTCTTGCAGTTCCGGATATGATTCGTGCTGCGGTGTTTTGTGCCAGTTGGAGTGGTTTGATGGCTTGTTTCGGTAGTCCAAGGTATATCGGATTGCAGAAGTCCAGTAGAGGGGTTATCAGTGCTTGACAGACGGTACGGAAGTGTTCTGGGGCGAGGAGTGGTTTCAGTCTCCTGATGATTCGCATCTTGTAGTAGGCTTTTTGTATTGTTTTGTCTATGTGTGGCTTGAGATTGAGTTTATTGTCCAGCGTAACCCCGAGGTATCTTACTTCTGACCTTATTGGTATAGTAATGTTTTGTATCTTTATATTTGGTGGTTGTATGAAGCTTTGGTTCCGAGTGATGATTAAAGCTTCAGTCTTGTTGTAGTTTATGGCGAGGTTGTTGTTTTGACACCAACTGGTCATTTGTGTAAGGCAGTCTGTTATCTTAGAGAAGTCCGGGTTGTCGATTGATATCGGGGTGTATATCATGATGTCGTCCGCATAGATCGTGTATTGAATGTTGTTCTCTTTCATGATGTTGCAGATTGGTTGGATGTAGATGTTAAATAGGAGTGCTGAGAGCGCAGAACCTTGAGGTACACCTTGACGGACTTTGATGGGTCGGGAGGTGATGTGTCCCACCTTGACCTGTAGCTGTCTTTCGGTTAGGTACGAGTGGAACCATTTCAGTGTGATACCGTGTATACCAGTGTTCTGTAGTCTTTCTAGGAGTGTGTTGTGGTCCACTGTGTCGAAGGCTGAGGAGATGTCGATGAATATCATTATTATTCCATTCCTGGTGTTGTCAATTATTCTTAGGATGCTGTCGAAGAGGTAGATCAGTAGCGTTTCGACACCGTGGTTAGGACGAAATCCGTGTTGGTTGTCGTCAAGTGTTTCGTGTTTGTCGATGTGATCCTGAAGTTGTAGTTGAACTGTTTTTTTCGATGACTTTTGCGAGGAAGGGTATGCTGGATATTGGTCGGTATGCTGCTGGATCTTTTCTGTCGAGAGTTGTTTTCTTTGTGATTGGTCTCACTGAGGCAAGTTTTAGTTGCTTTGGCATGAGACCTTGAGTGAGTGAGTTGTGTACCATTTTATGTATGGTGGTGATGAGGCTTGATTTGGTGGCTTTGACCCACGACACTGGGCATGGGTCTGTAGGAGCGGTGCTTGTGTTGATTGTAGAGATGATGTGGGATATCTGTTCTGTTGAGGGTGAGGAGAATGTGCCCCAGGTTTTGGAGTGTACATCTGTCCTTGAGGTTCTACTAGGCGATGTTTGTTCCGTTGAGTGAAATTTGTCCTTGATGTGGTCGGCGAATTTCTGTGGATCAATTTGTGCTTCCTTTTCTGTTGTTTGCTCTTTGTGAGGATATTTACTCTATCGAAAAGCTCTCTGGGTTTGTTGATGGAGGTGTTTATCATGTTTGTGTGGAATTCCCTCTTTGATTGGTTGATGTGTTCATTGTATTGCTTTTGCTTTGTTAGATAGAGATGCTGGTCGGCAGTTGTTTTGTTTTTTCTCCATCTCCGTTCAATCTTCCTGAGTTCCCTCTTTTCATGTCTTATTTTTGATGAGTACCATGGTTTTGTTTTTGTCTCTTGTTGTGGTGTTGTTTCTCGGTCCCGTCATCTGGTGGTTTTGCGGCGTTGCTAAAATGCTGTTCCAGCTGGAAACTTGTTCCTCCAGGTCGTCCGTAGTAATGTTCAGGTGTTGCATTGTGTCCTGTATGAATTCGTCCTTGTCGAAACACTTGAATCGTCTTTGTGTGTGTGAGGTGTTTTGCTCTTTCGTTTGTCTGGTCCTCTTGTGACCGCAGCCTTATCTCGATTAAGTAGTGGTCAGACCATGGCACTGGGGTAATGGTTGGTGGAGATCAGGTCTCTTGATGTTAGGTAATTGGATGCGAAATATGAGGTCTGGAGATGATCCATGTCTGTGTTGTTGGAGCATTGATTATTGCGTGAATTGCAGTGAGGACATTGCTTGCAGGAAGGCCTCTGCGTCTTTGACATTGGTGGACTTTAGGTTGAAGTCTCCAATCAGCAGCGCTGTTTGTTGTTTGTTGTTATGGCACAGGCTTCTTCGAGTGTGAAGGCCAGTTCGTCGGGTGGAGCTCTGGGTGCTCTGTATGTTAGGCAGATTGCAATGTTGTCTTGTTCTTGATGCTAATTGTGTTACATTGCTGTGTATCGGTGAGGCTCTGTGTCTTGAACTTCATTTTTGTTTTTGCCATGATCAGGACTCCTCCTCCACGCCTGTGAGTGCGTGGGCAGTTGTACGCTGAATAGTTGTTTGGTACAAGTTGGTTGAGTAGAAAATTGTCAGTCGGGTTGAGCCATGTCTCTGTGATGCATATTATGTCGGGCTGTCGCTCTTCAATGTGGTCTACAAGCGTGTGTATCTTGTTGCAGACGGATCTGGCATTTATGAGCTCTATCGTTGTTGTCTTTGTTGATGAGTTTGCTGTTACATGTGCTTCCTTTGTGCGGGTGTGGGAGTTTGATTTGTGTCTGTTTGGTCGCTTTGCCTGGGAGGTTCCGAGTGTCTCTTTGTATGTGTGCTGTGGTTCCAGATATGGCAATACAGTTGGAGGGTGCCATGTTGTGTTTGCTTGTGGGTGGTGGAGGTGTGTGGTTGGTGGGAGGAGTTGTGTAATGAGTAAGCAGAGCGGGAGGAAGTATGTGGCGTGCATGTTGGTTTTTTTGTGATGTTCTTTTAAGGAGATGCCTGTTGTCTTAAGTCTACTTCTAGTTGGCCGTTTGGAGAGAGCTGTATATTGTGCGATGGCCTTTCTCGTGGAGGGGGAGCCGGCTCAGCGTAGGGGCTCTTGGTGCGGGAGCCTGTCCCGTGGAGGGAGCCTGTCCTGTGGAGGGCGAGCCGGATCTGCGTAGGCGTCTTGGTGCGTGGGAGCCTGTCCCGTGGAGGGAGCCTGTCCCGTGGAGGTCGAGCCGGCTCTGCGTAGGGAGTCTTGGTGCGGGAGCCTGTCCCGTGGAGGGAGCCTGTCCCGTGGAGGTCGAGCCGGCTCTGCGTAGGGCGTCTTGGTGCGGGAGCCTGTCCCGTGGAGGGAGCCTGTCCCGTGGTGGTCGAGCCGGCTCATCGTAGGGCGGCTTGGGTGCGTGAGCCTGTCCCGTGGAGGGGACCTGTCCCGTGGAGGCGAGCCGGCTCTGCGTAGGGTGTCTGGTGCGGGAGCCTGTCCGTGGAGGGAGCCTGTCCCGTGGAGGGCGAGCCGGCTCTGCGTAGGGTGTCTTGGTACGGGGGCCTGTCCCGTGGAGGGAGCCTGTCCCGTGGGGGGCGAACCGGCTCAGCGTAGGGTGTCTTGGTGCGGGAGCCTGTCCCGTGGAGGAGGGCCGGATCTGTTGGGGTGTGTGTAGTGGAGGTGCGGGCTTGGTGGTGGGGAATGTGTGATGTACTGTGAGAGTTCTACTTGCGGTTCTGACGTCCTTCGCCTCGGTCTGCTTCCTTGCTGGGTTCTCCTGTGAGCGGTCCGGCGCTGTGTTTCCTGCTGCTTGGCTACGTGCCTCGCCTGGGGTTCCGGAGTGGTGTTCAGAGTCGTTGTGGTCGTTGATCTTCATTCGGTGGCGGAGGGGTCTGTTGGACATAGCGTGTCTTTTCGGGGAGGAAGGAAAGTTGGTTGGTTGCTTTTTTGCGCCTCTGTGCCGCGCCTAAGGGCCACGCCAAAGGGCCCTCTGGCGAGGCCTCAGGCGGGCCCGCCAGGCGCGGGCGCGCCCACGAGGGACGCCGCTTTTATGTTGGCGGGCCGCTTCTCCCCTGCTCTCCCACTGCCCGGATTGGGCAGGAGCACAGTGGGGGGAGTTGGAGTGTTGGCGGCAGCAGCGGCTCCCTCCGGAGGCGAGGGACGCCGCTTTTGTGCTGGCGGGCCGCTTCTCCGCTGCTCTCCCACTGCCCGGATTGGGCAGGAGCACTGTGGGTGGATTTGGTGTGTTGGCGGCAGCAGCGGCTCCCTCCGGAGGCGTGGGACGCCGCTTTTGTGCTGGCTGGCCGCATTCTCCCCTGCTCTCCCACTGCCCGGATTGGGCAGGAGCACAGTGGGGGGAGTTGGAGTGTTGGCGGCAGCAGCGGCTCCCTCCGGAGGCGAGGGACGCCGCTTTTGTGCTGGCGGGCCGCTTTCCCCTGCTCTCCCACTGCCCGGATTGGGCAGAGCACAGTGGGTGGATTTGGAGTGTTGGCGGCAGCAGCGGCTCCCTCCGGAGGCGAGGGACGCCGCTTTTGTGCTGGCGGGCCGCTTCTCTCCCTGCTCTCCCACTGCCCGGATTGGGCAGTGAGCACAGTGGGGGAGTTTGGAGTGTTTGGAGGCAGCAGCGGCTCCCTCCGGAGGCGAGGGACGCCGCTTTTGTGCTGGCGGGCCGCTTCTCCCCTGCTCTCCCACTGCCCGATTGGGCAGGAGCACAGTGTGGGAGTTGGAGTGTTGGCGGCAGCAGCGGCTCCCTCCGGAGGCGAGGGACGCCGCTTTTGTGCTGGCGGGCCGCTTCTCCCCTGCTCTCCCACTGCCCGGATTGGGCAGGAGCACAGTGGGGGGAGTTGGAGTGTTGGCGGCATCCAAGTGTTGGCGGCATCCAAGTTGCATTACCTGTTCAACTGTAAACACAAAGTACCATCGGAAATGTGTATTTTATTGTTCATTGTAAACCGCACTGATGCTGAATAGCGCAGTATAAAAGAGACTCTAATAAATAATAAATAGATTTATGAATATGTCAAAAAGCAGCGGACCCAGCACAGATCCCTGGGGTACACCACTATTCACGTTTCTCCATTGGGAAAATTGGCCATTTAGCCCTACCCCTCTGCTTTCTATCTTTTAACCAGTTCCTGATCCACAATAGTACGCTGCCTCCTATCCCATGACCCTTTAGTTTTGCCAAACGTCTCTGATGAGGGACCTTGTCAAAGGCTTTCTGAAAGTCCAGATACACTATATCAACCGACTCACCTTTGTCCACCTGTTTATTCACACCTTCAAAATAACATAGCAGATTAGTAAGACAAGATCTTCCTTGTCTAAAGCCATGTTGGCTGTCTCCCATTAGGCCATCTAAATTTGGTCACTTTCTGAACGTGAACTGATGCTCAATCAAAAAATACGTCCAACTCAAACAATAGTAGGGAAAATCTTTTTAGAGAATTTTTTAATTTTGACAAAAAACATTCATATTCAATCGCGTAACTGGCGAAAAACTGGTCACAGAACTTTGTCCACCATTCAGACTACCATCTTTCTTAATGGCGTATTAGAACATCAGTGACCAGCTTCCATTTTCAGAACTCGCCATTGCGCTTTTCATTTGGTACACTCCCACTAATAATCGCCAAAAAAACCGGCTTATCTTTTTTATCTCAAAACCGGAATACTGATTCAGCGGCTGTCACTACCAAAACTTCACAACTTCAAACTCATTCAATTCTGTCAGGTTCAGTGAAGGTAGTATTTTTCAAAATAAACGAGCACGACAGAAATTCTGTGCTCCTTAAATCTCGCTCTAGTGGGAGCTTCCCGCAGCTGTAAAAAGCTCTGTGTTGATCTCAACGCTCTACCGGGGCACCACTGAGGCGTTTCACACCCACAGTTTCATCAGGAGATCTCTTCCACAGTAATCTAAAATTAAAACACAAAACATCTATTGTATCTAAACCCTCTTACAACTATCCCCTCACTAGGCCATGACTATCTACATGCTGAGTAATTTTGTACTTTATGATGGTTTCTACCATTTTTCCCGGTACTGACATCAGGCTCACCGGTCTGTAGTTTACAGATCACCCCTGGAACCCTTTTTAAAAATTGGCGTTACGTTGGCCATCCTCCAGTCTTCAGGTATTACAGATGATTTTAATGATAGATCACAGATTACTAATAGCAGGTCTGCAATCTCATATTTCAGTTCTTTCAACACCCTTGGATGTATACCATCCGGCCCAGGTGATTTGCTACTCTTCAGTTTATCTAATAGTTGTAATATATCTTCCTGATGTATCACTGTTTCCTTCAATTCTTCCGCACTTTTAAATACCACTTCAGTCATGTTGTATTTGAGAGACCTCGGTGATCAAGACAGACTGAATTACAGCACTGATAAATTGGTCAATGACCTAACTGGATTACTTGCTCAGTGGTACAAAGCAAATCCAATATTCAGTGTTCCTGTTATAAACAGCCACGTTAGGATTAAAGCAAAGTTGAAATCCATGTGGGAACAAGCCAGCAAAGTTTCTGTGGGCAGAGCAAAACTGAAGAGAGACAGATATATGGAGAAGCTTGACAGACTGATGAACATACCTGCAAGTGTGAGATAGTTGTACTGATGCGTGATGCAATTCTGTCTGTGTCAGTGGAAAACACACTTCGTGACTGCAGCAGAGAGAAGAAGATTCCTGTGATTGAGTAAGCCTTTATAAAAGGTCAAAATTGGGAGTGTTGGACCACCTCAGATTGGACCAGTCGACCTCCATGAGACCAGAAGACGAGAACTACAGAAGGAAAGGCAAGCAAAAAGGAAGGAGAATGAAGAAAAGCAGAGAATGAAGAGTGAAAAAAACAGCAGAAGACCAAGAGATGATGGAGAGATCTGTACTTGAAGTAGAACAGGGAAATTTGGATGACGTAGCGGAAGAACTCATGGAGTAAGCTCCTGTTGCTCTGTCTAGAGAAAGCTAGGAAGAGACCAAAATATAATACTGAGGATATAACCATACTGGGCAGAGAGACAGCAGAGATTGCTACAGCTGCTTGAATTGATGTAGGACTCATCACTCACTTGGACACTACTTTAGTGATTGATCACAAGGAAAAGAGGGCTCAGATGAGAATTGTGAAAAAACTGGAGGTACAGTTTGAGAAGGAGCTGCAGCAGAATGGCATCAGTTGCGTTTTCTTTGGTCGTGATACCAAGCTCATATTAAAGGCAGAAGAGAATGATAAAATGTATCCAGATATGGTGAAAGAGGAACATTACATAGTTTGTATGGCACCAGGAGGCAGATGTCTGGCATTTTGTTCCTGCAAAAGCAACTAAAGAGAAGACTCATGCAGAAATAATTGCTGATAATTTGGTTGCATGGCTGAGAGAACAAGGAGCAGACAAAACTCTTCAAGCTATTGGAGGTGATTCCTATTATGTAAACACTGGTTGAGAGGGGGAGGAGTGATGCAATATGTTGAGAAGTTACAAAGGGCCATTTCAAATCTTCCTTTTTTTTCCAAACTCCTAGAAAAACTGGTTTTCGCACAACTCTCCACCCATCTTGAAGCATCTTTAGCACTTCACCCTCGGCAATCCGGTTTTCGTCCTGGCCACAGCACTGAATCTATCCTACTATCCTTTCTTAATGAACTTCACACTGCTCACGACCAAGGTTTAATTTATATTGCCGTTTCTCTAGATCTATCTGCAGCTTTTGACCTTGTGGATCACCGTACCCTACTAGCATGTCTTCACGACATCGGTGTCTCTCTGGTTCTGTCCTATTTTGGTTTCATTCATTTCTTACTAATAGGTCTTTTTCCATTCTGTCAGGTCTTTCCTCCTCCCCTCCCACTTCTCTTCCCTGTGGTGGCCCCCAGGGTTCTGTCCTTCCTCCTATTTAATATCTTCCTGGCCCTCTTAGTCCAGCAACACAGTATTTCATCATATTACTACACAGACGACATTATCCTCCATCATACAGATGCCTCCTCCCCTGATCTCACTCCTCTGATCTCACTCCTCTGAACTCCTGCTTAGCCTCTGTTGCTTCCTGGCTCTCTCCTAACTTTCTGCACATCAACCTCTCCAAAACATCTGCTATCTGATTCACCTTTGGTTCCCCCACCCCCTCTTGCTCCTCTTCTCCCTAACTCCTCAATCCCAGTCATCTCCTCTCTGCGTTATCTCGGGGTAAATTTGGATTCGGCCCTGTCCTTTAAGAACACATTTCCTTGGTAGTACGACATCTTTTCACACTCTGAGACAACTTTGCACAGTCTGTCCCTTTCTTTCAGTCCCCTCCATGACCATGCTGCTCCTATCCCTAGTAGTATCCCAGCTAGACTATTGTAACATTTCCTTGGCAGGCCTTCCACATTCACAACTTCGTAGGTTACAATTAGTTCATCACACAGCCACCCGCATTCTGACTCATGCCTCTCACTTCGATCATATTACCCCTATTCTGATCCATTTACATTGGCTTCCGGTTCCATATCGTATACAATACAAAATGCTTATCTATGTTCATAAAACCATTCACACTGGTACTTCCCTCTACCTTGCAGATCTGATTCGTCTTCACACATCTCATCGTTCCCTTAGATCAATTCATTCCAACCACATGTTCCTACACTCCCCATCTCAGGCCCATCTTGAATCCACCCGTTCTTCTGTCTTTTTCTTCCTGGGTCCCCGGCTATGGAACTTGCTCCCCCCCTGACCTTTGCCTGGAGGCCTCATATAAAACATTTAAAACCAGATTGAAAACAAACCTATTTTGCACCGCATTTGACCTTCCTCCTCCTCCTACTGTTTTATCTCCCCCCCCCCCCCCCCGGTTAACCCTCCATTTGCTTTCCCTTACTATTAACACTGAATTGAGTGCTTTGTCTTGCCTTTTGCCTCTGTTATCTCTTTCCTGTCTCTTAATTGGTGTTCCTTTCTTTTTCTGAAGCAGTCTCAAATCTTGTATTGTAAACCGCTCTGATACTCCCAGTATGAGTGGTATATTAAATATGCAATAAAGATAAAGCTGTGGCATGTGGGATCAGAGCGATTGTGCGATAATTTCCACAGTCAGTTGGATCACCTTTCTTTAGTATTGGTATAAACACAGATCTTTTCCAGTCAGTTGGCCATGATGTTGTCTTCCATATTTCTTGGCAGAGTCTTGAGTACGGTAACAGCTGCATCAGATTGCTGCAATACTTCTATGGGAATGCTATCAATGCCTGGTGCTTTGTTCTTTGATAAGGCTTTCAATGCTGCTTCAACTTCTTCTTTCATCACCAATGGTTCCCGATCATAAGGTACAGGTTGAAACAGCTGTTGGTCCACTTGATCTTTATCATATAAAAACTCTGTATATTCCTTCCACCTTTTCTTGATCTTCTCAGCATCATTCAACATAGAACCTTGAGCATCTTGTAACATTCCAATTCGAGGCTGGAACTTTTTCTTTAACTCTCGTAGCTTTAGGAAAGCCAATCTTGTTCTTCCTCTAATAGTTTCTGCTTCTATTTCCTTGCAAGTGTCATTGTAGTACTTTTCCTTGTCCTGTCTTGCTGCACGTTGGAAATCTCTGTTAAGTTCTGTGATTGTCTTTCTTTCTCCTCTGGCTTTAGCTTCTCTGCGTTTCTGGGCAATTTTCAGAGTTTCTTCCGTCATCCATTTTGGCCGTTTTTGCTTTTTCATCTTTTGTAGAGACTTCTCGCTTTCTTCCAACACAACTTTCTTGATGTCATTCCATAACTCTTCCGGAGCTCTGTCGTTTGTATCTAAAGCAGCAAATCTATTTTGCAGGCAGTCTTTAAATTCCAGTGGTATATTCTTAAGGTCATATTTTGCTGCATTCATGAGTGGTTTGCTCTTTTTCAACTTTAGCTTGAGTTTGCATACTAGTAGTTGATGATCTGTACCACAGTCAGCTCCAGGTTTTGTCTTTGTTGATGTTACAGAGCTTTTCCATCGTTGACTTCCACATATGTAGTCAGCAATGAAGTGACCAAAAGACTTAAGCACAGATCAAAGCTATGTCTATAGAATTGTAACTGGAGATGTTGGAAGAGCAAAGGGTCTTTATTATGGTCTCACACTGCTGTCTCCAAGCTTAGTCTTCTAATCTTTCACCTCTGATCTTCAATATCTTCTCCACTGCATCTCCTCTCTCCTTTTCCTCTTCACTGCTGTAAGCCATCTGCTATGTGACAAGTCCTATTCCAACAGAGCCAGATCACATAGCAGATGGCTTACAGCAGTCTAATGTTCATAAGAATATGGATTTCCAAGCATAATCTGAAAGGAAAGAATCTGAAAAACTTAAGAATGATTGATTGTAGAGTTCTGTGTTGTAGTTTACATGGTGAACTGGTTCAGTATAAAAATAAATAGCAATTGGACAAAAGGTCCCAGGCATCTCCTTTTCCAGCTTCAACTGTTGAAAGAACAGTGTGAAGAGGTGAGGAAAATAGTCATGCCTACAGTGAGAAGGTCAGCTTGGTATGGTTACAGCGAGCCTGTTCTGCAAGCTATGATGTGCAGTGAAGAGGAAAAGGAGAGAGGAGATGCAGTGGAGAAGATATTGAAGATCAGAGGTGAAAGATTAGAAGACTAAGCTTGGAGACAGCTGTGTGAGACCCACAAACACCATCCATCAACACTGAGGCAACTACTCACCCAATTACTTCACTGGAGCTCCGGAGTCTGAGCTGCGTCTTACCTGTACCATGACAACAGCAGAGATCAAGGCATTTCTGAGCAAGCCCATGGTGGTTCCAGACTGGCCTCCACACACCCAGTCCATAGAAAGGTGTGTAAAAATGACAACTGAGGCTGCTGGCCACATGTACAATCAGAAGAGGAGGGAACATTATATTAGGGGTCAGCAGGGAGGCTCGTGAGCCAAAACAGAAGCAAACAAGATATGGCTTCTTTGTTGGATTTTGTTAAATAACATTAAATTAACTGCATAAATGATATTTTTAAAGGCAATTATGTGGCTGCAGGTGGTGGTCAGACTATTTGTAGGTTCAAATAAATATTACTTAATTTTAACATATTTCAACTGTGATTTGATGTAGGTAAGACTTACTTTAAGCAGTTTCTGAAGATAGTTTAGATTCTGCATGCAAAACTGCATAATTTAGTCACTAGTAGTTTGTAAAGTTTGGAAAAGTAAAAATCTACGCCTAAAAGTGACACTTCCTACCCCGCCATGTATGCTTTTGGCAGGAAGTGTTTCCAGGGCTCTATAATCACAGCCCGGATCCAGGCATACCAGCTGTACATGGGACATGTACCTGAGAGACCTGGCAAAGGAGCTCGCCGGGTTCTCGGCTGGGTTATCGGGTGAACATTTGAGTGCTTCAGGATCCTGATGTTATCTGTCAAGGAGTACTCCAAGTTTCAAACTTGGGCATCCTTCAACGGCTTCGAGTCGGTGGCTTGGGTAGCTGCGGTGGGCATTAGTGCCCACCACCTTGCCTGGCTATAGTCCTCCGACTTGGAGAAGTGGGTTCAGGACAAGTTGGCTGATGATCTATCCGAAGGCCAAGAAGGCTTACAGAAACTACCCAAAGTTTCAGATCTATCATCTCTTTTCCCCCCCCCCCCGGGGCAGCAGGCCAGGGGCATGGCCCAGTAAGCAAAAGGCCCTCAAAACCCAAACAGCGCCCCAGCTGCAACCTGGGGGAACTTTTGACTTCTTGAGCATAGCCTTCCTTCCCCGAGAGGTAATAGGCCCAAGGTTCACAGGAAGCAGGCTAGTCCACTTTGCTCGCCTGTGGTCCACCATCACCGTAGATGCCTGGGTGCTGCAAGTAGTCAGGGAGGGGTTTCTCCTTCTTTTCCCAGCTGCCTCCTCCCTTCTTCCCAGGGGAATTATCCATGGGACACCTTGCACAGTGCATTCCTGCAGAGGGAGCTTGAGGTCTTACCAGTGTAGGCGTGGTAAAAGGAAAGAACAATTACTTTATTGAAATTTTGTACAGGGGTATAATAGCCAAGCCGACCCGACACAGGCCATGTATTGGTTATGCGGTCATCAGGGGTGTTCTTGGCATACTAAAAAGCATAAAAGCAAAATTAAACAAACAAGTCGAATTGTAATATGATAAAATGATAAAAATATATAATTAATAAATAATAAAACATATCTGAACAGATATAAGATGATGTAAAATATGTATAATTAACTATAACAAAAACATCACATAAATAAATGATTTAAAAGAAATTCCAAGTGTGAAAGTAACAGCCAAAAGTAAAACACAATTATAAAATAGTGTGACATATAACTGAGACTCTATTACCAATGGCAAATGGAAAAATCCTTTATCGATTGTGATCCTAATGTCTTGTAGGCTTAAAGGAAAAAAGAAGATGAAATTAATACCACCACTATGCAGAAATAATGATAATAACAGGAGTGATCAGCTTGAATCTTACAAAATACGTTTCCCACCAAAAACATTTCTGAACAAAGGGGAACTATTAAAAATAATTTAAAAAACAGAATTATAATGACTAAATGAATCAAAATGTAAGAACTCTAACACTGCCGGTACAGTACCAGTTACCAAAGTATGGAATTAACAACACAATGTAAAACATAAAAGATGATACTCATAAAGCTTTAGGAAGGTCTACTGATAAAAGTTTAAAACTGGAACATAATTTGCTTAGTAAAATCCTGATCTTAAGACACCGTTAAAAGTCCAACTTTGCAGTTCCAACTGAAAAGTATGTAAAAAAAATTATATCTTATATATAATGTGTAGGTACATACCTGATATAGAAATATTTAGGAAAAACCAATGTAAACTCTAGCTGCACAACATATAGAAATGTGGCTTGGACTCTTGAATCGCTAAAAAACACCCGCACTTGGAGGAAGTGATATCAGCTGGAATGGCAGCTTAGGTGGTGAGCTCCGGTGGGCAGCTAAAGATTTGGAGTTTTTCCCCCTCATCCGAGCCCGGGACACTGCAAAAAATAGCAGGTAGTGGTGGTGGAAGGATTGCTGAGCTGTATGGTGACGAGAAGGAAGGCGGCGGACTTGAAAGAGTTCGCATACAGCAGTGCCAAGACAGTGAGTGGAGAGAAAAAGATGGCGGGGCTGAGCGCGGGAAATGGAGCAGCTCAGGAGCGAAAGGGGCAGAGGGGCGAGGCCCCCGAGTCGGCTGAGATGGTGGTACAGAATGTGACCCGCGAAGAGCTGTGCGGCTGGTTTGGGGAACTCAAAACCGAGCTGCAGGCGGTGAAAGTGGAAGTCTGAGATATGTGCGCCGCCATGAAAGAGGAGATGGGTGAGCTGGCCAGCAGAGTGGAGGAGCAGGAACAACAGCTGGGGCGCCTGGACACGCGGCAGGCTGGAATGGAACGTTCACTTAAGGAGCTAGAGCAGCGATGGCGAACCTATGGCACGCGTGCCAGCTGTGGCACGCGAAGGCCTTGCGCTAGAGACTTGGAAGGACCAAGTGCTGCTGAAAGTTGAAGACCTGGAGAGCCGGTCCCGCCGGAACAACTTGCACATTCGCGGGGTACCGGAGGAGAAGGAGTATCTTGATGGCGAAAAGGTGGCGCAGGCGGTGCTCAGGTCTGTTTTAAGGGAGTTGGGGAACGAGACTGAGCAGGTGGAGCTCAAGTTGGTGCGAGCACACCGGGCCTTAGGCCCCAGCAGGCCGAATCGCCCAAGGGACATTGTCCTATGTATGGAGGACTTTAAGCTAAAGGAGCGGATTCTCACTCTGACACGCAATTGCAAGGACTTTGTGTGGCAGGGGTACAGCCTCCAGCTTTACCCAGACCTAGCCGCGGGGACTTTACAACGGCGAAGAGAAATGCAACCTGTCAACTATTTTGTGGAAAGAAAATGTCCGGTATAGGTGGCTGTACCCTTTTGGTCTACTCTTTATGGTGGGGCTAAAGAATTGGAAAGTCCATACAGTGCAGGAGGTCCTGGCAGCTTTGAAGGGGGCGGGACTGGAGAGCGGACTGCGGAATGCCCGGCCAGAGGACTGTCGTGGGGCGGAGGAGTTGGAGCTGCAGCGGAGTGGAGAGAAACGTCGACGCAGCCCGGAGAAGGTGGCGGAGGATCAGCGGGCTAGTGACTCCAGAGATGAGGAGTCGAGAGTTTGTGGTGCTGCTAAGCCGCATAGGGCAGGACTTTGCTATTCTGTTTACATTTGTTGTGCTGTGTGTTTATAGTGGGGTTGCAGTTTTCTGGGGGTTTGGGGCGCGGGGTGGGGGGTGGCTGGGTCGGGAGGTTGTTAGTAGGGGGGTGGATATGTTAATACGGAGTGGGTTAGTAGTATTGGGGAGAGAGTTGGGGGAGGGGGGGTATGAGGTAGGGGCTGAGGAGGGTCGGATGGGGGGGGAAGTGGGTGGTGATAAGGAAGGGGGGGAACAAGAAGTTGCCTCTGGTTGATGGGCACTACTCTGCAGGAGACCTCCAAGGGGTGGAGGGGAGCAGGGGGAGGGGAGGGGGTGGGAGGGAGAGGGGGAAGGTGGGGAGGGGCTGCGGGGGGAGGGGGGTGGGGGAGAGGGGGGGAGGGGAGGGAAGGGGGAGGGGCAGTGGAAAGGGAGCAGGGAGGGTGGGGGCGAAGAGTGGGAATGCAGGCCCTGGTAGTAGCTACGCTTAATGTGCGTGGGTTGGGCACCTGGAGGAAGCGCAGGTTGGTGGAGAGGGAAGCTGACCGGATGTGAGCGGATTTTCTCTGTATCCAAGAGACCCATTTAAAAGTGGGTCAGGAGCGGATGTTACAAACGAGGAAATACCCGAGAGTGGTGTTGGCGGGGCAGAGGGCGGAGGCCCGAAGGGGGGGAGTGGGTATTATGGTGGGGGCGGAATGGGTGGATAAGGTGGTGGGAGAATTTAGAGATAAAAAGGGTAGAGCGGTAGGAATTAAAGTTCGAATGGGGAAGGAGCAGGTGTGGATTGTGAGTGTGTATGGCCCTAATGAAAAACAAGGAGTTTTTTGAGCGAATGCAGACTGTTTTGAGTGACTTGAGTGATGCCCCTCTAATTATTGGAGGGGACTTTAATCTGACAGTGAACCCGAGATTAGATAATGGAGGGGGCAGTGGTTTGGGGAAGCGGGCGGATCGGGTTAAAATGCTGAACTTGCGGGACCGGTTGGGGGTTGTAGATGTGTGGAGGAGTCAGAACCCCGGATGCAAGCAATACACATATTACTCCGCACCGCACGGTACTTATAGCCGGATCGATATGGTGTGGGTGGGGGGGGAGTGGGTGAACAGAGTGACGGAGGCCGCCCATGGGGACATTACCTGGACGGACCATGCCCCGGTGATTGTTAAGTTTAGCCTGGGGTATGTGGATGAGGGGCTTAAATTTTGGAGGCTCAATGAGGCCTTGCTAGAGGAGCCGGAGGTGGTAGAGCGCTTGGGGAAGGTGGTGAAGGAGTACCAAGATCTTAACTTGAATGGTGAAGTGGGGTATGGGATGGGTTGAAGGCGGTGGTGCGGGGCCACTTGGTCCAGGCAGCGGCCAGGGAGCGTAGGCAGAAGGGGGAAGAAGAATCTCGGCTACTGCAGGACATACGTGTACTGGAGCGGCTGGCACAAGGGGGGCGGAGGGGAGAGGTTCATGAACAACTGAAGGCGTTGAGGGGGCAGTTGGACCAGTTGCGTGCAAGCGACATAGCGTATGGGCTGCGGGTGTTAAAGCAAGGCTGGTTAGAGGGGGGGAATAGGGTGGGGCGTCGGTTGGCCCAGCGGCTGCGGCATAAGGCGATACAGTCCAATATTGGGGGTATCAGGGGTGCAGGGGGGGAAGCTGATGCATGGTAATAATGAAATTAGAGCGACCTTTGCGGACTACTATCAGCAGTTATATTGCAGTGAGGTGGAGGGGGGGAAGGCTCAGTGTGAGGAATACTTAAAAGAATGTGTAATGCCGTCTCTGTCGAAGGAGGAGGCGGAATGGCTAGATAGACCTATTTCGGAGGGGGAAGTAGATATGGCGATAGGATCCTTGAAGAGTGGTAAGGCTCCCGGGTTGGATGGATTGACGGGGCGGTTTTACCAAGTGTTCCGCTCGGTGCTGGGGGCCATTGATGGTGAAAGTGTTTAATGGTGTATTGACTGGTGGAGACATTCCTCGATCCATGCGTGAAGCGGGAATAACGGTTATTCCTAAGCCGGGTAAGGATCCAATGGTTTGTGGATCATACAGGCCCATCTCCCTATTGAATGTTGATGCTAAGTTGCTGGCGAAGGTGTTGGCCACTAGGCTGGCAGTGGTGATGCCCACCCTGGTGCACCCCGACCAAACGGGGTTTATTGGAGGGCGGCAAGGGGGGGATAATATCCGCAAACTCTACATTCTCACTTGGGAGGTACAACGCTCAGGGCAGAGGGCCGTTTTTCTCTCAGTAGACGCTGAAAAAGCGTTTGATAGGGTGGAATGGCCGTTTATGTTTAGTGTGTTGGAGAAAGTGGGGTTGGGGCGAAACTTTGTTACATGGGTTCAGGCGATGTACGCGGCACCGCAGGCTCGAGTGCGGGTTAATGGTAGCTATTCTGATGCATTCCAGCTGGGGAGGGGTACTAGACAGGGGTGCCCCTTGTCCCCTTTGCGCTTTGCTTTGCTTTGGTAATTGAGCCACTAGCGGTGCGGGTTCGGGAGCTGCAGGACATTAAGGGTATCCTAATGAACTCCCAGGAAGTGAAAATTACGCTGTTTGCTGACGATGTTATCTTTACGCTTAGGGAGCCTGTGTTAACTTTACCGGTCTTGATGGGGGAGATAGCGCAATATAGTAAGGTGGCGGGGTATAAGCTGAACAGCAGCAAATCGGAGATATTGGGGTTTAACCTCGGCGATGGGATAGAGGCTGTGTTGAAAGGGGCGTTCGCGTTTAAATGGGTAACTGGGAAATATCGCTATTTGGGGGTCCAGATGGGTAGGAATCTGGTGGAGTTGGGGGCTAACAACTATGGGGGGTTGTTAGAGGCGGTGAGATGGGATTTGCAAAAGTGGAAGGGGCTGTATCTTACGTGGCTGGGGAGGATTGCTGTGTTAAAAATGAATGTCCTACCGCGTTTTCTCTTCTTATTTAGTTCTCTACCATGTAAGGTGCCACGTGCTTACTTGAAACGGGCTCAGCAGGTTATGTTGGAGTTTATTTGGGCAGGGAAGCGCCCGAGGGTAGCGCGGCGTACGATGTATCGCCACGGCACGGAGGGGGGGATGGGGGTGCCCTGGCTGGAGAAGTATTATTTGGCTTCTCAGCTATGGGTGCTACAAAGTTGGCAGGGGGGGGCTGAGACTCCTCGGTGGGTGCAACTAGAGCAGGAACATGGCAGGGGGGGCAGTCTGGCGGTGTGGACATGGGACCCGGGGGCGGTCGTGGAGGGGGGAAGGGGGGTGAATCCTTTTCGGGCACTGACCAAGGAACTCTGGTTGCGATCGCGGCGCCAGTTGTTGGGGGGGAAACGTTACACGGGAGGTATGCATATTATGGGGGTTCGGGAGTTTGCCCCAGGGAAAGAGGGGGGAGTGTATAGAGAGTGGTGGGAGAAGGGGTTGCGTTTAATGGGGCAGTTGCTTCATCCGACGGGGCGAGTGAAAAGTTGGGGGGAATTGCGAATCGAATTTGGATTGGAGGAGGGCGGATTTTTTTGCGCACCTTCAGGTAGCGTCTTTTTTGGGCCAGCAGCGGGTTAAGGATGATTTGCGAGGAGCAGTCACGGCGGTTGAGAAACTTTTGAAGAGAGGTGGGCGGAAGGGTGCTATTGCTCAATTGTATAGGGCATTGACCCAACTAGAGGGGGAGGGGGATAGGATCCGAGCGGAAGTGGAATGGGAGCAGGCCTTAGGGGGGGAGTGGGATCAAGAGCGATGGCGTGGTATTTACGGGTGGACTAAGCGGGTGGCCCCGGGTACGATTTATTTGGAGAGTAGTCTTAAGATTCGCTATCAGGCGTATTGGACGCCGTGGAAAATGCGGAAATTCTGTAGGGACGGAGAGGGGAGGTGCTGGAGGGGGTGCGAGGGACGGGGGGATTTGTATCATTTACTGTGGGGGTGCCCTGCGGTGCGGAGTCTGTGGACGGAATGGGAAGGAGTCATTCGGGAGGTGACGGGGGTTCCTGTTGCACTGACCCCGGCTATGGCCTTGTTGAATGAAGTGGGGGATGTGGGGGAGAGGGGATTGCAGCAGATGATTGGGTACTGTGTTACAGCGGTGCGAGGTGCGCTTCTGGCAGGGTGGAGGTGCAGGGATGTCCCTACTAGACGGGTGATAGTTGCGCGTCTGAGTGGGTTGCGGGATATGTGTGAAATAGTGGCATTTAGGGAGCATAAGGTGCAGAGGTTTCGGTGTCTGTGGCAGGGCTACGATGGGTGGCTGCAGAAATGGCAGGGAGGGGGACGGAAGGGGTGAGGAGGTAAGGGGAGGTAAGGGGGGGAAGAGGGGTTTGGGGGTGGGAGTAGGCTGTGGGTGCCTTTGGGAGTTGCGGAGAGCTGGGGTTAGGGGGGTGTGGGGGGGGGATTTGAAGGGGGGGGGGGGTTGGGGGAGAGGGGTTAGGGAGCTTGTTTGCTCTGAGTTGTCTAGACGGCTCTGGCCGGCAGTGGGGGCAAGGGACTATGGTGGGGGAGTGGTTTGGTCTGTCTTGATAGATTGTCTGTTTGACTGCGGTGATGTTTTTGCCACCCTGTTTTGGTGTTTTCTACTGAGTGTACTATTTACATTGATGGAAAACCAATAAAATTCAAGTTACAAAAAAAACAAACACCCGCACTTGCGCTGTGCTATGTGCTTATATATTCTCCACCGTGGGGAAAAATAAGGTCAGCTGACCTATTGAACATCGATTTTACTAAAAACCATCTTATTTCCCATTCTTAAAAAGAAATCTGGCTATATAAATGGCAAATATACTGTATAAATGTACCTAATATTTATTTAAGCATTATGCACCCTACAAATGCCACTTTGCCTTTAAAATACCGCCGATAAATACCGCGGGAGAACGGCTCAGCACCGAGGCTGACCCATTAGTCGCATAATCCAATGTCGCTCAGTTTGATTTAATTGTGTGCACCATAATTATCTAAAAAGACCTATGGAAATTATAACAGCAGCACGGGCATACATGCCTAGAAAATCATACCCTATAATGAAAAAATAGCGGAGCTGCAATCCCACCGCCGCACAACCTAAAAAACAAAAACAGCTGCTTAACAAGGGATCACCAAAAACATGAAATAAGCATCATAATGTTCTCCTCTATTGTACTTTTAGAATCAACTGTAAGCAACAGCCAACCGGCAAATAAAATCTCATACATAAAACCATATGCCTTCCAGGTACATTAGAAAATGAAAATTAAAAACAAAGATGTATGAAAGTTGTAGATTGCATCTTTTAGTAGCCATTATAGAAAAATAAGTGGTTAATATGAAATCGGGAGTGCCTGTAGACAAATAGTAAATCACTATTGCCCAAAATAAAGTGGCAAATAGGGACCCAATATACAAATTAATAAAACCCCACGTCTATAAAAGGGGATTAAAACCAAATTTAAGGATTACTTAATTTGCGGTTGTCACAAACGATTATTATTTATAGTTTGAGTTATTTTTGAAAGCCCTGGGTTTTTTTAGTTATTTAGTATTTAATCATTTATATTTTTTAGTGGCCTATCATGGTTTGAGGGCTCATAGTTTAGAGTGCTGAGTACACCCCCCCCCCCCACTGCCCTCTTTTAGTTTATAGTTTTTTGTTGCCAAGGAGTACTCTGTCGCCTCTTTGGGGAATAGTGCAACTCCTGCCCTCCAGCCCGTGGTACCCAGGCTACTGGTGAGGGGATTGCATCTTCAATGCTGCTGCTGCAGTGTCAAACTTAGACAACCAGCACTCCCTGCTGTCCTTTACAGTCTGCTTTTTGGATCACCTTTGGCTTTTACAGGGGTTGGTTTTTTTTGGTAGCCTGTAGCTTGGGAGTCCCATATGTGAGGATTGTCTTCCTGCTTGTTTCCAGAGATAGCGCAGTTACTCACCTGTAACAGGTGTTCTCTGGAGACAGCAGGAATCAGTCCTCACAACCCTCCCTTCTCCCCATGGAGAAGTTCTTTTTCTGCTTGAGTAAGCTATGTCGTCATACTGAGGTAAGATGACTTCTCCAGGACCAAGCAGGAAGTCAGTCCTCACATATGGGTGACGTCGGCGCCGACGGAGCCCTCGCGGAGCAATTTTCCCCAGCTTTCAAAGAAAGCCTTTGGGAATTGCAGCGCGCATGCGCGGTCCTCTTCCCGTCCAAGGGTGCCATCTTGCTCAGTCTTCTTTTTTCCATGGAGCCCTACAGACGTTGTTTGTGAATCCCCGCAGAAAAGTTGATTTTTTTTCTCTGTTTCGACGCCGGTTCTTTTCCCGCCCGGACCCGCGACGCCGGTTGCGAGTCCGTTCTCTATTTTTTGGTTTTTTTGTCCTTCGTGACAGATTTCGCGCCTTTTTACTTTTTCACTGGCAGCCCGGTCTTTTGACCTCGCAGGGGCCCTTTTTCCCCCGATGGCTGCCAGCGGGTTTAAAAAGTGTGACCTCTGTAAGAAACTCATGTCTCTTACAGACACACACGACTTCTGCCTCCGCTGCCTCGGACCCGATCATGACCCGATGATCTGTGGTCCGTGTGGCAAAATGTCCTCAAAAGCATTGAGGAGTCGGCAGCATCAGCAGGAACGTATCTTCTCTGACTCCGGCCGGGCTCGGACCTCATCAGAGGCTTCGACGTCTCGGGACTCTGGTCCTGAGCATCGTCGCAGTTCCTCTGAAAGGGGGTCTCCTACCCGGGAACATCATCGGAAGAAGAAACCCGCGAGGGTGGGATCGGTGGACGCTCCTGGTTCCTCGAGGGCCAGGTCGCATAGCCCCGATTCCTGTCCTGGGTCCTCCGAGGTGGAGAGGCCTTCCAAACATCCTCGTCTCAAGATGGACTTGCCCGCTCACATGAGTACTGTTGTCCTCGTGGACTCGCCTCCGAAGGAGCCGACGTCGGGCCCGACGCCGTCGGGGCCCGAGTCGGGGGCTGCTGGGTCTCCTGAGCTCGGACTCAGGTTGACGGCCTTGGAGAGCAGTCTGACTGCCTTCATGGACCAGCAGCGGGCATTGATCGCTGGCCTCGCCGGTGCTTTTGCCCTGACCGCCGGGACGTCGACCTCCAAGTCGACCCCGGAGACTGAGCCGATCCTCGAGTCCATGAGGGCTCGAGTCGATCCTCGGTCGCGGTCTCCTTCGGCCTCCCGTTCGGGACCGAGGTCGTCGACGCCGACTCCCTCGGCGTCGGGGCGGATGGCATCGATGCTCGCCCGACCGGAGCCGCTCGACGACTCCTCCGAGGAGTCGGCCTGGGAATCCGAGGATGAAGAGTCACCTGGTTCCTTTCGGACTCGGTGTGTCCCATCGGACTCCCCCGAGTCCGAACCTCGGAGACGGTCCCCCCCGGAGGATACCCGGTTCTCGGACTTCGTGCGGGATATGGCCTTCCCTGCGGATCCCAAGGAGGAGCCTCAAGTCGAAGAGCTCGATGCCCTCCAATATGATTCTCCCCCGAAGGAGGCCTTTATTGTACCGGTTCCTCCGATGCTGGAACGACTTCTCTTCCGCATGTGGGAGAGCCCGGCATCGTCGCCGGTGTTAAGCAAGCGGGTCGATTCCATTTATCGAGTCCGCAAGAGCCCCGGCTTCCAAAAGGCACAACTACCGCACCATTCCATGGTGGTGGAATCAGCCATGCATAGACTTAAGAGTGAAAAAATGCACTCCTCGGTGCCCCCCGGTAGGGAGGCCCGAAGCCTGGATGCCCTCGGTAGGAAGTGTTTCCAGGGCTCTATGCTTGCTTGTCTAGTCCAGACCTACCAGCTCTACATGGGCATGTATCTCCGAGACCTGGCTAAAGAAATAGCCGGGTTCTCTGCTGGTCTCTCCGACGAACCTTTGCAGAGGTTCCAAACCTTGTCCACTGGTATTCGGGAGTGCTCAAAGTTTCTCTCTCGAGCAGCCTACGATGGTTTTGAGGCATCGGCTCGAGTAGCCGCAGCCGGCATCGGTGGCCGCCGCCAGGCTTGGCTTCAGACATCCGACCTCGAGCCATGGGTGCAGGACAAGTTGGTCGATGTCCCCTGCAGAGGTGAAAACCTCTTTGGCAAGCCCATGGATGAGAAGGCTGCACAGATCGAGACCGAGACTCTCACCAGGACTCGTCTCTCCAGGAAGACCTCTGCCCCTTCTCAAAAGAAGAAGGGCTCGGGGAAAAAGCCCTTTTACCCGAGGAAGGCGGCTGCCTATAAATACTACCCTCAGTATCAGGCCTCAGCAGCTCCCCCACAGGGTAAGCAGACCAAGGGATGGGGTAATGGGTCCCGTAGGCAGCAAACCCCCAAGCCTGCACCACCGGCCCCTGCTCAGCAGGGTGGGGGTTTTTGACTTCATCAGCATAGCCTCTCCCCCTCAGCTGGTTTCTCTCAGCACAGGAGGCCGGCTGGTCCACTTTGCCCACAGGTGGTCCAACATCACAGATACCTGGGTACTTCACATAGTTCAGAAGGGCTATCTTCTTCACTTTCACCAGGTACCTCCCTCCTACTTTCCAGGGGAGCCTCCAAGACTCCCTCTGCACAAGGACTTACTCCTTCAGGAGTTAGCAAGTCTCCTTCAGGAACAGGCTGTGGAACCGATGCCCCACCACTTGAAGGGTCAAGGGTTTTACTCCAGGTACTTTCTGATACCAAAAAGAACAGGAGGCCTCAGACCCATCCTGGACTAGCGAAACCTCAACAAGTTCCTTGCAAAGGAAAAGTTCAAGATGCTTACTCTTGGAATCCTGCTGCCCTACCTCCAGCAGGGCGACTGGCTATGCTCCTTGGATCTAAAGGATGCATATACTCATATCCTTATTCATCCAGACCACAGACAATATCTCAGGTTTGTTGTGGGAGGAAATCATTACCAGTACAGAGTACAGCCCTTTGGCCTATCCTCCGCTCCCAGGGTGTTCACCAAATGCCTGGCTGTGGTGGCGGCCTATCTAAGACTTCAAGGCCTTTTTGTGTTTCCCTACCTGGACGACTGGCTCATCAGAGCCCAGTCTTCCCAAGAGGCCACTCAGGCCACTCATCGCACTGTGACTCTACTCCAGTACTTGGGATTTGTCGTAAACTTCACAAAGTCCACTTTGCTCCCCTCTCAAAATCTCGAATTCATCGGCGCCAGGTTGGACATTCTTCAGGCGCGGGCCTTCCTGCCTCTAGACAGGGCCCAGCGGCTCATGGATCTCGCCAGCCACTTTCACAGCAATTCCGTGGTCTCGGCCAGGCAATGTCTGAGACTGCTCAGCCATATGGCTTCCACGGTCCATGTAACCCCCAATGCCCACCTGAACATGCAACCTGCTCAATGGTGCCTTCGCACACAATGGCATCAGGCCACTGGGAGCCTAGCGGACTCAGTAAAGGTCTCCGACCCGCTGGTCTCTTCTCTACAATGGTGGCTTCATCTGCCAAACCTAGTTCTAGGAGTGGCTTTTCAGCCCCCTCCGCCTTCTCAGGTCCTGACGACCGATGCTTCTCTCCTGGGTTGGGGAGCACATTGCCAAGGGACATGTACTCAAGGTCTCTGGACTCCTTGGGAGTCGGCTCAGCAGATAAACTTCCTGGAGCTCAGAGCCATCCGCCTAGCGCTCAAAGCCTTCTCTCACCTGATTTCTCACCAGTCGGTGCTGGTCCAGACAGACAATCAGGTTGCAATGTTCTACGTGAACAAACAAGGCGGAACAGGCTCCTTCCTTCTCTGTCAGGAGGCACAGAAACTATGCTCTTGGGCCGTCCACCGCGGCATCATCCTCAAAGCTGTCTATCTCCCAGGTCAAGAAAATTACCTAGCAGACAAACTAAGCAGGATCCTCCAGCCTCACGAGTGGAGGTTGGATCCACTGGTGGTTCAGTGGATCTTTCTCAAGTGGGGCCTCCCCACCATGGATCTGTTTGCCAGTCCTCTGAACCGGCAGCTTCCCAGATTCTGCTCTCGATAGCCGCATCCTCTCAGAGTAGTGGCGGATGCTTTTCTGATTCCATGGTCCACAGGCCTCTTGTATGCTTTTCCTCCCATGCCACTGGTGTCTCGGACGCTCTTCAAAGTTCTCCGAGACAAAGCCTCGATGATCCTAGTAGCTCCCCGGTGGCCGAGACAACCTTGGTTCCCGCTTCTGATGCAGCTGGCGGTGGACACTCCTCTTCCTCTGGGGTTTCAGCCCGACCTCCTGTCGCAGGATCAGGGGACTCTCCTGCACCCCAACCTCCGGTCCCTTCATCTGATGGCCTGGCTGCTGAAAGGGTAGTCCTTGCTCCTCTCCAGCTGCCTCCAGATGTGGAGGAGGTCGTCTTGGCCTCCAGGCGCCCCTCCACCCGAAAGTCCTACGTTCTTAAGTGGCGTCGGTTCTCCGTCTGGTGTGCTCAGCAGTCTCAAGATCCCTTCTCTTGTTCAGCATCAGTGGTCTTACAGTACTTGCTTTCCCTCTCCAATCTTGGACTTAAGTCCAACTCAGTCAAGGTCCACCTCAGTGCTCTTTCGGCGCATCACATGCCGGTGGATGGCAGACCTCTTTCCAGCCACCCTCTGGTGGCTCGTTTTCTCAGAGGCCTCCTTCTCCTTAAACCACCTTTGCGCCCACCAGCCCCGGACTGGGATCTCAATGTGGTTTTACAGCGGATTACCTGTCCGCCTTTTGAACCTATGGCTACCTGTCCTCTTCGTTTTCTTTCTTGGAAAACCTTGTTCTTGGTGGCCCTCACTTCTGCTAGACGCGTTAGTGAGCTGCAGGCCCTGGTATCTGATCCTCCTTACACTAGGTTCTATAAGAACCGGGTAGTCCTACGGACTCACCCTAAGTTTCTTCCCAAAGTGGTTTCCCCTTTTCACATCAACCAGGAGGTGGTACTTCCGACCTACTTTCCCAGGCCACACTCCAGCCGAGCTGAAATGGTCCTGCATACCCTGGACTGTAGAAGGGCGTTATCCTTCTACCTTGACCGTACGCGGGAGCACAGAAGGGCTGTTCAGCTCTTCGTCTCTTATGTCCCCAATAAGTTGGGGCTCCCTGTCTCCAAGCGTACTCTGTCCATCTGGATTGCTGACTGTATCGATTGGGCTTACGAGGCAGCCGGCCTCTCGTTGGAAAGTCGAGTCACGGCTCATCGTGTTAGGGCGAAGGCTACGTCAGTGGCTTACCTCCGCTCTGTTCCATTGGCAAACATCTGCCGGACCGCTACTTGGTCTTCAAGCCAAACTTTTGCAGCCCATTACTGCCTGGAGAGGGAGTCCCGCAGGGACAGTGCTTTCGGACAGGCAGTCCTCCGTAACCTCTTTGAGGTATAGGCAACTCCTACCCTCCATCCCGGATGTTGGGCTACCGGTTGGAGACGTATTCAGAGAAGATTCCTTCCTTCTGTGCTACTGAGCTTGAGGGAGCTCCTTTTTGTGCTTAGGGTCTCCGGTAGCCTTAAGCTTGGGAGTCCCATATGTGAGGACTGACTTCCTGCTTGGTCCTGGAGAAAGCGTAGTTACTCACCTGTAACAGGTGTTCTCCAGGAGCAGCAGGAATCAGTCCTCACAACCCTCCCTCCTCCCCTTGGAGTTGCAGTTCTATGCTTTCGTTTTTTGCTAATTTGTTTGCTGTCTTTTAGCTATGTCATCTGACTGAGCAAGATGGCACCCTTGGGCGGGAAGAGGACCGCGCATGTGCGCTGCAATTCCCAAAGGCTTTCTTTGAAAGCTGGGGAAAATTGCTCCGCGAGGGCTCCGTCGGCGCCGACGTCACCCATATGTGAGGACTGATTCTTGCTGCTCCTGGAGAACACCTGTTACAGGTGAGTAACTACGCTATCTTTGGGCAGGAAGGTGACCGCGCATGCATGGTGTAACTCCCAAAAGCTTTCTTTGAAAGCTGGGAGTAGATCCATACTGGCTCAGTCGGCACCAACATCACCCATATATGAGGACTGATTTTTGTTGTCCCCAGAGAAACACACCTGTTATAGGTGAGTATCTATGCTTTCAGGTTGAACCTGTGATTAAGACAGCTCAGAAGTTCTTATCCTTGGCTGAGAGAGTTTCCCTCAGATTGGACGGTAGGTCTCCACACTTGCTGTCTCGGAGCATTTTGAAATGATCTACTTGAGCTTCATCTGACTTGGGGATTGATGCTGGTGGCCAACCTTTGATCTGGTCCTTGGCTATTTTATCATTTTCTTTTGTTTCAATGCCTATCACCAAGTTACTTTCTACGCCTGATGTTTCTGGTTTTGGTTCTGCTACGAAGGATGTTTCCTTATCCAGATATCTGGTCTGTTTTCCAGAACAAAATGGGGTTTTGTTTTGTTTTGTTTTTAGAGGTAGTATAACACAGCTTTGTTCTTTCTCCGGAGATGAGCAGGGGGTGCAGGCACACTGTAATTTATTTATTATTAGTTTTCTATACCGCACTATTCGGAATCAGCGCGGTTTACAATGAACAGGTTTGTACAATGTGGAACAATCAGACATTGAACTTACATATAACAGGGAATTTCAACTTGGATAACAGGTGAACTTTATACATTATACTTTATACATTATACTTTATAATGCTGACATCCTGGACAAAGCCTTGTGTGCCAGATTCTCCCATATCCTAAGAAATCTTTTTAGACTTCTGAGCCATGCATGCCTTCAAACACTGCTCCCTTCATTTTTTTTCTTGCCATGTCAGCATAGAAACATGATGACAGAAAAAGACCACATGGCCTATCTAGTCTGTCCTTCCATATCAACAACTACAACAGTCCACTTTTTACCTTTAGAGATCCTCTGTGTTGGTCCCATGCTTTTTTGAATTCAGTTACTGTCCTCATCTCTACCACCTCCACTGGGAGACTATTCCACGGATCCACTACTCTTTCCGTAAAGAAATATTTCCGCATATCACTCCTGAATCTATCTCCCTTCACCCTCATCCCATGTCCCCTCGTAGCAGAACTTGTTTTCAATTGAAAGAGGCTCTCTCCCTGAACATTTATGCCACGGAGGTATTTAAACATCTCAATCATACCATGCTGCATAACATTCCCTCACTCTCCTCTGTGCTTCATAACTCGCTCTCCTTACCAATTTTTTTTTTTACTGGTCGCAGAGTAGAGTAGCAACCTAATGGTTAGAGCACTAGCTTGGGAACCAAGACCACCAAGGTTTGATTCCCACTAGCACTCCTTGTGGCCTTGGGCCAGTCACTTAACCCTGCATTGCCTCAGAAAAATCCGTTATCAATGTCCCTGTTTAATGTACACTACCAAGTTTAAGTTACAACGTAAACCGCTTTGATTGAAATGAGCAGTATAAAAAATACCTTCCAACCATTCACACCTCTGTTTGCTGAGAAACAACTGATCACCCACTGCCCGATTGCACATTCTCCTTAAGGCAGCTTCTCCATTGGGCTCCACAGCATTGACGCTAACTCTGCTTGTTCCTCGCAAAAAAAAAAGGAACTGAAGTGGCAGCTGCCAAATTGGCTCTTAAAATTTTTTTAAAATAAAGATAGAAGCGGCAGCCATGTCGCCGATGATGCATGGACAGTGATTCACCCTGTCGCCCCCATCAGGCCCAGAAAAAACATGATCGGGGGCAACCCTCATAGCCATGATGCCTGGAGCAGACTTACCCCAGGCACTGGCTCTCTTAGGGGCAGCCCCGGGCCTTCCTGCCTGGACCCACAGCTCCACCCTCCAACAATCACCCCCTCCCCACCTGCTCTATCACTGCCAGCCAACAAGGGGGGGGGGAGGGGAAGACCACAGACACTGAAAAAGGAGCAAAAGGGCAGAAGAGAAGTTTGGCAAGTGCGAAACATAAACCTCCATGATGGTACTGTGAGCAAGACAGGCAGCAACAAAAAATGGCACTCTTTGGGAGCGACCTTCTCCACCGGGGCACCCTTGACCAAGGTAGGCGGCCTTCTGAAGCCTCCATGCTGATTCTCTCCCCTTCTGAGTTTTCCGAGCCCCAAGGGGAACAGAGTTCTAACTCCTCCCTCCTATTGTTCCTCTGGAGATTTGTTGAGGACAGTGCTGCCCTCCTGCAGTAAGCTCAACCCACAGGACCTCTGCTGCACCCACGGGACCCCCCCCCCCCTTCCCTTGAGGTTGACACTCACTGAACCCTCATTACTGCTTGCTACCACTCCTGGGAAACCAGCACCTCCCTTCCCCTGAGGATCACCCCATCCCACCTCCACATAAGGACATCCCAGAAGAGCCTCTCGAACTACTCCCACTCCAAATTTCTCCAGAAGATCTCTCAGGCATTAGCCGTCAGCAAATCTAAAACTCCCACAAACAAAAGGGATTTTCAGTCCATCCTCCGATTCTGCAGCCACCCCTAAGGAAATCCTAGCCCTCCCAGTGCCTCGGCTCCTCCAAGACCTCCAGTCTTCCATCTGGGCAAACCCAACTCTGTCAATGCTACCTTTAAGCGCCTTGAACCTCTGCTATAAGGTGCTCCCTGCTCCAGGATTCCACCAATCACAATTGCCACATCAGTCGGTAGTGTCCAAAGCCGTCCTCAAAAAGGCAAAAAATGCAAAGTCCTCAACACAGACACCACCAGGGAAGGAACAACAAACCCCCAATGCCATGGGCCACAAAGTCTACCTAGCGAGCCTTAGCACACTGGCTTCAAATCCTACACTATTATCATGTCCTGCTTCTGCAGCTGGATGTCCCTGAAGGGTTGACAATAGATTATCAGGGATATCTTCAAGAGAATTTGCATGAGTCTGGATGCCACATCTACACCGTATGATTCCATCGTTCGAGCAGCAGCCACTGCCATCTCAGCCAGACGTACTGCTTGGCTTAAGAGTATCGGGCCTCCTAGAGTGTCTCCATGATTGCCTGGCAGATGCACCTTATCAGGGCAACAATCTGTTCAGTTTGAAGGACCAAGAGGCAATCTCTGAGGTTAAGGATCACTCTTCAACAGTGGGAGCTGGCAGCACAACCAGCAGAGACTTCCTCTCAACCACATAGAGGGCAGCCATCCCAATTTTGCAAGATCTACCATTATCAATATTTCAGCAGTTTTACCATCATAGGAGATGCAAACCATACCCCCGCCCTTCACCTGAACATCCAACGGGTACCTCCTATCACCACCTGACCTCAAGAGAAAACAGCAGCCTTCAACTTCTATGGCCGCCAGAAAACCCATCCCAACTTCTTGACTATACTCCTGTGGAGAGCAGAATACTGCAATTCAGGGATGCTTGGCATCCATCACCACAAACCACTGGGTCCTCAACATTGTCCAAGGAGACTACTGCATTATATTCCAGCCACTACACCAGTATCACCAATGATACTCCAACATAGGATGAAGAATAGGGATGTGCCAGACAACACATCCCTATTCTTCAGCAAGAAATCAACCAGTTGTTGGGCAACCAGGCCTTAGAATCCATTCACCTTCACAATGCAACAAGGTTCTTCCTAATTCCGAAGAAGATAGGTCTGCGGCCCATCCTAAACCTCCACGACCTCAACCTCCATATCAAATGTAAAAAGTTCAAGATGCATTTCCTTTGCACCATACTCCCCCTGTTGTGCAAAAACAACTGCCTACCTTCCTAGATTTGAAGAAGGATGGCTACACTTATATCCCCATCCACTCACATCACTGGAAATACCTATACTTTTGTTTCAAGGACCAACATTATCAGTACAGGGTGCTGCCCTTCAGTCTCTTGTTGGCACCCTAAGTTTTCACCAAATGTCTGGTGGTAGTGGCAACCTATCTGCACCACCAAGATCATTGTGTTTACTCCTTTTCACAACTGGCTTGTTTCTACGGCCACCAAGGGACAGGTGGAATGTGCCATATAGTCCAAACCGAAGGATGAGAGATTGATAGTTGCAGCCCAGGACATCAGATTATACACAAGATGGTTTACAGTGAGCACAAAAAAAACTGGCAAAACACACACGTTGATTCTGTAAGAAAAACCTGGAAACTGTGACGCTCCTCATAGCTGGCTGTGAAGTTATGATGGCAGAAAATTTCTGTACAGAAAGGCACAACAAAGTAGTATGCCTCATACATTGGAAACTCCATAAACACAACAACATCACGGTGCCTGAAAAGCACTGGGATTAATGACCCTAAGAATTACAGTGAATGAAGAGGCTGTAATCACTTGGGACATTCCCAGTCCGATGGATTAGAAACATGACAGGCCATGTGTTTGTGTTTTTTCTGCTATCTAGTCTGCCCTTCCATATCAATCATTACAACAATCCCCTTTTTTCCTTTAGAGATCCTCTGTGTTTGTCCCATGCTTTTTTGAATTCAGATACTGTCCTCATCTCTACCACCTCCACTAGGAGACTATTCCATCCATCTACCACTCTTTCCGTAAAGAGATATTTCTGCATATTATTCCTGAGTCTATCCCCTTTTGTCCTCATCCTATGTCCCCTCATAGTAAGCTTGCTTTCAATCAAAAGAGGCTCTCCTGTGCATTTATGCTGTTGAGGTATTTAAATGTCTGAATTATATCACCTCTATCCCGCTTTTCCTCTAAGATGTACATATTAATATCCTTAAATCTATCCTCTTATGCTTCATAACGAAGACCACTAACCATTTTAGTAGCCATCCTCTGCACAGACTCCAACCTGTTCATATCCTTTTGAAGGTGCGGTCTCCAGAATTGCACACAATACTCCAAATGAGATTTCACCAAGGACTTATATAGGGCACTATCACCTCCTTTCTCTGCTGGCTATTCCTCTCCCTAAGCACCCAAGCATCCTTCTAGCTTTTGTCATTGCCTTTTCTACTTGTTTAGCTACTTTAAGATCATCAGACACAATCATGTCTAGGATCCGCTCTTCTTTTGTGGACAGAAGTACTTCATCTCCTATATTGTATTGCTCCCTTGGATTGCTGCAGCCCAAATGCATGACCCAGACAAAGACCAAACAGAATCGTGGATTGCGTTGAAAGGAATTGTTTATTCAATTAAAATCAGCCAGGCCCGACACAGGCCGTGTTTCGCAGCACCTTCTTCAGGGGCTCATTGGCTAAACACACAAATGGAAATAATAAAAATAAAACACAGAATCATAATATAAATGATTAGGCAATCTATAATGGACAGGCAAACAAGATTTAGGGAAGTCCAGAACCTCTTATTATCCCCAGAGAGGCAGGGGTTGTGGCCGCGGCAGGGGGTTTGCCTGCAGAAACTCGGAGAGAGCTCTGGAAAGGAGGTAGTTCCCTCATTAAGAACCAGTAACGTTATTAATATTTCGAAATATAAGCTTACCATAGACGAAGAGTCCGTGCTTAATAAAGGCCTTTCCTTTGTGCCTGTTAAAAATTTCGACCCCTTTGAAGTTCAAATTGATTTATTCAAATTCTTTCGTAGAATTCGGATTAGACATTTTTTTAATGAACAGCAATATCCAAATCATGATATTTCCACGCTTAAGAACAAATCCAGGTGGAATCCACCTCCTAATATAGATCCCCTAATAGAAGCATTTGAAAAGATTGTTTTTAAAAGGAAGTTGATAAGTTTAAAGACAAAGTTAAGACCCCTTACCATAACCTTTCTAAGGAAGAAACGAATGCCATTAAATCCTTGCAGTGCAACAACAAAATTATTATAAAACCTGCCGATAAGGGTGGGGCCGTAGTGGTCTTAGATAAATCATACTACATTGAAGAAATTAATAGCTTAAAGATACTATTTTTTATTTACAATTGGATCAAGATCCCACCCCATCATTAAAAAAGTCTATAGACAGTTTGATTTTGAGCGCATATGACATTGGATATCTCACAACTAAAGAGAGATTTTCTCACAGTTGATTTCCCTATTATTCCAACCATCTATGTTATCCCTAAAATTCATAAGTCTCTTGAGCAACCTCCAGGCAGACCCATAGTTTCTGCCATAGGATCCATTTTGGAACCCATTTCGCAATTATTGGATGATATATTACGGCCCTTTATTACTCAGATGGGGTCCTATGTGAGGGATTCATCCCATGTTATAAATATTCTGACATCTATGAAAGATATTGATCCAGACGTTATTCTGGTTACTTTAGATATTGAATCCCTGTATACTAATATTCCTCAGGACGAGGCTTTGCAGATTATTGAGTTTTACTTATATAAAAGAGAGACACACAAAAGAATGCCTACCATATTTTTATTGGATTTAGCGCGATACGCCTTATGTGAGAATTATTTTTGTTTTCGTGATTTATTTTTCAAACAGATTAAGGTGTTGCAATGGGGTCCTCCATGACTCCGGATGTAGCCAATTTATATGTAGCGCATTTTGAAGATCAATTTATTAAAGACAGTCCATTCAACACTCACATTAAGCTCTGGGTCAGATATATAGACGACATTTTAATTCTTTGGGATGGATCCATGGATTTGTTGTCAGAATTTAACACGTGGATTAATCAGTGTGATGTTAATTTGCGCTTTCAGATTACCTTCGACAGTGTTCAAATTCCATTTTTAGATCTTCTGATTAAGAAAGTGGATAACAGGCTACAGACCTCTCTCTATAAGAAGCCTACTGATAGAAATCATCTTTTGCATTATACTAGCTTCCACAATTTATCTCTCAGAAATAACCTTCCTGTTGGCCAATTTCTAAGGACCAGGAGGCTCTGCACTACTGATCAGGAATTTGAACATCATGCAGTTTTGATGAGACAAAGATTTAGTGAGAGAGGTTATCCTAAACGGCAGATTGATAAGGCTTATTATAGAGCTTGGGATTCTTCCCGTGATGATCTTTTGACATTAAGAGAAAGGCGACCTCAGAAGGGAGTTGTCTGTTCACTTCTTTATTCATTTCATTCCCACAAAATCAGTAAATTATTGAAGAAACATTGGTATTTAATACAATCTCTATCTGGTTTTCAGGATGTTCCCTTGATTACAGCACATAGGAGGAATGTAAATCTTCGTAATCTTTTAGTTCCATCGGCCTTTACTGAACGGCTGTTTCTTTCTAAATATAAGGGGCACTATCCTTGTGGCCAATGCTCGGTGTGCAGTTCTGTGTTAACAGTTAAAAATCATTATGTTCACCCTATTACTAGTTCTACATTTTATTTGGATGATTTTACAAATTGTGCCACAAGTCATGTGATCTACGTTATAGTTTGCCCCTGTAATAAGCTATACGTGGGTAAGACCACATGGCCCGTTCGTATCAGAATAATAGAACACCGTAGCTGCATCAAAAGAGGTGTTACAGATAAGCCCCCTGTGCCACATTGACAGGAAGCAGATCATAAGATTTCAGATTTATGTTTTTTCATCATTAAAAAAGTTAAGTTGAACTGGCGGGGGGGAGATGTGGACAGGACTATTTTGCGATTAGAACGTCGTTTCATTTTTCATCTAAATAGTTTACACCCTTTTGGATTAAACATGGAGCGTGATCTGTCCGTTTTCCTATGAGTGTTAGGTTTCCTTTCCTCTGGTCCCAGTGCTTGCTATATATCTGATTCTTGATTTATTGAGTGGTTTTTATAAATCAAAAATATATCTGGTTTAGATTACTTTTTATGGATGTATTATTATGGGTCTCAAGACATGTGATTTATTCTTGCAGTTTTAATTTTATTAAATATGTTGCAGTATCGGTTTTGCGCAGTTAATAAGGTTTTCGGTGAATAATGTGGTCTCCCTTCTATTGAGATTCATTATTTGTCCTCTACGGCAGGTCCACATACTGTGTTTCCCTGAGTTAGGTTCCCTTCAGATACATAGTTTATACATTAATAAATATTTTATAAAGAAGATATCACAAAGAAGAAATCAATCTTGTCCATTCTTCGCCGGCTGGCCTCCTTCATAGCGAATGGGGCCTCCCAATTGCACTGTGAGCCCATTTTCCAGTATTTATATGTCCTGGTTGTTAGGACTTTTTTATTCATGGAGGACATCACACCGTTCCGGAATTGTTTTATATTGGTTTTATTTGGTCGGCGGTCTCCTTGGGGCCTCTTTCTATATTTCGTTAGGTGATTTTTAAATATATGTATATTTATTTATCATCAATTTTTTATGTTTCCCCGATGGGTGTCACAATCCCTGTTGGTCATTTACATATCACGCTTTTACTATAAATTGAATAAGAGCGCATGCGCTGGCGTTTTTTCATATTGAACGGGAGAACAGCACACAATTGTGACTGTCTCGTTGCGATTTACCTGAATTATATTATACAATTGCGCAAGTATAAATTTTGGTTTCCGTCATGTTTTGACATTTGTATCCAAAAATAATTATTTTGAAATCTTTTGACCCCATTGCAACATCCCATATGTAAATATATATTTTTTAAAATACAGTTATTACCCACATAGGCTAGAGTGGGTTGCAGCCATGGGGGCGGTTCATTCATTTTTTATTTTTTCATTTGCTTTTTATTGGTTCTATGGTTCAGAATTTTGATTTCATTTCATGCATTTTACATGTTTAGTCCCACAAACGTTTTGGTTGGAGTAGGCAGTGTGGTTCCGACTAGTTAAGAATGCTCAAGTTTTTTGTCAATTTGATTCAGGTCCGCATACAGTGTTTCCCTGAGTAAGGTTCCCTTCAGAAATATGGACGTATGTCTTAATTTATACATTGATAATTTTGTAAGGAAGATATCACAAAGAAGAAATCATTTTTGTCTATTTTTTGCCGACTGGCCCCTTTACAGCTGATGGGGCCTCCCTTTTGCACTGTCGGCCCTTTTCCAAGTATTTATATGTCCTGGATGTTAGGACTTTTTTATTCATGGAGGATATCATACCGTTTTGGAATTGTTTCATATTCATTTTGATTTGGTCGGCTGTTTCCTTAGGGCCCTCCTTTTATATTTTGTAATGTGGCTATTAAATATATGTGTATTTATCTATTATCATTTTTTATGTTTTCCTGGTGTACGATACAATCCTTGTTGGTCATTTACATATCACGCTTTCACGGAGTCCTCACCACTACAAAATGAACAAGTGCGCACGCGCCGGTGTCTTTTTATATTAAATGGGAGAACAGCACACAATTGTGTTTGCCTCGTTGCGGTTTACCTGAATCACATTACACAATTGCGCAAGTATAAATCCTGGTTTCTTTCACATGGTTTTGATATTTGTATCCAAAAGCAATTATTTTGAAATCTTTTGACCCCATTGCAACATCCTATATGTAAATATAATTTTTTAATATACAATTATTACCCACATAGGCTAGAGTGGGTTTGTAGCCGTGGGGCATTTCATTTTTCATTTTTTAATTTCATTTGGCTTCAATTGGTTCTATGTTTCAAAATTTTGATTTCATTTTATGCATTTCACATAATGGTCTGTTAGTCCTATAACCTTTTGGTTGGAGTGGGCAGTGTGGCTCCGACTAGTTAAGAACGCTCAAATTATTTGTCAATTTGATTCAGTGTTTTTTGATTTTATTTCATATATCTTACATGAATTTAGTTGTTGAAAAAATGTTTTGGGTTTTAGTGGATTACTTGGCTCCAACGAGTTGGGAATGTTTAAGTTTCTTGCCAATTTGCAAATCAGTGTTTTTTACAATCGGGTATAAAATGGATATGCGTTAAATTTTACCATCTTAACTAAATAGTATGTATAATGTCCTGCCCCCGCCTAGGGCCAGTGACTCTAGAGCAAGGGTGACCTCTCCTTTGTCTTCAAGTGTCCTTTTTGACTAAGGTAGCAGCAAGGTACGCTGGGAGTTGTAGTCTAGGTTTACTATCAAACAAAGGTGTTGTGGCACAAGGGTCATTTGAACAGATAAATTTTTATTTGGGGTTTTCCCTTTCACACATAGATTCTTGGCTCAAAACATGACACGGATTACTTTCCAAAACAATAGGAAACAGGAGCAATTCAAAGTTAGAAAATAAAGCATATGGCAAACTGTTTCTTCACAGCAAACATTCAGGAGAAAACAACTTTGCATTACCTTCATGCAAAGGTTGTCTAGCGTAGGTCCAAGTGATCAATCTCACATAAAGAACAATCCATCTCACAGATATCAGTTGTATCAGGAGTGCTTTCTAAGTCAACCATCATCTCCTCGCTGTAATCATTATAATTCTGCTTAGGGGAACTTCTAGACTGAAGGTCACTGAGAACTTCTTGCAGCTGTTCAATAAAGTTGTCCCTCTGATTGGCAGTAACTTTCTCTAGTGCAGGAAACTGATTCTTACGTAAGCTCTTAGCAACAGCCTTTACGTCTGTTTCAAAACACTTACGAAGAATGTTTCTGACTGGAACTGTTTTCGCAGCAGTGCTATCTCTGCTCTTATTAGCACTGTTCTTTAACTGCTGTACAATCTCCTCAGCAAGTCTCTGGCTAGGAATTATGGCAGATGTACCTTTCTCACTCGCAATGCCTTTTCTGTAATCAGAGCTTTCCTCCCTCGTATAGGTAAACTCTTCTACCTTTTCTTCGGGTAGTTTCCACAGAGGTTTTGGCTTTGCTTTTAGTGCTCCTGAGGTAAAGGAAATGGACCTTCCAGAATCCTCCTTTGCTAGTTTTGGGTTCCAAAGTTTCCCTCTTTGCTGCTCTCCTCTTTTCCTTCCTTGCCTGCGTTACTCTGTCTGCTGTCGTTGCTCGCCTCGTGGCTTCTGTGTGCTCTCTCTCTCTCTCCACCTCTCTTCCTGAACTCTAGCTCTGAAGCAGGTTTAAAATGGCTTCCTTCAGCAGCCACACCCCTCTGGCTACTCAGGTGCAACTCATTAGAGTTCCACTCAGCTCCTACGTCACTGCTATGGCTGGGCTCAGTTCTAGTTAGAAGCTTTCGGTTTCTATGGGAACCTGACTTGTCCTTACTCTTAAAGGTCCAATGCTCATTATTTTCCCAATCCATCTACTCAGCATTGCTGTCATTATCACAATAGACACCCGTCATGTTATAGCAATGCTGTTTGTAACCGGGTGTAAATTTGATATGTGTTAATTCTGGCTATCCGATCAACCAGTATGCATAACAATTTGATTTTTAGGTTTTATAAAGCTCAATATAATCCTTACCTTTTTTATGTGGCAAACGAAGTTTTTAGAGACACTCAGACCCAGCCTTTTTAGGAGATATATATAGCCTTTGGTGCCTTTTTACCCATTTTTATTATTTATTTTTTATTATGCACACATATAGGTACTCCTACTACATTGTGTGGATCACATTTGTTACAACAATTTTAATAGTCATATTTTTAATATTAGCAAGTGGTTGCCCACAATTTTTAGCTGTTTTTAATATTTTTATTCATTAGCTTTGCTAGGACTTGAACAAAACCATTAATTATTCTATATATCACATTAAAGTTTTTCATACAATAATTTTTTAGGTTATTTCCATTATTGCTGTTTGTTAACACGTTTGGCCTCATACATAATTTGTGAGAATCTTGGGTTAAGATTACCTGGAACACCCATCAAGACATCAATAAGAGGTTCCCTTCATAGGCAGGTATTTTTAATTGGTCTCTTATCTTTCATCTTTTACACTTTTATTTCTCCAACCAAATGCACATTTTGTGTATATATATGTCGTTCATCCTTAACTAACTTTTTTCATTTTTTATATTTATTCTACTTATTACGCCTTTTCTTGGGTATCCTTTCATCATTATTCAGATGCCTTTGTTTTCGTTGTCACACTCCTGTAGTTTCTTTGTTCTTTGTTTTCTCATATAATGCTATTGCTATAAATGTTTTGATGCATTATTTGTTTTCCTGTTCGGTAATCCAGTTTAGTCCTCCAACATCGGGTAGTGCCCCTCCTCCTGCAGCCGGGAGACTGGACCAATCAAATCTTCTGTAGTATATATGCAGCAGGAGCTCCCAGAAGTCCCCAGTGTGTCCAGTCTCCCTGCAGCTGGAGGACTTCTGTGCCCTTGCTGGGCACGCTAAGTGACATTTGAAGGAGCAACACTAGTTAGTTAGTTCTTTTGGGGTTTATTTCTGGTCCTTTATATTCTATTTCTTTTGCTAGGTAGCTGTATCTTTAAAAAAGAAAAAGACACAGGAGACTTTCTGGGGAAAGCCAGACCTGCCTTGGGCTCCTGCCTTTCTGCCTGGGAATCTCTGAAGCCTGGGTTGAGCTCTCCCCAAGGCTGTTCGGGGAAGAGCCATACCGGCTGCAACATTGCCTGTCACTTGGAGAAGTGGGCTGAGTTCCTTGCTGTTCCCAGAGCTGGTAGGAATTTTCCTTGTTTTAAGCTCTCTGTTCTTTGCTTGGGCAGAGGCTCTGTCGGCTCCCCTGGCTTCCAAATTGCACTTTTTCCTGCTTTTTTTCGCTTGCCCTGTATTAGAGGGTCGTTTTCTTTCTTTTCCATATTATTTGGGTACCTTTGTATTTTCGCGCCGTTTTTTACCGAGGGTGAAAAAGTGCGGCGGCCATTTTGGATTTCTAAAGTGTGCTTTTTAAGGGCACTTTTTAACACTTGCGCACGGGTTCCCCTGGTGTTTTTGGGGTTTCTTTTGCTGGCGATTTTGCTCAGGGCACCCCTAGGATTCTGGGGAGTATTTTGGTTACTGTAAAAAAAAAAAAAAATAAAAAAAAAAAAAAAAAAAAAAAAGGTTTTAAATTTAATACTGTGCTGAATTGAATAAGGTTAGTCCCCTTGGTGTGGGCTTCCCTGTTCCTGTTGCCTTATTTTTCCCTGAGAGCAGGTGGCCTTGGCATGGCTGCCAAACCGCAGTGTGTAATTTGTGACTCCCGCAGAGGTACAATGACTGACTCTGGAATCTGTAAGAGCTGTGCTGCAGTTTCTTCAGAACTGGAGCTGCCTATTGAAATTAAGGAACAGCATGTGCCCGGGGTCCCTTCCCTTTCGGGGGACAGTGTCCCTTCACCGAACATCCTTCCTTCTGGTCTGGGCCCGGCGTCTAGTATGTCGGTCCCTGAGCTCCAGCAGGCGGCTATGGTAGCGTCACCTATAGACTTTTCCCCAGATTTTGTTCTTCTCATGCATCAGGCCTTCCGCTTAAGCCGGTCTGGTCATTTGCCGGAGGCTTGGCCCGCCTCTCTCCCCCCAGCATCCGCGGGGGGGGTTCAGCGGTCGTCCCAACCCGCGGTCAAGCGGCCCAGGTTGGGGGACCAGGGTCAGGATGCCCTTTGCCTCCCGGATTCCGAGACTGAGGGGGATCCGGATATTGAGGCGGAGGAGTTAGAAGACGGAGAGCTTCCAGAACTGGAAGATCAGGCTCGCATCATTCGGGTGTTTCGAAGGGACGAGCTGGTACCTTTGGTCACGGAGTCTCTCCAAGCACTTAACCTCTCTGTGGTGCGGCCGCTGGAGGAGTAGGGTCTCGAGGATCCTCTCATTCAGGCGGTCAGGGATGCTCAGGTAGTTTTTCCTGTGCACCGAGTAGTTGAGCAGATGATCCATGCGGAATGGGAGCAACCGGAATCCGCTTTGGAAGGGATTCGGACCATGAATCGTCTTTACCCCCTTGCAGACAGGACAGGGACTTGTTTAAGTCTCCACGGGTGGATGCTGCCGTTTCGGCAGTGACTAAGAAAACCACCATCCCGGTTGAAGGAGCCGCGGCCCTGAGGGATGTTCAGGACAAAAAGGTTGATAATTTGTTGAAGCAAGCCTTCGAGACCAACGCCTTATCGTTACAAGCTTCTATTTGTGGGGCGTGGGTAGCTCGAGCTTGTTTGCGATGGTCGCAGCACCTGCGCTCGGGGTCCGGTATGGACCAACAGGGGCTGTTGGACGTTACCCGCGTGGAGTCGGGATCGGCCTACTTGGCGGATCTGTGTTATGATTTAATACGCTCCCTAGCTAATAGCATGGCCTCCATGGTAGCGGCACGACGGTCCATCTGGTTGCGCAATTGGGCGGCCGACGGTTCTTCCAAGTCTCGCCTCAGTAAACTACCCTTTAAGGGCAGGTTGTTATTTGGTGAGGCTCTGGATAAGTTGGTGAAGGATCTCGGTGAGTCTAAGGGTGGTCGGCTTCCAGAGGATAAGCCTAAGCTTAATAGGTCGTCCACCTCAGCGCGCGGCCAGTTTCGGGATGCGCGCAGATTTCGTTCTTCCCGGCTGTGGACTTCGCAGCGCGGTCGTTTTGGAACCCGTCATCAAGGGTTTCGTGGTTTCAGAGGAGCGGGAAGGGGCTTCTCCGGAGCCGCCTCTTCCTCGGCCTCTTCCTTTAATCGCAAGCCACAATGAAACGAGGCGGGCTCTAGAGGAAGACCCGGTCATCGGGGGTCGTTTGCGCGACTTTCTTCCTTCTTGGGCCCAAATTACGTCAGATCGGTGGGTGCTGCAGATTATAGAAGAAGGTTATGCCCTAGAGTTTGCGCACCCACTTCCGGATTCGTTTGTTCTGTCTCCCAGCAAGGGAGCTCAAAAGGCGCGGGACATCCGCGTGACCCTGGATCGGCTTCCCTCTCTGGGGGCCGTGGTTCCGGTCCCGCCCTTGGAAAGAGGCGCAGGTCGCTACTCCATCTATTTTGTGGTTCCCAAAAAGGGCGGTTCCCTTCGTCCGATCTTGGATCTCAAAGGCGTGAATCGCGCTCTCAGAGTACCGCACTTTCGCATGGAGACCCTGCGGTCAGTCATCGTAGCGGTGCGTCAAGGGGAATTTTTGACATCCCTCGATCTTACAGAGGCCTATTTACACATTCCCATCCGGCCCTCCCATCAACGGTTTCTCCGCTTTGCGCTCCTGTGGGGCCATTTTCAATTCCGGGCCATGCCGTTCGGACTCGCCACGGCTCCCCGCACCTTCACAAAGGTAATGGTTGTCGTCGCGGCGGCGTTGCGCAAGGAGGGCATCCTGGTCCATCCATATCTCGACGACTGGTTGATTCGAGCGAAGTCCAGTCGGGAGTGTGTGCAAGTCACGAGCAGGGTGGTGGATCTCCTTCGGTCCCTCGGATGGGTGGTGAACGAATGCAAGAGTTGTCTGTCTCTGTCACAGGATCTTGAGTATCTGGGAGTCCGCTTCGACACAGCAAGGGGCTTGGTGTGCCTTCCAGAGCGACGCGTGCTGGCGTTGCGGGCTCTGGTCCGTCTCTTCCGGGGGATGCCAGCTCCGTCGGCGTGGTGGTACCTGCGGCTCCTCGGCACGATGGCGGCGACCTTGGAGGTGGTGCCTTGGGCGCGCTTCCACATGCGTCCGCTGCAGAGTGCTCTTCTGCGACGTTGGTCCAACCAGTTCGACTCGCTGAACAAGAGATTGCCTTGCCCAAAGACGGTTCGCCGATCCCTCCGGTGGTGGCTCTCCGCCGAGATCCTGTCGCGAGGGATTCCCTTGGAGCCTCCTCTGTGGGTTCCGTTCACGACGGATGCGAGCTTAACCGGCTGGGGGGCTCACTGCGAGTCCTGCTTTGCTCAGGGGGAATGGTCTCCCCTGGAGGCCTCTTGGTCGATCAACCGTCTCGAATTGCAGGCAGTCCAGCTAGCCCTGGTGGACCTGGAGACCCTGGTTCTCAGGCGGCCGGTGAGAGTCCTGTCGGACAATGCGTCCACTGTAGCTTACATCAATCGCCAAGGGGGTACCGGCAGCGTGGCCCTGGAGGCAGAAGCGGCGGCCTTGTTCAACTGGGTGCAAACTCGCCTTCCAGCAATCTCGGCGGCTCACATTGCGGGCGTAGACAATGTCCAGGCTGATTTTCTCAGCAGAGTGCGGGTGGACCCCGGAGAATGGGAGCTAAACCCACAGGTTTACGCACAAATCGTCCGGCGGTGGGGTCCACCCATCATGGATCTCATGGCGACCTTTCAATCAGCCAAGACAGGGCGCTTCTTCAGCAGGCGAAGGGAGCGCATGTCCGAGGGGCTCGACGCTCTCATTCAGCCGTGGCCAACGTCCGGTCTTCTTTATGTCTTTCCTCCGTGGGCTCTGATCGGCCGGGTCGTACAACGTATCGAGAGCCACCGGGGTCGCGTGTTACTGGTGGCCCCGGATTGGCCCCGGAGGCCCTGGTATGCCGATCTGGTCCGGTTGAGCGACGGCGTTCCTTGGCTCCTGCCCGCTCTACCGGATCTTCTTCTTCAGGGTCCCTTGCGGATGCCCCAAGTGGATCGATTCTCGCTTACGGTTTGGCCATTGAGAGGGCTCGGCTGAAAAGGAAGGGCTACTCCCCCGCGGTGATTTCTACCCTTCTGCGGGCGAGGAAAACGTCCACTTCTCTTACTTACGTTCGGATTTGGAGGATTTTTGAAGACTGGTGCTCCCGGCGGGGAGTCCGGGCGGCGACGGTTTCAGTGCCCGTCGTTTTAAGTTTTCTTCAGGATGGTTTCGATAAGGGCCTTGCGGCTAGTTCCCTAAAAGTCCAGCTGGCGGCTATCTCGTGTTACCGCGGCAAGGTTTTGGGTCGTCTGCTCGGGGCTCATCCGGATGTACGCTGATTCCTTACGGCTGTTTTTCATTTGCGGCCCTCCCGCAGAGTTTTCGTTCCTCCTTGGGACTTGAATTTAGTTCTGAGGGCCCTGGTTCGTGAACCTTTTGAGCCCCTGCGCAGGGCGTCTCTGAAAGATCTCACGCTGAAGGCGGTTTTTCTTGTAGCCATCTGTTCGGCACGGCGCATTTCAGATCTGCATGCATTGTCCTGTCGAGAGCCTTTCTTGTCTTTTTCCGTGGCTCGGATCGTTCTCCGTCCGGTTCCTTCCTTTCTGCCAAAGGTGGTGTCTCCCTTTCACATGAATCAGGCAGTGTTTCTTCCAGTGCTTTCTTCACAATCTGTCGGGTCAACGGACAAAGGTCTTCTCCGGCTCGATGTGGGTCGTACGCTCCATCGTTATTTAAAGGTTACCGAGTCTTTTCGGAAATCTGACCGGCTTTTCGTGCTCTTCGGGGGTGCGCGTAAAGGGGAAGCGGCGGCTAAAGCCTCCATTGCTAGATGGCTCAAAGAGGCGATCGCGTCCGCGTATCTGCAACAGCGGTCTGTTCCGGAGGGTCTGAGGGCTCATTCTACTAGGGCTCAGGCGACCTCTTGGGCAGAGTATAGCCTGGTTCCGCCGGCAGATATCTGTAGGGCGGCCACTTGGTCGTCTCTGCATGCTTTCAGTAGACACTATCGCTTAGATGTGTCAGCGGCTCGGGATTCCTGTTTTGGTTCGGCGGTTCTGCGCGCCGGATGGCAAGGTCCCGCCCGGTCTTAACTGCTCTGTTACATCCCGATGTTGGAGGACTAAACTGGATTACCGAACAGGAAATGGAAATTACACTAACCTGGTAATTGTAGTTCCTGGAGGGTCCAGTTTAGTCCTCCTTCCCTCCCGACTATCTGCTAATGTGGTGCGGCACGCCTTTCCGAACGGTTGATATTAAGACGGTTCCTCTTGCCGTTCGGTCCCTCTGTGGCAGCCGCGTTTTTTGCAGAGGCTCTTCCCTGTCTCGGGGGTTCAGGCAGCTCCTGAACTTCTGGTGGGGAGCGGTGTTTTGATTCCTGAGGCGTCGGTGCCGGCGCAATGCAGTGTTCTGACTTCCTCGTTTGGGGAGGGGGTTGGATATTCCTTGGGGGGGAACAAATTGTTCTTTAATTAGGTCATTTTGTATATTAATCTAATGTGTTGCTTCGTTAAGTATGCTTTGTTACTAGTACACTGGGGACTTCTGGGAGCTCCTGCTGCATATATACTACAGAAGATTTGATTGGTCCAGTCTCCCGGCTGCAGGAGGAGGGGCACTACCCGATGTTGGAGGACTAAACTGGACCCTCCAGGAACTACAATTACCAGGTTAGTGTAATTTCCATTTATTACGTTATTATTTATTGATTATTGCTAAAGAGTATGTATTTAATAATATCCATTTTTTATTATGTATCTGTTTATCATACATGTTCTTATCTCTATTTTGTCATCTATAGTTCCGATTAGTTGTTTTAAGCGTATTTTAAGTTATTTATATTTTATAATTTATTTGTTGCTTTTATTTTACTATTTAATCTGTGTGTATCGATGATTGTTCTTAGCCCCCCTCCCCCTTTTTTACAATCATTTATATTATGATTCTGTGTTTTATTTTTATTATTTCCATTTGTGTGTTTAGCCAATGAGCCCCTGAAGGAGGTGCTGCGAAACATGGCCTGTGTCGGGCCTGGCTGATTTTAATTGAATAAACAATTCCTTCCAACGCAATCCACGATTCTGTTTGGTCTTTGTCTTGGCACGTGGATTAGTGCTATTTTGTTGGTTCCTCAAATGCATGACCCTGCATTTTTTAACATTGAATCTCAGTTGCCAAGTTTTAGACCATTCTTCAAGCTTAGCTAGATCCCTCCTCATGTTATCTACACCTTTCTGGGTGTCTACCCTATTGCAGATTTTGGTATCATCCGCAAAGAGGCAAACCTTGCCCAACAGCCCTTCTGCAATATCACTAACAAAGATGTTCAAAAGAATCGGACCAAGGACAGAACCGACTGTCTTAGGGCATTAGCTGCAGACGTGCAGCACCGATGCTTTGTGTCTGCTTGCCTTCTGGGTCACATGGTATCCACAGTCGATGTTACCCTGCATGCTCACCTTCACATGAGGGCACCCAATGGTGCCACTGCTCCCAGTGGACCCAGGTCACTGGCCAGCTACAAGACAGGGTGATGGTAACCTGCCGGCTGGTGGACTTCCTTGGCTAGTGGCAAGTGCCTCAGCATCTTCAGGCTGTTATGCCTTTTCAGCCCCCCCCCCCTCCCCGAGAGTTCTTACCACAGATGCCTCCCTTCTGAGCTGAGGGGCTCATTGCGAGGACTTCTGCCCTCAGGGCACTTGGTCACAGGCAAAAAGCCAACAGCAGATCAACCTCCTAGAGCTTTGGGCACCAATCGGTGCTGATCCAAACAGACAATCAGATTGCAATGTTCTACATCTACAAGCAGAGGAACACAGGACTGTACACCCCTCTGCAGGGAGGCAGTAGCCCTCTGCTTGTATATAAACTGCAATGGGATGTTCCTGCGGCAGTATGCTCTGGCAGACAGGCTGAGCAGGGTCCTCCAGCTGCACTAGTGCAGCTGGACCCCAGAGTGGCCTCTCTGCTATTCCAGCTCTGGGGACCTCCATGGCTGGACCTCTTTGCCAGTCCAGTCAACTCTGTTGCCACGCTTTGACGCCTGATAGCCACACCCATCCCTTGGACAGGGGACCACCTTTATGCCTTCCATCCAGGCTGCTGATAGCCAAGGCTCAGTGGGACAGGGCATTGCTGATATTGGTGGGCCCTCTGTGGCCCAGGCAACCATAATTCCCACTGCTCCTTTGCATATCCATAACGCCTCCAGTCCCCCTGGGGAGTGACCTGGGATTACTGTCACAGGAGGAGGGCTCTATCCTATACCCCAGTCTGCGGTCTCTGGTGCTAATGGCTTGGCTGCTGAAAGGGTAGTCCTAGCCCCTTTCAATCTTCCAGGGGAATTTGAGGAGGTTCTCCTGGCCTCCCGCAAGACATCTATGAGACAGGTTTATGCCTTCAAATGGCGCAGCTTCTTTGTGTGGTGTGCAGAGCAACGCGTTAACCCATTCTCGTGCTCTGTGCAACTTGTGCTGCAATATTTGCTTCACCTGTCTCAGGCAGGACTGAAGTCCAACTCGGTCAGAGTCCACCTGAGTTTTCTTGCGGCACACCACTACCTCATCAAGGGTAAGTCTCTCTGTCTAGCCTCTCTTAACCCTCTTCCTGTGGGGCCTCCTGTTATCCATACCCCCTGTCTGCCCACCAGCGGCAGAGTGGGACCTAAACGTGGTGCTCTCACGGCTTGCGGGCCCACCATTCAAGCCCCTGGCTACCTGCCACCTGCATTATCTTTCATGGAAGGTTGTCTTCCTGTTGGCACTTGCGTCCACTTACAGAGTCAGCGAGCTTCAGACTTTAGTCTCGGATCCGCCTTACATGAGGTTCTATATGAGCAGGGTCGTGCTCCGCATGCACCCTATGTTCCTTCACAAGCAGAGGAGTGGCCTAATGGTTGGGGCAAGGTACTTCAGGCTGGAAGGTCGGGGGTTCAAATCCCACTAGAGGACAGCAATCTTGGGCCGGAAGGACTGGGGTTTCTAGTCCCACAGCTGCTCCTTGTGGTCTTGGGCAAGCCACTTAACCCTCCATAGCCCATGTTCCCTGTAAATAGTTATCTCCAAGTTATAATGCCCTGTTCAATGTAATTTCAGTTTGTTCAATGTAAACCGCACTGATGCAGAATAGCGCGGTATATAAGAGAATGTAAATAAATAAATAAATAAAGGTAGTGTCCACATTCCACCACAGTCAAGAGGTGGTGTTCCTACCTTCTTCCATGGCCTTACACCAGCAGGGCCGAGACTGTCCTTCATATCCTGGACTGTAAGAAGGTTCTGTCCTTCTATCCCTAATGTACCCAGAGCCATTGTAAAGCCTCACAGCTTTTCATCTCCTGTGACCCTAGCCGGCTGGGGGAGGCGGTGACCAAGTATACTCTGCCAATTTGGGTCGTGGATTGCATCGCCCTCACCTATGAGCAGTCTGTGCCTTGCTGGAGTGCCAGGTCACAATGCACAGTGTCGGGGCCATTGCAGCCTCTGTGGCAAGCATGCATTCCATCCCTGTGACTGAAATCTGCTAGGCTGCCACCTGGTCTTCGGTCCATACCTTCGTAGCTCATTACTGCCTTGAGAGGGAGTCCCGTTGAGACAGTGCCTTCGGCCAGGCTGTATTCTGTCATCTGTTCGGGGTGTAGGCAATTCCTGCCCTCCGACCCTTCTGTGTTCAGGCTACTGGAGTGCTGGTTCCTCACTGGACACTTGGGTCTCTTGAGAGTCTGTTACTTAGGATTACATTGATGCTGTTCACGGCTCTCTTTTTTTCTGGTCACCCATGGCATTTTACAGGTTTTTGGTAGCCTGTAGCCAGGGAGTACCATATCTGAGGACTGACTTCCTGCTTGTTCCCAGAGAAAGTGTAGTTACTCACCTGTAACAGGTATTCTCCGGGGGCAGCAGGAATCAATCCTCACAGCCCTTCCTCCTCCCCGTGGAGTTGCTTGTTTGTCATTTGCCATCTTTAGCTATGTCATTTGACTGAGGCAAGATGGCACCCTTTGGCGGGAAGGGGACCATGCATGCGTGGTGCATATCCCAAAAGGCTTTCTTTGAAACCTGGGGAGAAGCTTCCACGGGCACTCCGTCAGCACAGACATCACCCATATGTGAGGACGGATGCCTGCTGTCCCTGGAGAACACCTGTTACAGGTGAGTAACTAAGCTAAATAAAAAGTTTATATATATTTGGAATTTCAGAGATCTGGTGGAAGGAGGACAACCAATGGGATACTGTGATATCTAGGTACAAATTATATAACAATGATAGGGTAGATAAAATTGGTGGAGGGATTGAGCTCTGTTAGAGAGGGCATTGTCATACAGGATTAAAGTTTTGCAGGAAATTCCATGTAAAAAGGGGAAGGACGATGGCAGTGGGGCTGTATTACCGACCGCCTGGCCAGGATGAACAGATGGATGATGTAACTTTTGTTAGCTTCCGATTTTGTTTTTTTGTTTCAACACAGTAATGGTGATTTCAATTACTCTGGTATCAAATGGGTCGGTGTCACAGCAGGACATGCTAGGAAGATAGTATCTAGATGAAATGACTGCTGCTTGGTGCAGCTGATTCATGAACTGACAAGAGTGAAAGTTTTTTTGGACCTAGTCCTTAGTGGAACACAGGATATGATGCAAAAGATAAGGGTGTTGGCAATAGTGATCCCATGGGGTGGCTCTGTAATGAGGCAGAGTGAGGCGGTGGCCTCAAGCAGCAAATTTTTTGGGGCGGCAAAAATGCCCCCAAAAGAGCCGCCTCACTCTGCCTTCAATTTAAATTAAAAAAAAAAAAAAAAAATGCTGCGATATCAGTAATTTAAAATGAAACTGAAACTGGTGCGGAGCCTTCCAGCCCTATGGAACCCCTGCTGCTGCATCCCGCCCTGAAAAGGAAGTAACGCTAGAGCGGGTCACAGCAGCAGGGGTTCCATAGGGCTGGAAGGCTCCACACCGGTTTCATTTTCATTTTAAATTACTGCTATCTCAGCCGCTGAGGAAGGGGAAGGAGCAGAACGGAGACATGGGCGGCAGAAGAGGGAGCAGAATGGAGCTACATGGGGTGAAGGAGAGGGAATGGAGCTGACATGGATGGCAGGAGGGGGAGCGGAATGCAGCTACACAGAGGGGGGAAGGAGAGAGAGCAGAACGCAGCTACATTGGGGGAGAAGAGAGGGAGTGGAACAGAGCTACATGGGGGAAAGAGTTGGTTGAAAGGGAGCTGATAGGGGGGGGAAGAGGGCTGGAAGGGAGCTGACATGGGGGGACAGCGGGGACTGGAAGGGAGCTGATACCTGAGGATGGTACTGAGGGGGACTGGAAGGGTGATGACACTAGGGAAGTGAGGGGGATGGAAGGGAGCTGACACTTGGTGATGGGACTGGTAGGTGGCTAGGTAATGGTGAAGGAGGCTGGTAGGGAGGGAGCACTGGGACTGGAAGGTAGCTGACACATGGGGAGGGTTACTGGGACTGGAAATAGGCTGATGGAAGGAAGTGAAGAAAACAAAAGAAGAAACAAGAAATGGCAGAGTGCTAAGAGAAGACAGAAAAGCAGTAGCCTCAGATCAGGACCAGCATGACCAGAGAATAAAATGGTCAGACAACAAAGGTAGAAAATAATAATTTTATTTTCAATTTAGTGATAGTGCAAAGTCCAATCTTTTTATTTTACACAGTATGGGGAACTGCATGCAGAGTCTAGCTTCTAGGGGTTTCAGTTTAATTTTTGTCTCAGTATTTTATTTTTACTTTAGGTTGTGATCACTTATTCTGTACTTGGTGAGAGTCTGTGTTTTCAGTGTGTGACCAAGGCTGTGTGTTCTGTTAATGTGAAATTTGTACGCAGGGATCTGTACTGTAGTAATTTGCCTTGTTCAGCTTTTCAAATAGGTGTTAGATGTTCTAGGGCCCACTGCAGTGCTGCTTTTTTTCCGGGTAGGCACCTTGTATGAGTTTTGGAAGTTTATGCTGGTAATGATATGGTAGATTTGGCCTTGTAGATCTTTGGTGACCTTTGTAGTGTTTATATTAGTTTCCAATATGCCTAGTACTGGAGAATGTTTGTTAGTGAGATGACCAGAATCAGATTTTAAGATATTGAGTTCTACTCTGCACCCACTATTGAGGGAGGGGGTTCTGTGGCTGCAAAATATATGTTCAAAAAAAAAAAGCAAGAACCATAATACAGTTTATAACAAAATAAAAATGAGTATAAATTAGTTTTATAAAGTGTGCTGTGGTTCTCGCTCATTCTTTTAGTTCCTTGGTGTGCAAATATCTTGCATTTCCTCTGATTGTCTAATCGTTTTTTTTGTTTAGTTTAGTCCCTGTCTAGAGTTTTGAGAAAGCCCCCCCTCCCCAATGCTATGGGGGAGGGGGGTGCCATCTCATCCCTCGCCTCAGGCAGCAGATTGCCTTGAGCCACCCTTCAGTGATCCTAGCATGATTGCTTTTGATGTATAAATGGAAGAAGGACAGCAAGGAAATCCACAGTACTATGAGTCAGTTGGATCATAAGACCATTATTAAAGAGGACCCTGGAAATCCACTGCTTACCCCAGGACAAGCATTGTGGACCCTGTGTACTTGTGATCTGGATTGGCCATGTTGGAAACAGGATACTGGGCTTGATGGACCTTGATCTCATCCAGTGTGGCATTTCTTATGTTCTTATGATACATTTTATTACCCCCTAATCCAGAATCTTTTGGTCCCATCCAGGAGTGCGATCTTTTGAGGCAGCCTCAGAGGCTAGGGGGTCTGGATCTGCGGCCTCTGGTGTATATTTGATCTCCAGCCTTTGTGATTGTGAGGTGGCTTTGACCAAAGTGGGGATTGCCACACAGCAAGTTGGAAGCAGGGCCAGTGTTACTATTATGCAAACTAAGAACATAAGATATGCCATACTGGGTCAGACCAAGGTCCATCAAGCCCAGTATCCTGTTTCCAACAGCGGCCAATCTAGGTCATATGTACCTAGCAGTTTCCCCAAAAGACACAGGTTCCACAATGCTTGTATTGGGTCAAGCAGTCACCTAGAGCACTGGTCCTCTGTGGTCACCCCCTTCCATTGCGGACTTCTTATTTGTACAAAACTGTAAGTCTGGGGTGGAAGCAGCAAATTGGAGAGAATGAAACCGAGATTCTGCCCTGGAGACAGAGGGTGAATGCTGCGTTGAGGTTTCAGGGGCGATTGCTGCTGCTGTTGGCTCCGGAGCGGGGTGCCAGTGGTGGCAATAGGCATGGGGAAGGCTCATAAGCAGGAGGGTGGAAGGATGGAAGGCCCACCTAGAGCACTGCCAGTCCTTGCACCAGCCCTGGTTGGAGGTCATGGAGGATTTCATGAAGCGGAAGCACAAAGACCTCCCTTTGCATGGTTAGGGATTTAAGGATAGATTGAAAATCCTCCTTGGAGGTTGGGGGCTTCTGAGGTGGAGCTTTGGAGAGCTTGAGCAGGAGTTGAAGATAAAAGGGGTCTTCCGCGTGGTCCTGTTGCTGAATGGGTGCTGCAAAGGGCCTTAGCGATTACAAATATTCCTCTTCGTTAGAGTTGCCTGGCTAGGAGAACTTGCTGGTGATTGTGTGATCTGTTGGGCATGCCTGAGGCTAGATTGCAGAGGACATGTGGAGGAGTGGCATCTAGGCATGCTGACATCAGATTTGCCTTAGGGCAGGGTTGAGCTGTGGGGAGGCCCTGAGAGACCTGGGGTATTGAGGCAATGGCAGTAGGCCCACTTGTATGGCAGCGCTAGCAGTCTGGAACATGGCTGTGGTCTCCAGAAGTGGTCTTTGCATTAGCTACAGTAAGGAGGTGTGCTGCAAGTATGCTGGAGTCTATAGAGCAGCTTGGAAGTATGCTGAAATCTGATGAGCAGCCTGGGGGGAAGCAGGGCTGGCATGGGATCATCAGCTTTTCTGAGTCTCATGGGGTGGGGAGAGGGATGGAAGAGGGCTGCCATCAGGTAGGTTGCAGATATGATCACATTTATTTTTGTTTTCCCTTGCTGCTTCTGGTTGCTACATATTTTATTTTATATCAAAATAAAGGATAAATTGTTACCCTATGTGCTCATTACTTCCAAAGCTATATCTACCACATGGTGTGTGTGCTTCTAAGTTTAAATCAATATTTTTCCTGTTTGAGTCGGTGCCGTGAAAGAACCTTCTTTCTCGTAGCACAAGTCTCCATTTTAATCTTTTAATTGAAAAGAGAAAATCCCCCTTATCATAAAAATCCAGGGACAACAAAATATTGTTACCCGGGAATAGCTTAAATTGAATAAATCTTATGAAGGTACTTATCTCTGTCCAACTGGGTTCACTCCAAACTTATTACGATATCCAACTGATCCCCAAAAGGGTTCACTCGAAACGCTGTAAAAGTGTCCAAATGAGCTAGAGATTATCGCTGCAGTTCCTACAGTGGTTACTCTGAGTCAAATCAAAAGCAACAATCATCAACTTCTCGTAATTCAAAGAACCTCAAACCATCTGTTGCTGCTGCAATCATAAAATATCACGCTTTTCCCGGGACTGTCAATTCTGGTTTTTCACTTTTATGTCTTCATCCTTCGTCGACAAAATGCTGTGTTTCTGGCTGTTTGAAACTCCTGGCCCTTCTTCAAAAACCATGACGTATATTTTATTTTGGCTTTCTTCTCGCTGGGTGCTGCCTTTGCTGAGCATAGGGCTAAGCGCAAAGGGTGGGGATGGAGGTGTGATCGTGTGCAATTTGGCTGCTGACTTATAGAGGGAGGGTACTGATGCTGGTATGGGTTGCACATCCTGTCAGGCAGGGGCTTTGGCTGTGTGCCTTTCTTTCCTCCTCTGGTTTTCAATTATGGCCTAGGGGGGTGAGGCCTGCAACTCTGAAGAGTTGAAAGGCATGATGTGAGGCCTTTCCAAACTTTGTCCCCCTGTCTCATTTCTTTTTTCTTCTCTGGGATTGTGAGAGGCAGTGTTAAGGACACAGATGCTGTGAATTGATATGTTCCTTATCGTCACTCCAGTCCAGTCCCTTTACTTCTGGGGTTACGCAACCCTTCCAGCAGCTTGGAGGTTGAGCCCAACCTTTTTGGAGGTGGAGCGGTATAAATACCACTGGGACCACCCACCAACTCCCGTATTCTCAGCCTCCAAGCAGCTGGAGGGTTCCGTAAGCCTAGGGCTTACTGGAGTCTTTCCTTTTAGTTAGAATTTACTTACTTATTTATTTCTCATTTATTTCTTATTTGTCTGCTGTTTTCTTTTCTTTTAGTACTTAGTAGGTACTGCACCTTTAATTCCTCCTGCCTGCTCTCCTCCCCCCCCCCACCCCCCCCGGGTCGGCACGGGCGTCGGAGACGTTTTTCCTGCAGGCTGCAGCGAAGAGACTTCCTTGGCTGATCTCCTCGGCTGTATTCGCGGCTGGCTCCTGCACTCTTCACCGAGAGCCCTCCTGCCTCGCGCCGAAGCCCCCTGGGTGGCTGAGCGCTTGAGGCAGCGCCGCCATCTTACTCCCACCGCCGAACCCGTCCCGGAGCAGAGGGACGCGAAGGCGAGTGCTGGGTACCCCGTTTTACCGGCGGGGCTGCAGTTTCAAGCGGCGATCACCTTTTGGAAGAGTGGTTCCCGTCTCCAGTCTCCTTTCGGCTGCCGGCACGGAGGACAGGCTCGCAGCGCCCCGTTCAGACTCCACGTGGTGAGGCTCACCACGTGTTGAGCCAACGGGCAGTGAACGCTGAGCCGGGCCCAGCTAACATCAGGCACTTAATCGCAAGTACATTTAAGTTTCATAGCATTGTAATTTGAGGATTTTAATTTTAGTTTATTTGTTTTTTTGGCTATTTGTGTTATGTAGCCTGTTTCTTTGGAAGGTAATTTAATAAGGACAAAGGGCCTGTTAATTCCCGGTTAGGGGGAACTGTTGTGTTACTGGGGGAGAGAGCACACAGAACCCTCAGCCCGTGTAAAAGAGTGCCAGACTCTGGTGAGAGATCCGCGAATTCTGGGCAGTACAGACTTTGGGCTCTCGGCTATTCCAAAGCCTCTGAGTAAGAAGGGCTTCGGGAGCTCTTTTCAAGGTATGGCGGCCAAATCTAAGTGTCCCTCCTGCGGCTCTCGCAGGGGAACTTCCTCGGAGGCAGGGATCTGTAGGGTTTGTGCCACAGTGGCTGCCTCCGTGGAACAAGAAACTAATCTAACTATGACACAGCCCTCTCAGGGGTCAGGAGACCCCCTAGAAGGAGAGAGTGGGTCCCAGTTGCCTCTCTCTACTCCCTCGGATCTGCCCACTCCTCCTCTGCCCCTTCCGTCCCTCCCCTCTGGTGCAGGGGGGGCCGGAGAATTTTTTTCCCCTGACTTTATTCTCTTGCTTCACAAGGCTTACTGCCTACGTAAGCAGGGCTTTAGGACAGAGGAGGCTGGCACGTCATCGGACGACAAGTCATCTAGATGCATGGGAGCAAGCAATCTGGAATCCGGTATCCCTCCTAAGCGTCCCCGTCTTGCTTGTGAAGAGCCTCTAGCGTCCTTCTCTCAGGGTACCCCGGAGGAGGATAGCTCTGATAAGGACTTGGACGAGGAAGAGGAGGAGCTTGAAGAAGGGGAGATCCCGGAAGAAGATCAATCCCGTATAGTTAGGGTTTTTCGTCGGGATGAGCTCCCAGCATTAATTAATGAATCCCTGAAAGCCCTCAATGTAGCCTCAGACACACCGGCACAGGAAGAGGCGTTGGAGGACCTTTTAATCCAGGCCATTAGGAGATCCCAGAAGGTTTTCCCTCTCCACAGGGTCGTGCGTCAGATGATCCAGGAAGAATGGGATCAACCAGAGTCAAGTTTAAGGGGAGTCCGGGCCATGACTCGCCTATACCCTCTTCCAGAGGCAGATAGGGAGCTGCTGAAATCTCCCAGGGTGGATGCAGCGGTCTCAGCAGTTACTAAGAAGACGACTATCCCAGTTGAGGGCAGCACGGCCTTAAGAGATGCTCAAGACAGGAAGTTGGATACGCTCCTGAAACAGGCCTTTGACGTAAGCGCCCTCGCCTTGCAGGCCTCCGTGTCGGGAGCTTGGGTGGCTCGGGCCTGTTTAAGGTGGGCTCAACAGCTCCAGGCAGAGGACTCAGCCGGCAAAACACAGGCCAACGTGGCTAGGATGGAATCCGGAACAGCCTACTTGGCGGATAGTTAGTATGACCTCATCAGAAGCCTAGCCAAGAACATGGCCTCGGTGGTGGCGGCTAGGCGCTATCTGTGGCTAAGGAATTGGTCAGCCGACGCTTCCTCGAAGGCACGCCTGAGTCGTCTTCCCTTTAAGGGGAAGCTGTTATTCGGAGAGGATCTAGAGAAGTTAGTAAAGGACCTCGGTGAGTCGAAGGGAGGCAGTCTCCCGGAAGATAGACCAAAGCAAGGGCGCCCCTTAGCCCCAGTGCGTCCCCAGTCGAGGGACTCACGGAGATTTCGCCCGGCCAGGTCAAACACTTTTACCAGGGGCCGTTTTCCCTCGAAGGGTCTAGGTTTCAGAGGGTTTCGAGGAGCAGGTCGAGGCTTTGGAGCATCCTCCTCCTCCTTCTCGGGACCTAGAAAACAGCAATGAGATGACGGGGGTCCAGGAGGAAGAGCGGCCGGTGGGCGGACGCCTAAGGCTGTTTCTTCCCGCCTGGTCCCGAGTCACGTCCGATCAATGGGTTCTAGAGGTGATCAGAGAAGGATACGCTCTCGAATTGGCCAAACAAATACTTCCAGCCTTTGTTCAGTCTCCCTGCGGTTCATCTACAAAGAGGGCGGCGATAGAGGCAACTCTCGCTCGCCTAATAGCGCTCGGGACCATGGTCCCAGTACCACCAGACCAGTGCGGCTCGGGTCGGTACTCCATTTACTTCGTAGTACCAAAGAAGGAAGGGTCCTTCCGACCGATCCTGGATCTAAAGCAGGTCAACCGCTGTCTCAGGGTGCCACATTTCCGGATGGAGACTCTACGTTCAGTGATAGCAGCCATGAGGGGCGGGGAGTTCCTAACGTCACTCGATTTGACAGAAGCCTACTTGCATATCCCAGTCAGGAAGTCCCATCAACAGTTCCTGAGATTCGCAGTGCCAAGAGGCCACTTTCAATTCCAGGCCCTACCCTTCGGCCTGGCTACAGCTCCCAGGACGTTCACCAAGGTGATGGTGGTAGTAGCAGCCTTTCTGCGGAAGGAGGGAATATTAGTACACCCTTACTTAGACGATTGGCTGATCCGGGCAAAGTCGGAACAGGAAAGTCACTCGGCAACGACCAGAGTGATCCAGGTTCTAGAGGAGTTGGGGTGGGTCATCAATCGTGCAAAGAGCAGGTTGACTCTCTCCCAGGAGCTCGAGTACCTCGGAGCAAGATTCGACACCTACAGGGGCAGAGTGTTCCTGTCCCGGACAAGATCAAGGGAACTAAGGCTTCTAGTCACGCAGTTTCTAGGCAGAAGGAATCCCTCGGCGTGGCATTATCTTCAGGTTCTGGGAACAATGGCGGCTGCGATAGAGGTTGTACCATGGGCCAGGGCCCACATGCGGCCTCTGCAGCGGGCTCTGTTACGTCGGTGGTCTCCACAGATTCATCCTCTGTCAATGCAGTTACCTTGCGCCCCGCGGACCAAGCAGTCCCTTCGCTGGTGGCGGTGCCCAAGGAATCTGGATCGCGGGATGCCCCTCGAACCTCATCAGTGGTTATTATTGACGACAGATGCCAGCTTGACAGGCTGGGGAGCGCACTGCGAGGACCAGTTCGTCCAGGGTCACTGGACACAGTTGGAATCCCAATGGCCCATCAACAGACTGGAATTGCGGGCCGTCACCCTAGCGCTCAAGGCTCTCGAGGCCTTAGTACGAAAAAGAGCTATTCGGGTTCTTTCCGACAATGTCACCGCGGTGGCCTACATCAGCCACCAGGGAGGCACCAGCAGCCCCGTCTTGGAGAAGGAGGCGGATGCTCTATTCCAGTGGGCGGAGGTCCGGCTGCAAGCGCTCTCGGCTCAACACGTGGCAGGCACGGACAACGTCACAGCCGACTTTCTCAGCAGGTGCAAGATAGACCACGGAGAGTGGGAACTGGACCAGGAGACATTCAACCAGATAGTGGCCCGGTGGGGACTCCCAGTCATGGACCTCATGGCGCGTTTCTCCTCAGCCAAAGTGGACGGATTCTTCAGTTGGAGAAGGGAAAGAATGTCCGAGGGCTTAGATGCCCTGGCCCAAAGGTGGCCCTCGGAAGGTCTACTCTATGTATTTCCGCCTTGGGCCCTGATCGGAAAGGTTCTCCAGCGGGTGGAGTCCCACCAAGGATTGGTAATCCTCATAGCTCCGGATTGGCCTCGCCGCCCATGGTATGCGGATCTGGTGAGGATGACCGCCGACCAACCGTGGCGGCTCCCTTACAAAAGGGACCTGCTGAAACAGGGCCCGGTTCGGATGCCTCACGTGGATCGATTCTCGCTTACGGCCTGGCTATTGAAAGGGCGAGGCTCCTGAAACGAGGCTACTCTGGAGCGGTAATCTCGACGCTGTTGAATGCTAAGAAGCGCTCGACCTGTCTATCCTATGTAAGAGTTTGGCGAATCTTCGAAGCCTGGTGTGCAGAGCACCGCCGGAAGCCCCTGTCGGCCTCAGTCCCGGACGTTCTGGAGTTCTTGCAAGCAGGATTTGACAAGGGTCTGGCGCACAGCTCCTTACGGGTCCAGCTAGCTGCTATCACCTGCTATCGAGGCAAGGTCCATGGCAAACCCCTAGGGGCCCACGCGGACGTCTCCAGGTTCCTAAGGGCGGTTAAACGGCTACGTCCTCAGCGGAGGTCGATCATTCCCCCGTGGGATCTTAACCTAGTGCTAAATTCCTTGGTCGGGGAACCCTTCGAGCCTTTAAAGAGGGCCTCCTTAAAGGATTTGACACTGAAGACAGTTTTTCTGGTCGCCATCTGTTCGGCCAGGAGGGTTTCGGAACTACAGGCGCTGTCGTCCCAACCCCCCTTTCTGTCCTTTCTCAAGGACAAAGTAGTTCTGCGCACGGTTCCCTCCTTCTTACCCAAAGTGATCACTCCTTTTCATGTGAATCAGTCAGTCACCCTCCCGGCCTTCTCGACCGGGGGACAGGAAGGCAGGGATAGCAAGCTTCGTCTCCTAGACGTCCAGAGGGCTTTGAAACGGTACCTCTCTCGCACTGCGCCCTTCCGCAAGTCCGACCGGCTGTTCATTCAGTTCGGGGGTCTGCATAAAGGGGAGGCGGCGGCCAAGGCCTCTATCTCCAGGTGGATCAGAGAGGCGATTGCCTCCGCCTACATCCTGAAGGGGAAGCAGGTTCCAGGGGCCCTGCGGGCACACTCCACTCGAGCTCAGGCTACCTCTTGGGCGGAAGTCAGCCTAGTTCCCCCGCAGGATATTTGTAGGGCAGCGACTTGGTCCTCTCTGCATACCTTCACCAAGCACTACAGGCTGGACGTGCAGAGTGCAGCGGACGCTCGGTTTGGTCTAGCGGTTCTTCAGTCCGGTATGCCGGATCCCACCCAGGCTTGAACTGCTCGGGTACTTCCCAGAAGTAAAGGGACTGGACTGGAGTGACGATAAGGAAATAGTAATTAGATCTTACCTGCTAATTTTTATTTATTTATTTATTTATTTCAACTTCTTATATACCGCACTCTTTGACATCAGCGCGGTTTACAAATAACAGAAAGGAACCAGAACAACAGGCTGTTTGGTATTACATATAACAGGAGTATCAACTTGGATAACATGGGAGAACTATTTACATGGAGTATATAATCTATTAGCTAGATAGCATGCTCGAACTATTTACATAAAATTAGCAGTGATGCTTGGAACAAGAGGGATATTGTGGATTATACTAGGGTGAGGCTGTTATGTTACGGTTCATGTAGGGTAGTATTTGATGAAAAGGTGCAGTTTAAGGTATTTGATGAAAGGTGCAGTTTAAGGTATTTGATGAAAAGGTGCAGTTTAAATAAATAAATAAAATATGCATAGTTTCCTGTGGGGAGAAATTGACTGACTGGTGGATAAGGGATAGTGTCGGAGAGCACAGTAGCCGGCATGCAATCTCAGACAAACTAAAACACAAAACTAGATACATGGATCTGAGCTACAGGACAGTACCCTGAGGATCTGTATGGAGGGTTCACCCAGTAAGCATGTCTGCATTTTCCTTGCTTGTCTACAGAGGGAGATTTTTTGTACCTTTTTCAGATCAGAAGCATAAGCACCATATTCTCACCATGGATGTATCCACATTTGGGATGGCGGGCACACTTTCATTTGAGGATTATGGACATGCAGGGAGAAGGCATTGCAAATTAATCAGCTGTTCTCCAGGACCAAGCAGGAAGTCAGTCCTCACTTATGGGTGACATTGACACCGATGGAGCCCCCGTGCGGAGCATTTCCCCAGCTTTCTAAGAAAGCCTTTGGGAATACTGCACTCATGCGTGGTCCCCTTCCCGCCTAAAGGTGCCATCTTGCTCAGTCTTTCTTTTTCCGTGGAGCCCAATGGACATCTGTCCGTGTCACCCGGAAAAGTTGACTTTTTTCTCGCGATTTCATCGTGGTTTTTTCTCCGGTTTGACGCCGGTTCCCCTTCCTGCCGGGTTCGGTACACCGGTATCGAGCCCGTCTTCTATTTTTCGGTTTTTGCCCTTCGTGGCTGGCGTTCGCGCCCTTTTTGTCTTTTTCCCTGGAAAGCCAGTCCTTTGACCTAATGGGGGTCCTTTTTTCCCCTATGGCTTCCAGTGGTTTCAAAAAGTGTGATCGGTGCAAGAAACTGATGTCTCTCACCGACACACACGACTGCTGCCTTCGATGCCTCGGACCGGATCATGATCCTAAGGTCTGTGTCCCGTGTGGCAAAATGTCCACCAAGGCACTACGAAGCCGCCAGCATCAGAAAGAATGGATTTTTTCTGACTCTGCCTCCGGCCGGGCCCGGACCTCGTCCAAGGCCTCGACATCTCAGGAGTCTGGCCCCGAGCATCGCCGGGGTTCCTCGGACAGGGGGGTCCCCCGATCAGGAACGTAAGAGGAAGAAACGGCTCGTGAGGGTGTCATCGTCGGAGGTCCCTGGTTCCTCCGGGGCCAGGTCTCGGACCCCCGACCGCCGCCCCAGGCCCTTGGAGCAGGAGAAGCCGTCCAAGATACCTCATGTGGAGCCGGAGCCCGCCGGACACGCAAGTCCTGTTGTCCTCGTGGACTGTCCTCCTAGGGAGCCGACATCGGGCCCGGTGCCACCGGGGCCCGAGTCAGTGGCTGCTGAGTCTCCTGAGCTTGGACTCAGGCTGACAGCCTTGGAGTGCAGATTATCTGCCTTCATGGATCAGCAGCGGGTACTGATGGCCAGCCTCGCTGGTGCATCTGCCCCGACCACCGGGACATCGTCTAAGTCGACCCCGGAGACCGAGCCGATACTCGAGACCATGAAGGTTCGAAGTCGTCCTCGGTCACGGTCATCCTCGACCTCCTGCTCGGAACCGAGGGTGTCGACGCCGGTGCCTTCAGCATTGGGGCGGGTGCCACCGAGGCCCGTGCGGTCGGTGCCCCCTGACTCCTCTTCGGATGAGTCTGCCTGGGAGATGGAGGACGAGGAGTCCCCCGATACTTTTCAGACTCGGTGCGTCCCTTCAGACTCACTGCAGTCCGAGCCCCAGAGTAGGTCCCCTCCGGAGGACACCAGGTTCTCGGAGTTTGTCAGGGACATGGCCAAGGCTTTGGCGATTCCCGCGGACCCCGAGGAGGAGCCTCGAGCCAAAGAGCTCGAGGCCCTCCAGTATGACTCTCCTCCGAAGGAGTCCTTTTCTGTGCCTGTTCCTCAGATGCTGGAACGGCTCCTCTTCCGGATGTGGGAGGCACCAGCCTCGGCACCGGTTTTGAGCAAGCGGGTCGATTCCTCTATCGACTCCGTAAGAACCCTGGTTTCCAGAAGGCACAGCTGCCGCACCATTCCATGGTGGTGGAATCGGCCATGCATCATCTGAAAAGCCAGAAGATGCACTCTGCGGTGCCTCCCGGCAGGGAGGCCCGGAACCTGGATGCTTTCGGCAGAAAGTGCTTCCAGGGCTTGATGCTTGCTTGTCGTGTCCAGTCTTACCAGCTGTACATGGGCATGTACCTACAAGACCTGGGGAAGGAACTTGCCGGGTTCTCTGCTGGCCTCTCCGGGGAACCTTTGCAGAGGTTCAAGACCTTGTCCTCGGGAATCCGGGAATGCTCAAAGTTCATGTCCCGAGCGGCCTATGATGGCTTTGAGGCTTCGGCCCGTGTAGCGGCAGCCGGCATCGGGGCCCGACGCCAGGCATGGTTGCAGTCATCGGACCTCGAGCCCTGGGTGCAGGACAAGTTGGTCGATGTCCCTTGCTGAGGTGAAAACCTTTTTGGCAAGCCCATGGCCGAGAAGGCGGCTGAGCTCAAAACCGAGCACCTGACTAGGACAAGGCTGTCCAGAAAAACTTCTGCCCCTTCTCAGAGGAAGAAGGGCTCGGGTAAAAAGTTATTTTACCCGAGGAAGGCAGCTGCCTACAAACCTTTCCCTCAGTACCAGGCCTCCCCAGCTCCCCAGCAGGACAAGGGGCAAGGACATGGGCCCCGTAGGCAGAAGACCCCCAAGCCTCCGGCTCCTGCTCCCACTCAGCAGAGAGGGGGTTTTTGACTCCCACAGCATTGCCTTTCCACCTCTGCTGTCCCATCTCTGCACAGAAGGTCGTCTAGTCCTGTTTGCCCACAGGTGGTCACCCATTACAGGAGATGCTTGGGTATTAAGCATAGTCCACAAGGGCTATATGCTCCATTTCAAGCAGTTGCCTCCTACCTACTTCCCAGGAGAGCCTCCAAGACCTCTTCTGCACACAGACCTCCTCCTTCAAGAACTTCAAGGTCAGCTTCTGGACCAGGAGGTGGAGCCGGTACCTCCCCACCTGCAAGGTCACAGGTTCTACTCCAGGTACTTCCTCATACCAAAGAGAACCGGGGGCCTCAGGCCTATTCTTGACCTCAGGAATCTCAACAAGTTCTTGGGGAAAGAAAGGTTCAAGATGCTTACTCTTGGAACACTTCTGCCCTACCTCCAGCAGGGAGATTGGCTATGCCCCTTAGATCTAAAGGATGCGTACACTCACATCCTCATTCATCCAGACCAAAGAAAGTACCTCAGGTTCATTGTGGGAGGAAACCATTCTCCAGGACCAAGCAGGAAGTCAGTCCTCACATATGAGTGTCATCGGCGCCGATGAAGCTCCAGCGGAGCATTTCCCCAGCTTTCTATGAAAGCCTTTGGGAATGCAGGCACGCATGCGTGGTTCCTTTCCTGCCTAAAGGTGCCATCTTACCTCAGTCTCTTTTTTTCCGTGAAGCCCACTGGACGTATGTCCAGTTTTCCCGGTTAAAATTAGATTTTTCAGCGATTTTTTTTTTTTTTTGCTCTTTTTCTACCGGTTCGACGCCAGTTCCCCTCCTGCTGGGTTCAGTACACCGGTATCGAGCCCGATTACTCTTTTTCAGTTTTTGCCTTTCGTGGCTGGCGTTTGCGCCCTTTTTTCTCTCTTTCCCTGGAAGGCCGGTCTTTTGAACTCGCGGGGACTCTTTTTTTTCCCCGATGACTTCCAGTGGTTTTAAGAAGTGTGGTCGGTGTAAGAAACTAATGTCTCTCACCGACACACACGACTGCTGCCTTCGGTGCCTGGGCCCCGACCACGATCCTAAGTCGTGCGGGGCCTGTGGAAAAATGTCTTTCAAGGCACTACGAAGTCGCCAGCAGCAAAAGGAAAGGCTTTTCTCGGACTCAGCCTCCGGCCAGGCCCGGACCTCGTCTGAAGCCTCGACATCTCGGGATTCCGATCCCGAGCGCCGTCGAAGCTCCTCGGACAGGGGGTCCCCCGACCAGGAACGCAAGAGGAAGAAATGGCTCACGAGGGCATCGTCGGAAGAGGTCCCTGGCTCCTCGAGGGCCAGGTCTAAGACCCCCGACCGTCGCCCCGGGCCTGTGGAACCAGAGAAGCCTGCCAAAGTTCCCCGTGTGGAGCCGGAGTCTGCTGGACACGTAAGCCCCGTAGTCCTCGTGGACTCTCCTCCCAGGGAGCCGATGTCGGGCCCGGTGCCGCCGGGGCCCGAGTCGGTGGCTGCTGCGTCTCCCTAGCTGAGTCTCAGGATGACAGCCTTGGAGAGCAGAATGTCTGACTTCATGAAGCAGCAGCGGGCACTGATGGCCAGCCTGTCTGGTGCATCTGCCCCGACCACCGGGACATCGACGTCGAAGTCGACCCCGGAGACCGAGCCGATACTCGAGTCCATCGTGGCTCGGAGTCGACCTCTGTCACGGTCCCCCTCAACCTCCCTTCGGGACCGAGGGCGTTGATGCCGGTGCTTCCGGCGTCGGGGCGGGTGCTCCAGGGCCCCGCGGGGTCGGACCCCGACTCTTCCTCGGATGAGTCGGCTTGGGAGACGGAGGACGAGGAGTCTCCTGACACCTTTAAGACTCGATGCGTCCCTTCGGACTCAACGCAGTCTGAGCCCCGGAGTAGGTCCCCCTGGAGGACACCCGGTTCTTGGAGTTCTTCCGGGATATGGCCACTGCCTTGGCTATTCCGGCGGATCCCGAGGAAGAGCCTCGAGCTGAAGAGCTTGAGGCGCTGCAGTATGACTCTCCTCCGAAGGAGGCCTTTACTGTCCCGGTTCCTCCGATGCTGGAACGACGACTCTTCCGTATGTGGGAGGCACCGGCCTCGGCACCGGTTCTTAGCAAGTGGGTCGATTCGATCTATCGGCTCCGTAAGAGCCCTGGTTTTCAAAAGGCACAGCTACCCCCACCATTCCATGGTTGTGGAATCGGCCATGCATCGTCTGAAGAGTCAGAAGATGCACTCCGCGGTGCCTCCTGGCAGGGAGGCCCGAAACCTAGATGGCGTCGGTAGAAAGTGATTTCAGGGCTCGATGCTTGCTTGCCGTGTCCAGTCTTACCAGCTGTACATGGGCATGTATTGCGGGATCTGGCCAAGGAGTTGGCCGAATTCTCTGCTGGTCTCTCCGGGGAACCCTTGCAGAGATTTAAGTCCTTGTCCTCGGGGATTCGGGACTGCTCGAAGTTCATGTCTCGCTCCGCCTACGATGGCTTCGAGGCTTCGGCCCGAGTTGCGGCAGCCGGCATCGCGGCTCGATGCCAGGCATGGCTGCAGTCATCGGACCTCGAGCCATGGGTTCAATGTCCCTTGCCGAGGTGAAAACCTTTTTGGCAAGCCCATGACCGAGAAGGCGCTCAGCTCGAGACCGAGCACCTCACCCGGACAAGGCTGTCGAGGAAGACCTCTGCCCCTTCTCATAAAAAGAAGGGCTTGGGTAAAAAGCCCTTTTACCCAAGGAAGGGCACTGCCTACAAACAGTACCCACAATATCAGGCTGCCCAAGCTGCCCCCCAGGGTCAGCAAGCCAAGGGCCAGGGTAATGGGCCCCATAGGCAGAGGACCCCCAAGCCTCAGGCCCCTGCTACCACTCAGCAGGGTGGGGGCTTTTGACTCCTTGAGCATAGCCTCTCCTCCACTGCTCTCCCAACCCTGCACAGGAGGTTGCCTCGCCCTCTTTGCCCACCAGTGGCCCCTTATCACCGGGGACAGTTGGGTGCTGGAGATAATCCACAAGGGATATGCCCTCCATTTCCACCAACTGCCACCTCCATATTTTCCAGGGGAGCCTCCAAGGCCTCCTCTGCACACAGACCTTCTCCGTCAGGAGCTTCAGGGTCTGTTGGTGGACAGGGCGGTGGAGCCTGTGCCTCCCCACTTGCAAGGTCACGGATTCTACTCCAGGTATTTCCTGGTGCCCAAAAGGACCGGTGGCCTTAGTCCCATTCTGGACCTTAGGAACCTCAACAAGTTCCTAGTGAAAGAAAAGTTCAAGATGCTTACTCTTGGAACCCTTCTGCCCTACCTCCAGCAGGGAGATTGGCTATGCTCCTTAGATCTAAAGGATGCGTACACTCACATCCTCATTCATCCAGACCACAGAAAGTACCTCAGTTTCATCGTGGGAGGAAACCATTATCAGTACAGAGTGCTGCCTTTCGGCCTCACCTCCGCCCCCAGAGTCTTTACAAAGTGCTTAGCAGTGGTGGCGGCCTACCTGAGAAATCAAGGCATCTTTGTCTTCCCCTATCTGGATGACTGGCTCATCAGGGGTCAGACAGGTCAGGAAGCCAATCAAGCCACCCTCAGGACCATTGCTCTTCTACAACGCCTGGGTTTTGTCATAAACTTTGCAAAGTCCACTTTGCTCCCTTCCCAGAACTTGGAGTTCATAGGGGCAAGGTTGGACTCTCTCCTGGCAAAGGCATTCTTGCCAGAAAACAGAGCCCAAAGGTTGATGGCCTTGGCAGGTCAGTTTCTCAGCAGGTCCCTGGTCTCCGCCAGACTCTGCCAGCGGCTTCTAGGCCACATGGCTTCGACAGTACATGTGACCCCCAATGCCAGGCTCCATATGAGGCCTGCACAGTGGTGCCTTCGGACTCAGTGGTCACAGGCCACAGGCAGCCTCGGAGACAGGATAAGGGTGTCCAGGCCATTTCTGCACTCCCTCAACTGGTGGCTACACCCACCCAATTTGCTGAAAGGGTGCCCTTTCAGATTCCAGGTTACACAGTGATGTTAACAACAGATGCCTCCCTGCAAGGCTGGGGAGCGCATTGTCTGGGCAAGTGCACCCAGGGCCTCTGGTCTCCCTGGGAAGCTGCACAGCAGATCAATCTCCTCGAACTCAGAGCTATTCGATTAGCACTCAAAGCTTTCACTCCTACCCTGGCTCAACAGTCTGTCCTGATTCAGACAGACAACCAAGTTGCCATGTTTTATGTGAACAAACAGGGCGGAACTGGGTCCAGGATCCTTTGTCGGGAAGCTCAGGACCTTTGTTCTTTTGCCCTCAAGCACAACATGCTCCTCAGAGCTGTGTACCTTCCAGGCCAGGACAACTACCTGGCAGACAGGTTAAGCAGGATACTGCAGCCCCACGAGTGGCAGCTGCATCCTTCAGTAGTTCAGAAGATCTTCCTGAAATGGGGTATCCCTTTGATGGATCTCTTTGCCAGCCCCATGAACAAGCAACTGCCAAAGTTCTGCTCCAGGCAACCACATCCTCTGCAGATAGCAGCGGATGCTTTTCTGATATCTTGGTCTCAGGTCCTCCTCTATGCCTTTCCTCCCACGCCCTTGGTGGCCCGAACCCTATTCAAGATTCTCCAGGACAAGGCCTCTGTCCTGCTGGTAGCTCCCAGGTGGCCGAGACAGCCTTGGTTTCCTCTTCTGCTTCAACTGGCGGTAGATCCTCCACTGCCTCTGGGGTTGCAACCCGACCTTCTCACACAGGACCAGGGTTCCCTTCAGCACCCCAATCTCAAATCTCTCAATTTGATGGCATGGAGGCTGCAAGGGTAGTTTTGGCTCCCTGGGGCCTACCTCAGGAAGTTGAGGAGGTTGTCCTAGCCTCTAGGAAACAGTCCACTAGGAAAACCTATGCTCTCAAGTGGAAGAGGTTTTCTGTGTGGTGTCACCTATGTACAGAGGATCCTTTCTCCTGTACTGTGCCAGTAGTTCTTCAGTACTTACTGCACTTATCCAATCAGGGACTTAAGTCCAATTCTGTTCGGGTCCACCTCTCAGCTCTAGCAGCTCACCACTCATTGGTAGAGGGGCATTCTCTATCTGGTCACCCCTTGGTGTCCCGCTTTCTCAGGGGCTTGCTTTTGCTCAAGCCTCCCATCCGTCCTGCCCCTGAGTGGGAGCTGAACGTGGTCCTGCAGCAACTGACTCGCCCACCTTTTGAGCCGATGGCTACTTGTCCACTTCGCTTCCTCTCCTGGAAGACACTCTTCCTGATAGCCCTTACCTCGGGTAGGCGAGTAAGTGAGCTTCAGGCCCTGGTCTGTGACAGGCCTTACACCAGGATTTATAGGAACAGGGTAGTCCTCAGGACTCATCCAAAGTTCCTCCCTAAGGTTGTCTCCTCTTTCCACCTCAATCAGGAGGTGGTTCTTCCAACATTCTTCCCTAGGCCTCATGCAAGCCAGGCTGAAGCAGTCCTGCATACCCTGGACTGTAGGAGGGCCTTATCCTTCTACCTTGACCGTACGCAGGGGCATAGAAGGGCTACTCAGCTCTTCGTATTCTTTGACCCCAATAAGTTGGGGTTGCCTGTGTCCAAGCGTACCTTGTCCATCTGGGTGGCTGACTGTATCACCTGGGCTTACAAGGTGGCTGACCTTCCTTTGCAGGGTAGGGTCACGGCCCACAGAGTCAGGGCAATGGCTGCCTCAGTGGCTCATCTCCGCTCTGTGCCCTTGGTAGACATCTACAGGGCTGCAACTTGGTCTTCAAGCCAGACCTTTGCGGCCCATTACTGCCTGGAGAGGGAGTCCCGTAGGGACAGTGCATTTGGCCAGGCAGTACTCCGGAATCTCTTTGAGGTTTAGGCAACTCCTGCCCTTTGTTGGGCTACCGGTGGAGGTTGTGTCCTTGAAAAGCCTTTCTTTGCTGCTGAGACTAAAGGGAGTTCTCTTGTTCAGCCTGGGTTCCTCGGTAGCCCAGAGCTAGAGAGTCACCCATATGTGAGGACTGACTTCCTACTTGGTCCTGGAGAAAGAGTAGTTACTCACCTGTAACAGGTGTTCTCCAGGAGCAGCAGGAATCAGTCCTCACAACCCTCCCTCCTCCCCTTGGAGTTGCAGTTGTACATAGTTTATTTTTATATTTTTGTGTGCTGTTCTTAGCTATGTCATTTGACTGAGGTAAGATGGCACCTTTAGGCGGGAAGGGAACCGCACATGCGTGCCTGCATTCCCAAAGGCTTTCATAGAAAGCTGGGGAAATGCTCCGCTGGGGCTTCATCGGCGCCGATGACACCCATATGTGAGGACTGATTCCTGCTGTTCCTGGAGAACACCTGTTACAGGTGAGTAACTACTCTTTACCAGTACAGAGTACTGCCCTTTGGCCTGACCTCCACCCCAAGGGTCTTTACAAAGTGCCTGGCGGTGGTGGCAGCCTACTTGAGGAATCAGGGTGTTTTTGTCTACCCCTACCTGGACGACTGGCTCATCAGGGGTCAGACTTCCCAGGAGGCCAGGCAAGCCACCCTCAGAACTGTCTCCCTCCTTCAACACCTAGGTTTTGTTATAAACTTCGCAAAGTCTACTTTGCTCCCCTCCCAGAACCTAGAGTTCATAGGGGCAAGGTTGGACTCCCTGCAAGCAAAGGCTTACTTGCCAAGAGACAGGGCTCAAAGACTCATAGACTTGGCAAACCAGTTTCTGAGCAGGCCACAGGTCTCCGACAGACTCTTTCTAAAGCTTCTGGGCCACATAGCATCGACAGTGCATGTGACCCACAATGCCCGCCTCCACATGAGGCCTGCACAGTGGTGTCTCCGAACTCAGTGGAAGCAAGCCACAGGAAGCCTCACAGACAAAGTACGGGTGTCCAAACCATTCCTGGACTCCCTACAGTGGTGGCTACACCCCCCCAACTTATTACAGGGGGTGCCTTTTCAGGTGCCTGTTTCCACAGTGGTGTTGACGACCGATGCCTCCTTGCAGGGCTGGGGTGCGCATTGCTTGGACAGGTGCACCCAGGGCCTGTGGTCTCCATGGGAGGCCACACAGCAAATCAACCTTCTGGAACTCTGGGCTATTCGCTTAGCCCTCAAAACATTCTCTCACACCTTGGCTCACCAATCTGTTCTGGTACAGACGGACAATCAAGTGGCCATGTTCTATGTGAACAAACAGTGAGGCACGGGGTCCAGGCTCCTGTGTCAAGAGGCACAGGCCCTTTGCTCTTTTGCTCTCAAACGCAACATGTTTCTCAAGGCTGTTTATCTCCCTAGCCAGGAGAACTTCCTGGCAGACAGGTTGAGCAGGGTTCTGCAACCCCACGAGTGGCAACTACACCCCTTAGTGGTTCAGAAAATTTTCCTGAGATGGGGACTTCCATCCATAGATCTCTTTGCCAGTCCCCTGAACCAGCAGCTGCCCAGGTTCTGTTCCAGGCAACCGCACCTCCTGAGGTTAGCAGCGGATGCCTTCCTGATTTCTTGGTCCCAGGGTCTCCTGTATGCGTTTCCTCCCACGCCTCTGATGGCCCGAACCTTGTTCAAGATTCTAAGGGACAAGGCCTCGGTACTTCTGATAGCTCCCAGGTGGCCGAGGCAGCCCTGGTTTCCACTTCTGCTTCAGCTAGCCGTGGAAACACCACTACCTCTGGGGTTGCAACCCGATCTTCTCTCTCAGGATCAGGGTTCCCTTCTGCACCCCAATGTCAAATCTCTCAATTTGATGGCCTGGAGGCTGCAAGGGTAGTGTTGGCTCCCTGGGGCCTGCCCCGGGAAGTGGAAGAGGTGGTCTTGGCCTCTAGAAAGCAATCCACCAGGAACATCTATGCCCTGAAGTGGAGAAGGTTCTCCATGTGGTGTCAGCAGCGCAAGGAGGATCCTTTCGCCTGCACTGTACCAGTAGTGCTTCAGTATCTACTGCACTTGTCCAATCAGGGCCTTAAGTCTAATTCAGTTCGGGTTCACCTCTCTGCTCTAGCAGCTCACCACTCACTGGTGGAAGGACACTCTGTCAGTTCACCCCTTGGTGGCCAGGTTTCTCAGAGGCTTGCTCTTGCTCAAGCCTCCTCTCCGTCCACCGGCCCCTGAGTGGGAGTTGAATGTGGTTTTGCAGCAACTGACTCACCCACCTTTTGAGCCGATGGCTACATGTCCTCTCCGCTTCCTTTCTTGGAAGGCTCAATTCCTTGTGGCCCTAACCTCGGCCAGGCGAGTGAGTGAGCTACAAGCCCTGGTCTGTGACAGGCCTTACACTCGCTTCTATAGGAACAGGGTAGTCCTTAGGACTCATCCTAAGTTCCTCCCAAAGGTTGTCTCCTCTTTCCATCTCAACCAAGAGGTGGTTCTTCCAACGTTCTTCCCTAGGCCCCATGCCAGCCGGGCTGAGACAGTCCTGCATACCCTGGACTGTAGGAGGGCCTTATCCTTCTACATTGAACGTATGCAGGGGCATAGGAGGGCTACTCGTATCTTTTGACCCTAATAACTTGGGGTTACCTGTCTCCAAGCGTACCTTGTCCATCTGGGTGGCTGACTGTATCACCTGGGCTTACAGGGCAGCTGACCTTCCCTTGCAGGGTCGGGTCACGGCCTACCGTGTCAGGGCAATGGCTGCCTCAGTAGCTCATCTCCACTCTGTTCCGTTGGCAGACATCTGAAGGGCTGCAACTTGGTCCTCAAGCCAGACTTTTGCGGCCCATTACTGCCTGGAGAGGGAGTCCCGTAGGGACAGTGCTTTTGGTCAAGCAGTGCTCCGGAATCTCTTTGAGGTTTAGGCAACTCCTACCCTCCAGCCCTCTGGTTGGGCTACCGGTGGGGGTATGTTTCAGTGAAATCCTTTCTCTGATGCTGCGGCTAGAGGGAGCTCATTTTTTCAGCTCTGGGTCCCCGGTAGCCTGAAGCTGGGGAGTCCCATAAGTGAGGACTGACTTCCTGCTTGGTCCTGGAGAAAGAGTAGTTACTCACCTGTAACAGGTGTTCTCCAGGAGCAGCAGGAATCAATCCTCACAATCCTCCCTCCTCCCCTGGGAGTTGCAGTTGTACATAGCACACAAAAATGTAAAAATGAACTATCTCTTAGCTATGTCATTGGACTGAGCAAGATGGCACCTTTAGGTGGGAAAGAGACCGCACATGCGTGCAGTATTACCAAAGGCTTTCTTAGAAAGCTGGGGAAATGCTCCGCACGGGGGCTCCATCGACGTCGATATCACCCATAAGTGAGGACTGATTCATGCTGCTCCTGGAGAACACCTGTTACAGGTGAGTAACTACTCTTTATGCCCTTCAAGCTACGGATCTCTGAGAAAAAGAAAATTTGAGTCAAACTGGTGACCAAGTTGCTATGTTTCTCTAGCAGTAGGGCTTCCAGTGAATCTGACATCAGTACTGGGGAAAAATGGTAGAAAGAATTATAAAGAACAAAATTGCTGAACACGTAGTCATGGCTTAAGTCAGCTGAAAGAAATAGTCCATGCTGCTGGATGGAATGTGGCTGTGCCACTTCCGGGACCGGGAACTGCAGAGTTGTGGGACTTCTGTGCAGGTGACTGTACCTGAGGCAAACAGAGAGGGAGAGAGACAGCTTCAGCAGACAAAGCAACAAGGCAGCAGGCAAGGCAGACATAGCAGATGAGATCAGCAATAGTGAGTAGTTGAGCAGAGACAGCATGGGAACGCTGCAATCAGCTGGAAGAAATACTCCACACTGGTGGCTCAGGCAGCCTTGGTTTCCCTGTTGCTTCGCATCTCGACAGAGCTCTCAGTCCCTCTGGGGAACACCCTGGGGTTACTGACCCAGGAGGAGGGCTCTCTTTCATCCCAACCTAGGGTCCCTGATGATAACAGCATGGCTGCTGAATGGGTAGCCTTAGCACCCTTCAACCTCCCAAGGGAGGTGGAGGAAGCCCTCCTGGCCTCTTGTAAGAACTCCATGAAACAGGCCTACACCTTCAAGAGACGCAGATTCTTGGTGTGGTGTATAGAGCAACAGGTTGATCTGTTCTCTTGCCAAGTTCACATAGTACTTGCAGTACTTGCTTCACCTCTTGCAAACCAGACTAGAGTCCAACTCTGTCAGAGTACATCTGAGTTTGCTCTCGGCACACCATCATTCTATAAAGGGCTCTTTCTTCTCAGCCCATTACTCAGTTTATCCTGGGTCGCCTTCTCTCTAAGCCTCCCATCTGCCTGCCACTGGCAGAATGGGACCTCAACGTGGTCTTGACGCAGCTCACCAAGCTGTCTTTTGAACATCTGGCTACCTGCCAGTTGTGTTACTTTTCCTGGAAGGTCATCTTCCTGGTGGTGCTCACCTCTGCCTGCAGAGTCAATGAGCTTCAGACCTTGGTGCCTGAGCCACCCTACACCAGGTTCTACAAGAACAGGGTCATGCTTTGCGCCCACCCTAAATTCCTTCTGAAGATGGTATCCGCATTCCACCTCAACAAAGAGGTGGTGCTCCCCACTTTCTCTCTACGGCTCCATGCCGACAAGGCGGCGGCAGTTCTCCATACACTGGATTGGAAGAGGGCCCTGTCCTTCTACCTGCAATGTACCCAGAGCCACCGCAAAGCCTCACAGCTTTTCGTTTCCTATGATCCCAGTGTCGCCTGGGAGAGGCTGTTACCAAGCGGACCCTGTCCATCTGGGTGGTGGACTGCATCACCCTCACCCACAATCAGGCTGGGCTCTCGGAGCGCCGGGTCACAGCACAAAACGTCAGGACTATGGCAACCTCTGTTGCAAGCTTGCGCTCTGTCCCTATGGCAGACATCTGCCAGGCTGCCACCTGGTCCTCAGTCCACACCTTTGCAGCTCACTACTGCCTGGAGAGGGAGTCCCAACAGGACAGCTCCTTTGGCCAGGCTGTACTCCATAATCTCTTCGGGGTCTAGGCAACTCCTACCCTCTGACCCTTCTGTGTTCAGGCTACCAGAGCGATGATTCTCCTTGGACTCTGGGGTCCTTAGTCTCTCCTCAGACTCTCTTGTGGCTGCTCACAGCTGGGCATATATTTTCTAAGGTTCTCGGTTGCCTGTAGTTAGGAAGTCCCATATGTGAGGACTGACTTCCTGCTTGTTCCTGGAGAACACCTGTTAACAGGTGAGTAACTAAACTATACAATACCATGGACTGCCCGAAGAACAAACCAGTCAGTACTAGAGGAGATCAAACCTAAGCTTTCTTTAGAATATCAGATGCCAAGACTGACTTTTATACTTTGGACACATCATGCAAAGACAGAGATTGTTAGAGAACATCATCATGCTTGGCAAGGTAGAAGATCAACGCAAAAGAGGAAGGCCAGCAATAAAATAGAGTAACACCCATAGCTGCTGTTATTGTATTGATCTAACAACACTGAACTGCCTGACTGAAGACTGAACCCAGTTTAGGACAACTATCCAGATGGTCACCTTGAGTTGAGACACTCAATGTCACTTAACACCACATGTCTTTACCATATACCTTCTTTGGCCAAGATAGTTTTGGTTTCCATGGCTCATTGCACAAGCATTGGATCAACCATTTTTTGGGGTACATAAAAACCAACCTCTTGGCTTAAGCCCAGCTTCTCCTTACGAATATAAAACCTCTCACTCTCAGCATGAAAGGCTGATAATTTCACACCTATACATCCTTTGGTACGATTTTATCTTAGTCTTTTTAATCAGTTTGGTTTGTTTTGCAAATTTAATGCAAAAATACAATTTAAGAGCATAAGAACATAAGATATGCCATACTGGGTCAGACCAAGGTCCATCAAGCCCAGTATCCTGTTTCCAACAGTGGCCAATCTAGGTCATATGTACCTAGCAGTTTCCCCAAAAGACATAGGTTCCACAATGCTTGTATCGGGTCAAGCATTGATATCCTGGGTCCCTTTTTAATAATGGTTTATGGACCTTTCCTCCAGGAGCTTGTCCAAACCTTTTTTTAAAACCCAGCTACACTAACAGCCTTTACTACATCTTCCGGTAACAAATTCCAGAGTTTGATTACACGTTGAGTGAAAAAAATATTTTCTCTTATTTGTCTTAAATAGTTTACCCTATAGCTTCATTGCATGTCCCCTAGTCTTTCTATATTCTGATAACGTAAACAATCGATCTACGTTTACCTGTTCCACTCCGTTCATGAATTTATAGACTTCTGTCATATCTCCCCTCAGCTGTCTCTTTTCTAGGTTAAAGAGCCCTAACCTTTTTAGCCTTTCTTCATAGGGGTATCCTTCCATCCCCTTTACCATTTTGGTGACTCTTCTCTGAACCTTTTCTAATAACGCTATATCCTTTTTAAGATATGGTGACCAGAATGGCACACAAGTTACAAAACAATGACCCTACTTATTGAATCTTTTAAACTCTGACTTGAAAACTGAGTGTGTGATCGCTTATTATTTCTTTCCGCCTCTTCTGAGCAGGTTTAAGCTACACAGTGAAGGAAGTTTGTTTAAAAATAGGAGGTTGAATTGGTTTGTCTCTTCCTGGCATGAGAGACTTTGAAAGACCAGATCAGCTCAAAGGGGGGGGGGGGAGGGTGCTTCTTCCCCTCTCTACATAGACAGAGCCTGGTAATCTGCTGTGGTTTAGCAGTACCTCAATAAATAACTCCCAGGCATAATTCAGCCGTGGTGCCAGTACCTAGGATACATGGGCAGCATCACAAATCCCATTTTAATTATCTACCGCATCTCTTATAAAGATATCTCCTAACAAGCTGAATAAAGCATGCAGTCTCCATTCAAAATCCGCAACCAGGCAGGGAGAGGAAAAGAAGTGTGTACCAACCAGCTGCCACCACCTCCAACCCATCTCTGAGGGGCCTATCTGATCACATGTTCTTGCTTTTAACTACTGACTAAAACATGTTGGGCTGCGTTGCTATTTTGACCAGGCAGATAAAAGCAGAGGGAGAAACTGCACCTCCTATAGAAGGATCAAGTAGGGAGCTCAGTAACCATAGCCTGAGTCAGGATGGATGGTGGCAGGGCAAGGCATGGAACAAAAGACTTCCCCAAATGTACGGAGTGAAGGGAATCAGAGTGGTACCGATCCTACACTTGCACAGTAACGTTGCTTCCATTTCATCCTGCTAGACCAGTCCAGACAAACGGGTTGTGTTCCCCTTCCAGCAGATGTTTGAGACAGAAAAAGACTTCGAGTCCTGATTGGTCGGGCTCTGATAGGTAGAGACATGCCCATAGGGGTCCTCCTCAGTATTTTTCTGTCTCCAGCAGATGCAGGAGTGTTTGGGCGCTCTCCTCATTTTTATTTCTTATTTCTTTTTATTCTCCATAGAACCCCCTCACCTCTCTGACCGTATCCGGGCTTCACTGGAGGTGTTGCCTTGGATCTCCCCAGCGAGTCTCGCTTTGGCAGACCCTGAGAGGAGCTCCTGCTTAGAATCAGGGTAGCTCTGCCCCTGGAAGGTCTCAGCCCTAACCAAGGGGGTTAGTGTGCTGTGGGGGCCTCATTTACCTTCGGGATTGCCAGAAGAGGGGTGACATCTGGGAGGTGCTGGGCTGATCGCCCACATCTGCAAAACTGTGAGTGACAGGGTTTTTTTTCTGTTTTAGACGCCTCAGTAGCACACGAGCAGTACGGAAGCTGTCGGCTGCCCAGCAGAGCGCTGCCGCCTTAATTTTCAGTTCCGGCTCCCTCTTGACTGTCGGATACCTTAGCGCTGCACACTACGGCACCTTTAATTAATTATTTCCTTTATTTTACATTTGTGCTGTGTCTCTGTCACATTTATTTTTCATGCGCTTTTTCAGCCGGCGGCCATTTTCGCAGCCGCACGGTCGCATTCCCGGGCGCCATTTCCTCTTCGCATTGGTCAGCTACAGAAGCCTTCTATTTTCCTGTTCTGCCTCAGGGATTTTTTCCTTTCAGCGCCTTAGCTGCTGGCACATCGGGGTAGAGTTTAAAAAAAAAAAAAAGTATCACAGGAGAGATCATGCCTTCTGTGGGGCAGCGCTGCCTAGGATGCAACAAGAAGTAGAAGGATCTCACTGATAACATGTGTGCTACCTGTCTTTCTCACCCTGGGGAGTCTTCTCGGGGCCCCTCCCTGTCGGGCACATCTCTGGCTATCCCTCCAAGCCAGCCAGCCTTGGCTCCTGACTCCCGGCACAGCTCAGTTTCTCAGGCTGCTCCCCTATTATCCCCACAAGTCACAACCTTGAGTCAGGAAGCTCAGGCATCTTCAGAAGCGTAGTTTTTAGCGCTGTTTCGCCAAGCCTGGTCTCTTTGGCAGTCGGATGCCTCTGTCATGGGCTCCAAGGTACTGCTGTCCTCTGAAAAGGATGCTGTGGCTTCTTCGCATCGCAAGCGGACCCATAAGGGGTCAGACCGCAGGTTGGGGGGTCTCTCTAAGTAGGTTCCGGGTAGTTTATCGGACGGCTCGGCGGTTCCAGGCGTTGGGGGCTCTTCGGCGGAAGACACCTTCACTGACTCAGACCATGAGGATGGAGAATATTCCCCATCTGATTCTTCCATGACTGCTCCGGATGATTCGCAGGACATCCGTATTTTCAGGAGGGAGGAATTGGCGCCTCTGAGCAGGTGGTTGAGGCTCTCCGGCTTGCTGATCCGCCTGTCTCCAACGCCCCTCCTCCACAGTCTAAGGCGGACCCGATCTTGCAGGACATTCGTAAACATTCCAAGGCCTTTTCCTTTCTGGCGGAACTCCAACAGATGGTTTCTCGGGAGTGGGATACACCGGACTCTCCCCTCCGGGCGGTGCGCTGTCTTGGACAGCTCTATCTCTGGCCTCCGTCTGACATTGAAAGGTGGCTTTCCTATCCCACAGTGGATGCTTTGGTTTCAGGGGTGACTGAGCATACCACCATTCCAGTGGAAGGTGGCGCAGCGCTTAAGGATAAGCAGGACCACAAGGTTGAAAATCTTTTGAAGACAGCCTTTTCGTCCTCTACTATGACGTTACAGGCGACTGTGTGGCGGCTTGGTGGCACGGACACTGTTACGATGGCTTCAGCGGTTGCCAGAGGAGCCAGCCATGGGGCGTCTGGAATCCGCCACAGCCTATCTCGCAGATTTGTTCTATGATTTGTTACGTCTTTCTGCTCGTTCTGTTGCATCAATTACAGTGGCCCGAAGGTGGTTATGGCTTCGGCAGTGGTTGGCGGATGTCACTTCCAAGACACGTCTCTCGAAGCTTCCCTTTTAAGGGGCGTTTTTTGTTTGGCAAAAATCTCGACAAGCTCATTAAAGACCTTGGAGAGGTTAAACCGCAACGATTGCCGGCAGATCGTCCAAAGAACGCTTCCCTGCGCTCCTTTCGCTCCTATTCTGAGTTCTCAACGTTTTTCAAGGCCTCGTGACTCTAGGAGATTTCGGTCTTACAAGTCGGCTGCTCCCTCCTTTCCCTCGAATAGAGCGGGGCAACGGGGCCAGTCCTTCTGAGGGGCTCGAAAGGGCGGGGAATCCTATTCCAGGACAGGGAAGTTTCCATCATCCGCGCGTTCCTCCCGCTAACAGGCCGAGCAGCCCACTCGAGATACTTCCTCCAGTAGGGGGATGTTTGGCCTTTTTTTCTCGTCAGTGGGCAGCGATAACTTCCGATCAATGGGTTCTCAACATCGTGTCCCGGGGTCTGTCTCTCGATTACTGCCATCCTATTCCCGACGCCTTCCTTCTCTCCCCGGCAGGTGCGGGGAGCAAAAGGCGGGCCATTCAGGAGACCTTAGGTCGGCTCCTCCAACTCAATGCCATTCGTCCAGTTCCAGCTCCGGAAAGGGGGCTAGGCCGCTATTCTATCTATTTCGTGGTGCCCAAGAAGGATGGTTCCTTTCGCCCCATTCTCGATCTCAAGGGAGTCAACTGCAGTCTTCATGTGCCTCATTTCAGAATGGAGACGCTCCATTTGGTTATTCAAGCAGTCCGCACAGGAGAATTCCTCGTATCCCTGGATCTGGCGGAGGCTTACTTTCACATTCCCATTCGCCAAGAGCATCAGCGCTTCCTCCGCTTCGCAGTTCTCGGACAGCATTATCAATTCCAGGCAATGCCCTTTGGCTTAGCTTCCGCTCCGTGGACCTTTTCAAAAGTAATGGTGGTGGTAGCCGCGGCCTTGTGTCAGCAAGGCATCCGAGTACATCCCTACCTGGACGACTGGCTCATTTGAGCAGATTCCTACCCGTAGGCCTGCGACACAGTAGCGAAGGTGGTTTCCTTCCTAGAAAGCTTAGGTTGGGTCATCAATCGCCCAAAGAGTTGCCTGCAGCCATCTCAGCGGATTGACTTTCTCGGGGCACGCTTCGACACCAGTCAAGGTTGCGTATTCTTGACGCGGAACTGTTTTCTCAAGTTGTCGTCTCAACTTCGCCTGTTCCTGCTTCAGTCCTTTCCTCGAGCTTGGGATTATTTGCAGGTACTGGGAACGATGGCGGCCACCATCGATCTGGTACCTTGGGCGAGGGCTCATATGCGTTGTCTTCAGACGGCGCTTCTTTCGCGCTGGTCCCCGGTGTCAGAAGAGTACCACATCCGGCTTCTGCTATTACTGGGTGTCAGGAACAGTCTTCGTTGGTGGCTCTCGACGCACAATCTCCTTTGCGGAGTCCCCCTGGACAGCCCGCGCTGGATTCTAGTGACGACGGACGCCAGTCTGTCCGGTTGGGGGCTCACTGTCTGACGCACACGGCGCAAGGTACCTGGACGCCTCACGAAGCGAGCTGGTCAATCAATCGACTGGAGTCTCGAGCAGTTCGCCTTGCCTTACTGTGTTTTCTACCCGTACTCAGGGGTCAAGCGGTGCGGATCCTCTCCGACAATGCCACCACGGTGTCTTATCTCAATCGTCAAGGAGGCACGAAGTGTCCCGGGGTAACAAAAGAGATGGATCGTTTGTTTCCCTGGGCGGAAAGGCACTTACTAGCCATCTTGGCGCAGCATATCGCCGGAGTCGTCAATGTCACAGCTGATTTTCTCAGTCGACACACTCTCGATCCTGGAGAATGGGAGCTGGTGCCAGAGGCCTTTCGGGACATAGTGCACAGATTTTATTTATTTTTTTATTTGTAATTTTTTTCTATACCGCACTATTTATCATCAGCGCGGTAGTAACCAGAGTTGTGCAATGTAGAACAGTCTAACATTAACATTTACAAAGAACAGGGCAAATTAACATGGTAAACAGATGGGGGTTACCGGCCATGGACCTCATGGCCTCAGCCAAAAATGCCAAAGTTCCAGCCTTTTTCAGCCGCTGGAGAGATCTTGGGTCCAGCGGGATAGATGCCTTAGCACAGCCTTGGCCGACTCGCGTGCTGCTCTGTGTTTCCGCCGTGGGCCATGATCGGCAAAGTTCTCCATCGCATCATGGATCACAGGGGTCCGTTTGTTCTCGTAGCGCCAAACTGGGCCCGGCGGCCGTGGTACGTGGATCTGGTGCATTTGTCTCGAAGCTCCTCTGCCATTGAGGGCACCTTCCTCCCTTCTTCGTCAGGGCCCGGTGACCATGGCAAATGCGGATCCTTACTCGCTTACGGCTTGGCTCTTGAACGCCGAAAACTAGTTCGCAAAGGTTATTCTTATGAGGTTGTATCTACGCTACTCCAGGCTCGTCGAGCTTCGACGTCCCTTGCTTATGCTCGAGTGTGGCGAGTCTTCGAGTCCTGGTGTTTCAATCATGAGCTTTCCCCATGGCGGGCCATGATTCCCGATATCTTAGCATTTCTTCAATAGGGTTTGGAAAAAGGGTTAGCCCTGGGAACTCTGCGAGTGCAGGTCTCTGCCTTAACCTGTTTCCGAGAGCCGGTGCATGGCTGTTCATTAGCATCCCACTCCGACGTGTCCCGGTTTCTCAAGGGCGTGCAGGTGTTGCGGCCGCCCTTACAGGCCATAGTGCCCCCTTGGGATTTGTCCTTGGTCTTGAAAGCGCTAGGGGTTCGCCCTTTTGAACCTCTCAAAGAGGCTTCTTTGCGTGATTTGACTCTCAAGACGGTGTTTTTGGTAGTGATAACTTCGGCTCGTAGGATCTCCGAGTTACAAGCGCTCTCCTGTTGGGATCCCTATCTATCTTTTTCGTCAGAGGGTGTATCGATTAGGCCAGTGCCCTCTTTCTTACCGAAGGTGCTTACATCGTTCCACCTCAATCAGGCGCTGTTTCTTCCAGCTTTTTCTAAAGAACAGTGCACGGGGCAGCATAAAGATCTCAGAACATTGGATCTCAGAAGGATTCTTTTGTGGTATCTGAAGGTCACTAATTCTTTTCAGGCTTCGGATCATCTCTTTGTTTTGTTCGCGGGACCTTGTAAGGGTCTCGCGGCCTCCAAGTCTACTATTTCTCGGTGGCTCCGGCAGGCCATAGAAGCAGCTTATATTGGCCGAGGCAGGCCAGTGCCTGCGGGTATTCATGCACACTCCACCCGGGCACAGGCGGCTTCCTGGGCAGAACGCTCGCAAGTCGCTCCTGTGGATATCTGTCGAGCGGCGACCTGGGCGTTATCGACTTTTGTAAGACATTTCTGCGGCAGTTGCTTCCCACCCGGGAGATCAATAGCTTGGGTACTTCCCGTTTGTCTGGACTGGTCTAGCAGGATGAAATGGAAGGAGAAATTTTCCTTACCATTAATTTCCTTTCCTGGAATCCTGCTAGACTAGTCCAGCTCCCGCCCAGCTGTCATCTGCAGTTTCTTGGTGTCTTAAGCTGATCATCCTCTGGATGTCCTAAAGGAACTTTATGGTGTGGGGCTATCCGAGGGTTGGCTATTTTTCCATGCCAGTTCTTCGTGCATGTGATTGCACTAGTTTTTTGGGGCCCTGTTGGCCGAGGGTTTTTGGTTCTTGGTTTCATTCCATTAGCTTTACAAACTATACTGAGGAGGACCCCTATGGGCATGTCTCTATTTATCAGAGCCCAACCAATCAGGACTCTTGAAGTCTTTTTCTGTCTCCAAAATCTGCTGGAAGGGGAACACAACCCGTTTGTCTGGACTGGTCTAGCAGGATTCCAGGAAAGGAAATTAACGGTAAGGAAAATTTCTCCTTTGCTCTGATTCTTCTGGGCTCTTGCACTGCAATGAAGTACACAGTCAGAGTTGGCTGTCAACTTCCTCCCACTTGCTCTTGTTTGATTGCTTTCAGGAGTTGTGTTTAGTGTCTTTGCAGCCTGTGCAATAAGGAAGCCGCAAACCGCTCTCCTTCCCCTTAGGACCATAAATACCCAAAGCTCACTTCAGCAGTGTCCAGGATGACTTGCAACCTTCCCCCAACCTGCTCCATGGGCCAAGCATCTCCACCCCCTTGCTCCCTGCTCCACCACTGCCATGCTCTGCCAGGACAGGAGAGCAGCAGCTGGCAAAGAGCTTTACCACATGGCAAAAGGAAGCTTGGCTCATCTTGTGGTTTGTATCTCAAGATTTAAAACCATAAGATGAGCCCAAACTTTCCTCCACTGTGTGGCTCAAGCAGAAAGCTGATTGCAGTGGAGGACTGAAGCAGCAAAAAAAAACCCAAACCTTTTCAGGGGCATGAAATCTCGGGTGCCAGGGTGCAATTTCTAGGCACCAAGGCAATCGGATACCTGGGTTATACTATTAAGTATCGCGGCAATGTGACATGTCCGGTATTGATGTTGCAAAGGCAGGTATGTGAGATGCAGCGCAGCTGAGGAAAGCGGGATGAATGACTTTGTTGGCACTCTAGGCAGAACTGAATACTGTGCTACATAAGTAAGCAGCAGTCTGTTTTACTATAATATAAGCTTTATACGTTTGGGAGCAAATCAGGTCTGTTGCTCTTCTTGTTAGTCAGGACAGACAGTGTTCTCTCCAGGACCTTTTGAATGAGTGCACCACCTGGTTGATTTTACTGACTGCCTGGCTAACTTAATCTGATGAATTTGCATGACACACAATTTTTCCATTCCTGCTCATCAAGTGATTTTTTAAAATTTAATACTTAATAAAATGTAACCATATACTGTATGTAAATATGAATGAATTAGACACTTAAATTTGTATTTTATTTACGTGATCTTACATAGCGCCTTTCCGGCATCAAGGTGGTTTACATTAAACCAAGAACTATTTACATAGAACACAGTGTTAGAACTTGAACCATAAAACTTGATTAAACTTAACATTACACACCTATCAAACTGTGTTATAGATGTGTTTGAACTTATTTACATGTATAGTTATGCATCTCAGTCTTTAGTCCTTTGAGATGTAGTTACCAGTTGTGTGGTCAGTGTAACTAAGATCATTATTCTGGTATCTTAGTCGTGTTACAGAGTTCCCATAGTGTTCTTTAAAAAGGAAAGTTTTGAGAATGTCTTTGAATCCTTTGTGGTTCTTAAATTCTTAAATGAATTTGAAAAGGTGACTAATAAACTCATTGTATATGGAAAGATGACTAGTTATGTTGTCTGCTGCTAGCTGGCTTATAGTGTGGCTCACCCAGCTACTCCTTCATGCCACCTGGCTGGCAAAACTTTAGCAAGAGAAAAGTGAAAGGGAAGGGGGAAAATCATTGCAAGATAATAAAGGGGAATGTTGCATAATAAGCAAAAGTGAATTGGGTAAATATTTAAGGATTTCTATCAAAACAATTATATGAAGGAGGGAGGGGATAAGGATTCTGGAGTGCATTACTTGGAAAGGTGGACTCTTCCACGGCTCACTCCTGAACAATTGGGATTGTTTGAATACACCCATCCTGGCATAAGAAGTACAGTGTCATCGTGGTCCTAAGTGTTTTATGCTCTGGACCCAGATGGGTTTAGTGGGGAATTTTATAAACTGCAAGAAAATAGGTGTCCTATTGAGTGAAATGTAGTCCCAATTAAGTGGGCAGGAATGGCTTCCATATGACACTAATAAGTCGCACATTAGATATTCCAAAGTCAAGTAAGGATTCTCTGAACACCACATCTTATCAACCTCTTTCTTTGTTGAATGTCTATAGTAAAATCATGGCTAAGATATTGGACACTTGTCTAACACTAGTTCTATGTTTGGTTCAAGTTTCATAGGTGGGATTTGTTAAATGTAAGCATATAGTGGTTTATGTGAAGAGAATTCTAGTGTACTGTATATGTTTTGTAGTGATCGGACAATACCGTCCTTGGTGTTTGGTCATATTAATTGGCAATATATGTTCTTGGTATTACAGCGGACTGGGTTGGAAGATATGTTGTTTTTTTTAAAGGCAATTAGGTTAGTGAATTCTGAACCAAGGAGGGTGGTAATAGTGAATGGTAGGCTTCCTGGTGATTTCTCTCTCCAGCAGGGCACGTGATGAGAAAGTCTGTCTTTCTTCCTACTGTTTGTGCTAACTTTAGGACCATTGCTCTGCAGAATTAGAGAATATCTTTTGATTAAAGGAGTACAGGTGAGAAAGCAAGAATTTAAATGGCATTTGTAGATGGTATATTGGTTCATATTAAGGACCCCAAACACTCCCAAGGGGTACTAATGGAGGAATTTCAGATTTTTGGGGCATTTTATGGTTTGAAATTTAACTATGATAAATCAGAGGATCTCCCAACTAGAGACAGGGTGCAGACAGGTTGGGGGGAGGGGTTCCATTGCAATGGACAGATTGTGTGTTTTCCTGTTTAGGGATTGTGTTGCCTAATGACCCCACTCAGGTGAATAAATAGAATGTGGGGCCAATGTTGAGCACTATGGGAAAAGATTGCAGAGGTGGAGGGAATTTACCACTTGCCCTAGGGGGAGAAGACTAAAAGAAAAAAAGCCACATGCTATAGCTTCTCCTGTTAATGGTACTGCAGAAAGATGATATACTGTATGAGAGAATGATGGCTCAGTTTCTCTAGTGGGAGAAAAGAGTATGTATTCCTTCCTTAGTTACTTTAAAGATCTGGAGGCACGGGGACTTTGGACTTCCAAATACTGAGCATTATTGTGCTTTGTGATTTCTTAAGACTGGCTGTTTGACACTATGGATTACACAGCATTCTATTTTGAATGGGAAGTGGTAGCACCCCTGTCAACGAGGTAGAGTTATGGACAACATTATTGGCACCCTTGCAGTTCAACCACTTAATATCCAATATCTCAAAAACAAAAGTGGCCAGTTGAAATGGCTTTGGACTATATATGTGCACACATATTTGACACATGAAATAATCAAATAAAACAAGACCAATTGAACAAGGAAATAGTATAAAAACTGGGACACTGCCAGGACATTATTGGGTCTACTTTCAGTTTGGAATAATAAAGTCCACCAATAGAAAATGACACAATAAAAAGTGAGACTCTTCTCCAAAAACCAGAGCTCCTAATCTAATACTTCCTTTGTTGTAACGTTTGTTTTAAGGAGAGGCACCACGCCGGACGGCTTGCTCCGGGCCCCCCTCCTCTGGCACCACTAAAGGAAGTGCCATTGGGCACAGAGGTACCACGCCGGACGGCTTGCTCTGGGTCCCCCTCCTCCGCACCACTAAAGGAAGCGCCATCGGGCGCAGAGGCACCATGCCGGACGGTTTGCTCCAGGCCCCCTCCTCCGGCACCACTAAAGGAAGCACCATCAGGCGTGCCTGTGCCTGGCAGGCCCGCGCCTGAGGGCCTTGCCAGAGGGCCCTTAGGTGGGGACCAAGGCGCCTTAACACGACGCTCCTCCACACCTCGCCCCCTGATCCTACTATCCTCCTTACGAAGTAATCACCCCACTGCTTCTACTACCCACAGCCAAATGTCTCCACTGTTTCCCATTGCCCCCTCACTATCCCTACCCCTGTACCTGCAACTTATCCTGCATTGCACTGATCTGGCTACCCACCACCTGCACTGACCTGCTATCCACCACCTGCACTGAACTGCCTACCCATTGCTTGCACTACCCATTCCCTGCAGCTGCTGGGGTCGAGCAGACTTGTTGCTCCTCCATACATCGCCTCCAGATCGAACCATCTCACAAACTCCACCCTGGCACCCTCAAGTAACTCTCTTTTGAACTCTTTTGTCTTGCTTTCCACTGCTGGCACTGTTCTTCCTCCCACTACCCGCCCAGAACTTGCTACCCACTGCCTGCGAAGTACTGCTAGCCAATGTTGGCATTGAACTACTACCCACTGCCTGCACAACACCACTACCCTCTGCCTGCTTAGCACTGCTCCCATTGCCTACAGTGCACTGCTACCCACTGCTGGGCATAGAACTGTATACCCATCGCTGCATAGAACTGTTATCCACTCCCTATTCATTGCTTGCATTGTACTGACACTCATTGTTTTGCATATTGCTGCTACCCATTGTTTTGTATATTGCTGCCACCCATTGTTTTGCATACTGCCATCCATTTGTATATTGTTGCCACCCATTGTTTGCATAGTATTGTACCCACTGTTGCACTGAACTGTTATCCATTGCTTATCCATTGTTGCATAGTACTGCTACCCATTGATTGCATACTGTTGCCACCCATTGTTGCATACTACCATCACCCATTGTTGTCCTGAACTGTTATCCACTGCTTACTACCCATTGCTTGCACTGAACTGCTGCCTGCTTTTCTGCCTATCAAGTGCTACCCGTTGTTTGCCGAGAACCTGCCACCCATTGCTTGCTCAGACCTTGCTACCACAACCATGGCCCCACATTTCATTCTCCTCCTCTTCATTATCCTCCCCAACTACCTCCCCTCCTACCAACACCTACCAACACCCTCCCTCCTCTTCCCCCTACCTTACTCACTTCCTCCTCCATTCTGCCCCCTAGCCTAGCATCTGCCCTTGAGCTTCCTCACACCATCTCCCACATTCAACCAGCCCCCCTCTCTACCTTCCTCACTTCTCTCTCCATCCTGCCCCCTAGCCTTGCACTGGCTCTTGAGCTTCCTCACACCATCCCCCGCATTCAACCAGCCCCACTCTCTTTAAGGCAACCCCACCCTCACTTCCGCCATACTATCTCCACTATACCTCGTTCTCTAATACTCCTCCTCCTTCTCTCATCTGGTAACATCAATCCCAACCCTGCCCCCCCCCCCCCGATTTCTCTCCCACACTAGAAAAAGTTCCTCATGTACCCTATCTAATCTCATCCACATCCCGCTCCTCCCTCCTTCCACCCTCCCCCATTCATCCCGCAATCAATTATCCATACCTATCAACTCCAACCCCAATTCATCCCACAAACAATTATCCATAGATATCAACTCCAACCCTACCCCTAAAATAATCCCTCACATAACCTACCCGATACCACCAATTTACCCCTCCTTTCCCCTCCCTCATGTCCCTCTTGGAGAGCACACTCACCTAGACACATACACCCTCTAAATCTCGGCATTACCCTAGAAATAGACCCCCATGCTACTCTGATAAGAAATCTGCACGTAACTTATCCAACCTTATCCATATTCCTCTCCTCCCCCTCTCCCGTTTTCATGTGCCCTATGGAACGCATGCTCAGTCATAAAAAAACCCTTTTATTCATGACCTTTTCATCTCCAATGCCCTACACCTTCTTGCCTTGATGGAGACCTGGCTCCCCGCAGATGACACTACATCCATTGCCTCTCTCTGATATGGCGGCTACCAGTTCTCCCATACACCCTGACTTACTGGTGTGATAAGGAAGCTTATCATAGCTCAGGAAGGAGCTATAGAAAAGGTGAAGTGACTCTGAACAAGCAACCTGTCAGTTCTGGTAGAAATAAGAAAACAGAATTTTTCCATAAAAGACTACCAGTCCCAGAATGCACCAGGTTTCCAACAGCCATTAGAGGAGCTGAAGTGGGGAAACGTGTGTTCAATCAGGAGGGCTATGAGGTAATCCCCAAGCACTCATCTCAAAGGGCAGGGCCTGATTCAGCACAGCTGCGCTGTGCTAGGGTGGAGCACTCATCAAAGCAGAATAAAGGTAGAGTTTATTCTACAGAGAATTATCCTCATCCTCAGATTCATCTTGGACAGCTTCATCATCTGGAGGATCATCAGAAGCAGAAGCCAGTGCGGACGGACAGAGAGGGCAAGAAACCCTTTGGAAGAAAGAAGAGAAAAGCATTTGGGAGGTCTAAAGGAGTCCAGAGCAGTACGTATACTGGGAGACATTCAAAAGGCCAGCATACACCATTGGACTGGGGAAAACCAGAGGAGTGGTGCTGCAGAGCTAGGAATCTCCAGATGGTACCTGTGAGGGAGACGGCTGCACTTGGAAGGGACCCTAGGACCCATGCCAGAAGGTATGTGAAGAGAGATCCAGTGTCCAGGGATCTGGATTGGAAGGCTGGACATAAGAACTGGACTACATACTGGCCAGGCTATTTAGAGAGGAACTCTAACAACAATGGAAGCTCAGGTATGAACACTGATCTATGCCCTAGCTATACCCTTGAAAGACAGCAGGGAAACAAGTATTCACCTGAGAGTGCTCCATTGAGAAATTCCTCTGTACCAATCCATGATATTGAACCCATGATTGTTGAAGAAGGGGGAGAAGTCTTAGATACAGGCTGTGAATACATGGATTGCTCTCTGTCTAAACTCCTTTGGTAATTTACTGTTACAAAGTACAACAACCATCACAAAGAAATACAAACTTGTTCTTTAATCTACTCAGAAAAGCTCCTGAGTAGAATTTGAGCCACGCAGTAGAAAGTAAGCCAGCTAAGGGGTTTCAGCTGGGTAACTGCTAGCAATTGAGCCTTACATAATTGCTTGTGAGCTCTGAGGAAATCACTTCTGAGTCTATGTGTGAAGATATAAGAAGTTAACCTGAAAAGAACAGTTTTTCCCTACTTTGTGGGTTTTGTTTGTTGATTGAGGCACTGCTAAGAAAATATTAGCTAAAGCCTACAGAAAAGACCATTCTGTTACCATCCTGGTCTTTATTCTTTTGCTTTGATTGCCTGACAAGTTCAGCTGTTGTTTTCCTGATTTTGTTTTTCTAAGTTTAACACTGAAAGCAAGTATCCTGTTTTATGTGCTACCAAGCATATCTGTGTTGGGAGAAATAACCCCATAAATAAATATCTTATTGGCTTTACACTCAAGCACAACTAATTATTGTGAGCGGCTGTGTCTGGTGTGAATGGACTGCATTTCCCACAATCCCTTGCAAATCATATTGATATATGCCTTTGCCAAGACTGTGAACATTCTCACCCAGGCACCCGTCTGACACTGGTCGCGGTGGTGGTGTTGGCCTCCCTACTTTCTCCCTTTGAAGTCCACTCCATTCGCCTCCTCTCACCACTTCCCCTCCGAATAGCTGTTATTTATCACCCACCGGAGAAATCCAAATCAACCTTCCTCACCGACTTTGACTCCTGGCTTTCTGCCTTTATGGATCCCTCCTCCCCCACTCTTATTCTTGGCGATTTCAACATTCACATCGACAACCTCTCTGACCCCCATGCCTCAAAGTTCCTCGCTCTTACCTCCTCGTTCGACCTCCAACTTTGCTCCACTGCCCCCACACATCTACACGGCCACTGCCTTGACCTAATACTCTTCTCCAACTCCTCTCCTTCAAACTTCCACAAATCAATCCTTCCCTCATCTGCCCATCACCTCTTAACATTTACTCTTCAACTTCCGCCGTCCCAACCTCGTCCTGTCTCCTCCATCCTATTTAGAAACCTTCATAATATTGATCCACTGACTCTCTTCTCCATCTCTTTCCGCCATTTTATCCACCAAGTCCGTCGACGAGGCATTATCTTCATACAATGCTACATTATCCTCAGCCCTTGACACTCTCGCCCCTCCCACCCCACATCCTGTCAAACGATCTACTCCCCAACCCTGGCTTTCACCCACAATCTGTTACCTACGCATCTGCTCCCATTCTCCTGAACAAGCTTGGTCCAAATCCCGCTCCCCAGAAGACCACCTACACTTCAAATTCATGCTTGGCTCCTTCCAGTCAGCCTTAGCACTTGCCAAACAAGATTACTACATCCATCTGACCAACTCCCTTGCCTCTGAGCCTCGCTGTCTCTTTAATACCCTCAACTCCCTCCTCAAGGTCCCCCCCGCCCCTGATACCGCCCTCCCTTTCGTCCCAAACCCTAGCCGACTACTTCCATTTATTTATTTATTTTATTTATTTATCTATTTCTTCTATACCGCCCCTTCCAGAGATCAGGGGCGGTTTACATGGAACAATTTAACAGTTTTGTATACGTTCGTATAACATTACATTGAACAAGAACTTTTTGAACTTTTTACATGTAACAGAACAGTAAATTGTTAAAACTATTTACAAGGTGTATACTTTTATATCATTATCTTGATCAGAAGTTTCTAACTTTTTACAGGGAATAGGCAGCGAACTGACATTGCTATTTATTTATTTATTTATTTATTTATTTAAAATTTCTTTTATACCGCGCTATTCGACATCAGCGCGGTTTACAGTGAACAGAAATTACACTTCACAAAATTGATCAGTGCTTACAATGAACAGGGCAATACATTAAACAGGTCTATTTACAGATGTTATTTACAAAAAGGTTAGGATACAATGAATTATAGTGTAGAGAATTCGCTATTCAAGTGTGTGTGTGTGGGATGGAATTTATTTCCATTTTTTCGTGGGTTTTTTGGTGTGTCTTTGGGAGAACTGTTTGAGAGGGGGCTATGTATGTTCAGTTAATTGTGTTTTTGCGGGTTTTTTTGTTTGTGTGTCTGTGGACGCTGTGTGGCTGGACTTGGAGGGTATGAGATTCCGAAGTGTTCGGAGAATAGGTATGTCTTGAGTTATTTCCTGAATTTGGAGAGGTCCTTTATGATTCGGATGTCTATTGGGAGGTCATTCCAAAGTGTGGGAGCGGTGAATGTGAAGGCTCTGGCACTGGTGGATTTTTTAGTCCTCGTGAATGTTTTTGGTAACTCAAAATCCACAAGATTACCCTCCAATTCCCTACCCCCTATCTCCCCAATTCTCCTCCCCCACCCATACTCCCTCTGCCACCCTCTCCTCCTTCCCTCCGATCTCTGAGGAAGAAACTGCACTCCTTCTGTCCTCCAAACCCACCACCTGTTCATCAGACCCTATCCCCACCCATCTCCTACGTTCCATCCCCCTCACCATTGCCCCCTCCATCACTCATATATATCCTCTACCTCTCACTCTCCACTGCAACTGTCCCCGTTGACTTCAAACATGCTGTTGTCGCACCAAAACCCTCTCTTGATCCCACATGCCCTTCTATCGACCCATCTCCCTCCTTCCCTTCATATCCAAACTACTAGAACGAGCAGTCCACCATCGCTGCCTTGACTTCCTCACCTCCCAAGCCCTCCTCGACCCACTTCAATCCAGCTTCCGTCCTCTTCACTCCACTGAAACGGCACTCACAAAAGTCACAAATTACCTGTTCCTGGCTAAATCCAAGGGCCTCTATTCTATCCTCATCCTTCTTGACCTTTCTGCTGCCTTTGACACCGTTGACCATGACCTTCTCATCATCACCCTCTCCTCGCTTGGCTTCAAGGACTCCGTACTATCCTGGTTCTCCTCCTACCTCTCCCATCGCTCATTCAGTGTATGCTCTGGTGGCTCCTCCTCCTCCTCCCCACCCCGCTCCATGTAGGTTGTGGCAAAGTCAGCTATCCTGAGAGTGGGGGAGGTGAGAAGCATAACGAATTCACCGTAGTTAAGGGTCCCCTTCTAGGAGTGCAGGGAGAGAAAGCCACAGCCAGGTTTCAAAGACAGAAAACCCCCAGCTGGAACAGGTTTCAGCCAATGACTGATAAAGTAAGAAAGAGGGATTGCAAGCACGAGGACCAAAGCCCTTACTTTAACAAGTGCACTGATTATTCTAATATCAGAAGGCAGGGGGATTACCAACACCTGGGAAAGAAAGAGGTGGGGTTAAGACCCTGGAGGTATAAGCCTGGGTTAGATTATGCAGAGGGGGAGAGACAAGAAAGGGGGAGACGAGAAGGAGAGCAGCCGGGAGAGCAGCTGAGACAGAAGCAGAGAGAAGGAGTGGATTCTTGGAGAAGAGCTGAGCTACCCAGAGCTGATAGAGCTGAATTCCCTGCAACAGGTTGGCAGCAGAGGTGGGGACCAGGAAGTGGAGAAGCTTTCAGACCACCAGAGAGGTTGTCAGCTGAGCAGTCTGACCAGGTCGGTGAGTCAGAACCCATGCAGTTGGGAGAACCAGTGTCAGAGTTGGGGGAAGAAGATTGCTTTATGGATTGCTCTCTATGCCAAGCTCTAGACAGTAGGTCTTGAGGAAAAGCTAGCCCTGGAAGAAGTAATTCTCCTTGGAAGTTAACCATATGGCAGAAGCAGTGTGGAGGTAAATTCCTGTCTGTTTTAAAAAGGGAAATTTACTGCAACGTAAGCCTGATTAAGAAGCTCTGATTCATGCTTGTTTATCACCTGTGTTTGAACTGTGCAACGGCAAGAAAAGCCAAGTTAGCTGCTATAAGAGTTTTTGCTTGCTCCTCTCCTATATGAAAAGCCTGCTAAGAGTTTTGATAACAGCTTGGAATGTTTTGTTCTAAGTTTGGTTTCACGTAGAAATGCAGCCTAGAGAGGTTTTTGAGGCTGGCAGAAACCAAACTGCTGTAGAAGAATTAAGCCTGAATTTTTCTTTATGCTCTGATTAACAGGGACTAAAAAGGAAAGTGGCAGCCTAGTTTCTAAAGGCAATTGCTTCTGCAAGTAAGAGGACTTTAAAAAGCCATTTCTGAGTTCTTATGGTTTGTTTGCCATTATTTGCTGTACCTTAAGCAAATCCTACAGTTATAATCCTGTAAATGTTTCCTTGAACCTGCTGTGTTTTGTGTTATGGAAATAAACTTTCTGTTACAAGCCTTACCCTCGGTTACCTCAACTACAAACCTACTTAAAGCAACAACATATTTTTAGCAGTACTACACTTCCCAGAAACCAACACGAAGAAATAGGCTGCTAGGAGCTGACAGAAGAAGGAATCCTCAACCACCATGCCCCTCGACCACTAGAGGCAAGTGGCTTTGGGTGTTGTGCTTGTGACAAGGTGTACCCCAGGGATCTTTCTTAGGCCTCCTCCTCTTCTCTCTCTATACCCAAGGCCTTGGTGCCCTTATCTCCTCCCATGGCTTTCAGTACCATCTCTATGCCGATGACTCACAAATCTACTTCTCTACACCCAGTCCAAGATCTCTGCCTGTCTTTCGGACATCGCTGCCTGGATGTCTCATCGAAGACTGAAATTGAACATGTCCAAGACTGAACTCCTTGTCTTTCCACCTAACTCCTCCCCCCCACTTCCTCCTCTCTCAATCTATGTTGATGGATCTACTATCCTTCCTATTCCCTCGGCCTGTAATCTAGAGGTTATCTTTGACACCTCTCTCTCCTTCTCTGCTCATATCCAGCTTGTAGATAAGACTTGCCGCTTCTTTCTCTACAACATCAGCAAAATCCGCCCCTTCCTCTCTGAACACACTACCCAAAACACTTATCCACTCCTTAATCTCCTCCCGCCTCGATTACTGCAACCTACTCTTTGCTGGTCTTCCCGTGAGCCATCTCCTTCCCCTTCAATCTATACAAAATCACGCTGCTCGACTAATCTTCTGCTAGCCTTGCCATGCCCATGTTACTCTTCTTTTCAGATCACTTCCCTGGCTCCCGGTCCAGTTCCGCATCCAATTCAAGCTTCTCCTGCTGACCTATAAATGCACTCACTCTATGGCCCCTCAATACCTCCTATCTCTTATCTCTCCCTACGTCCTCTCGAAATTTGCGTTCCGCTAACAAATTACTTCTATCAATGCCCTTCACCCGCACCGCTAACTCCCGACTACGTTCATTTCACCTTGCTGCATCTCACGCCTGGAACAACCTACCTGTGTCTGTGTGCCAGGCACCCTCCCTGGCCCTCTTTAAGTCCAGGCTGAAGACCCACCTTTTCACTGTTGCATTCAGATCCTGACTCCTTCCTCATCCCACCCTAACCCCCGTCAACGTTTTGACCAACTTCAGCTAAACTGCACCACACCGTACCTTGCGTAGAACCGATTAACACTCTACACTGTTTTTAACTAATGTACTACTCTAACTAGATTGTAAGCTCCGATGAGTATGACTCTGATGGGCAGGGACTGTCTCATGTATGCTGACTACCTCTTGTAGGTTAGGTTAGCTGTGCAGCGCTGCGTGCGTGGCGCTCTAGAAGTGCTAAATAGTAGTAGTAGTAGTAGTAGTAGAGAAGTCCTCTCGTAATAAACTTTACTTTTAATCGTTTTAGAATAGTGTATCAAACACCACTAAGTGTTTCCAGACACAAACGTTTGTTTGAAACACTGTAAAATCATCTAAAAAGTATTCATAATGCAAACTTGTGATTTAATTCTGCTGATGTCCAATCCTGGCAATAAGGACTGTCACGCCCATAGCCCCTTACATATGTATGGAGGGGCGTGCTTGTTATATAGGATTCACCACTTTGGCAATGTTCCAGACTGAATATCTTGCAAAGGATTATGGTAATGGTAGTCCAGTCATGTGGTGCTTGCCTTTTGAGGTAAATGAAGACTATGGTAGTTGGCTCGAGTGTTAAGGCAATGACAATTTATTTATGAGGTAAATCAAAATGCACACAGATTCACTTGGTAACACCTTAGGATGTCTTCTCCAGGATTTATATTCAAAATAACAATACAACTGAAAGCTTATGCAAGTAACTTGTAAAGTCCATTAAACAACAGAAAGTCTTTCTCTCAGCCACTGCTGATAAACCTGCTCAGCAGTGCTGATATATAGCAAATCAAAAGTAAAAGCTTCTTCACAAAACAGCTTTTCTTTTCCACATTCAAAGAACTTTTTATATCCAACGTGTGCACAGCCTAAGCTGTGCTCTGCTTTGATATCAGCTGGGTAACAAGCTTCAATCAACAGCTTTTCACCTTCTCTGCACAAGTATTTCACTTCTCCCAAAAACCTTCTCTCTTTCCACACAAACTCCCTGGTGTGCCAGTTACTAGAACATTTCCTTTTATGTTTGATCCACTTTCAGGATTTCTTTGTGCTAGCAACTTTGCATAAAGAACAGTCCATGAAAGAATTGTCTTCCTCTGGAATTATATCTTCTTCTATCTGCATGGGTTTCTATATCAGGGTCTGGCTCAGAGGGTTTTACTGACTGACCTCCATTAGGACAGGAACTGTTTCTAAGCACTTTGAATTGCTCTAGGTTAGACAAACGTCCAAAGTTCATACCTGAGTTAAAGCTGGCATCAGGCTGTCCTCTTAGATACTCTGGCCAGTATGCATTTGAGCTTTTATGACCTGTCCTCCAGTCTGTATTTCTGGACCTCAGGGCATCTGCTCCATACCTTTTCCAAAAGGTATTCGTGTTCCTTCTCCCTTCAGCTGCTTCTGTCCTCTTACCGGCTGCTTTAGGGTTCCTAGCTGAAGTTCTCCAAACCCCTGGATTTCTCCAATCCCTTGAAGCTGGCTTTTCACAGGAATCTCTCCAAGAAAACGAATCTCTCTGAGCTCCTCTCTCCTTCTCCTCCTTTTCCTCCCTTTCTGAATATTCTGTTCTAGTTTTAAAGTTCCCAGTTTCCAACCCCTCCCTTTCACTCCTCAGGTGTTGGTGGTCAAACTCCCTCCTGGTAGCTGAGTAATTAGGAGTGATGTAAGGCTTATACTCCTTCTCTTCATCTCCACTAGGGGCTTTCTGCAGGCCATTGTAGCTTGGAATAACCTGTCTTTTAGGAAAACATGCAGTTTTATTCCTCTGGCTTGACAAAACAGGTCCCTTGATTAGGGTAAATTCCTTTCCTTTGTCACTATTCTCTGGGCTCTGATAAGCTTCCTTATCACAGGACCCAATTAAAATCAACTACTGATGGGAAAAACAGAATGTTCCATTCAATGAGTTATGGGTAGAGTATTGTGACATCCTACAATGAACACAGCACTGCATTTAGAGCTTACTAAACCATCTTCCAAGCTCTGTTTCAATGCTCAAAAAAAGACCTCTCTTGTTCACAATAATGCCCAAAATGTGTGAGCGTGTTAATGGGGCAGAATGCATGTGACTTGGCATTTCTGTCTTTGTAGTAAGTTCTGGGACTTTAACAGGAGCAACGAATGAGGTTGTACTGTTGGATAGTAGACCAAGGATTAAATGGGGTGTTGATTTGTCATCAGCATTTGTCACAGTTCCACATTCTCTATTGGTTTACCAGTTAAAACTGTGTAGCCTTAAAGAGGTAGTCTTTCAGTGGTTTGTGTCATTCCTAGAAGAAAAATCAGTGGCTTGGATGGTGCCCTGTGGGATTCCATAGGGCCCAGTACTTTCCTCTACATTATTTAATACAGTATTTTTATTTTTCCTCTGTGTAAAGCTCTGGAAAAGTTAGTTTTAGATATCTGTTTGCAAATGATATCAGGATTTTATTCCTAGTGGATAAATAGCAAAATGATTTGGTCAAATTAAATGCTGGTTTAGAATGTATAGAAGATTGCTTGAAGAATAGGTGTTTGGTTTTTGAATATTGGGAAATCTTGTGGTTGGGAAAAGGGGATGGATCTGATTTTATACTCCAGATTTGAGCTGTCTGTTTGTCATTTAGAGATCTGGATTGGCATTTGTTTTTATCCCCACTCTAAATTGGTTCAGTTTTTTATCAGCTGCGTTTGCACCAAATGTCTCTTTAGATGCGCTTACTGGTTCAATCAATGATTCTGCTACAACTGGATTACAGGAATTTACTATTTGTCAGTCTATCTAAGAAGACCTTATCAAGAGTGCAGTTGCTGCAAGATAGAGTAGCACAGTTGTTAACAGGATTAGGTTTAAGAGATTGTTTCTCCAATGTCACATACATTTATATACTGGCTACTAGTATTTTATTAGGGAGTTTTTTTAACTTTTGGTTTTAAAATCCTATTATACATTGGTTAGTATTTGACTGATAGGACATCATCTTGTTAACAGAGTTACAAGTAAATCTTGAAAGCAAACCATAAATTATAAGTTCCTCCTATTGTCTGTCTTCAATAGATAAAATTGACATGTTCCTTACCAGTTAATAGCCTTTCCTTGCGTTCTGCTAGACTAGTCCAGATAAGCTAAATAACTTTGCTGTACCTACAATGCGATATATCAAGTTTTAATAAATGAAAAGAAATGGGTTGTGTTCCCCTACCACAGGGGTGACCAACTCCAGTCCTGGAACACCACAATCCAGCCTGGTTTTCAGGATGTCATTAATGAATATTCATGAGGTATATTTGCAGCCACTGCCTCCCATTGTATGCAAATATATCTCATGAATATTCATTAGGGATATCCTGAAAACAAGGCTGAATTGTGGTGCACCAGGACTGGAGTTGGCTACCCCTGCTCTACCAGCAGATTGGTGGAGACAAAGAACCAATGAAAATCCTAGGTTTGTGACATCGTTCCTCTATCTCTGTTCACCTCAGCTGCCAGAGGTCTGTCTTACTTCAACAAAGGCTAACACACCTTGTTAATGAAGACGTGTAGTTTATTTATAATACAAAGCAGGGATAACTTGAATTTCACTTATTTAACTTCTTAATTCGTACTTATTTAGAAAGGCAAGTAATTCATATATCTACCTATGATTAGTTAAAAAGATATCTGGAAAACTATTAGAATAAAAGCACTTAATTACAGAATAGATAACTAGAAAGATAATTACAGAAGAAGAATATACTTCACCGAAAGAGCTCTACTTCATCCCTTGTCACACTTCGATTGAATGGATCCCTGATTCAACCAGACAAGAGAGACTTCTCAATCGGGAGTTTCTCTAGGCAATGCGTCCATTCCTAGATGAATCCATTTCTCTCTGTCTAGCTGAAAACAGGTACCCATTTTATCCAGTTGCAAGAACAATCCAGTTATTTCCTATCATGTGACACATACGTAGTATAGAGTCAGTTATCCATTAAGCACATCCAAGACACTGGCCAGGTGCTTGAAAATGCTCAAGGGAACCCCCCTCCCTGGTCTACATTACAATTGATGAATTAGGAGAAATGTTTCCAAGGCAAGGTGAATTGTCCTGTTTTGTCCTGTTAATGGGTTTCAATTTGTCTGCTAGTAGAAAGACTCCTAGGTGAAGTGTTCTTTTGTTCTCTGTAATGGGTCTCCATTTGTTTGCTAGGAGAAGGTCTCCTCCCTGATCTTTCCAGTATCTGTAGTCATGTAAATTGTTCCAGCAGTTTCAAGTGCCCCTATTTACAGTTGAGGCATATTCACTACTGAGGCATAATCAATAGTCAAAATTCATCTGTACTACATTCGGTCCTTTGACTATTGATTGTGCCTATAAAATACTGGTAACATTGTGGGGACTTTGGGTGGCTGAAATATAGTAATGAAACTGGGTATGCATTGAATAAAACAACATATCATAATTAATAAACAAATACAAATAATAATTCCCCCAATGATTTGTCTGAGGCTACCCATACTGGGCAGCCATCCAAATACCCAATCCCACCAATTAACATTAATATCTTGTTTAATATCTTTGGCTAGTTCTTGCAAAGCTTGAATATGAGACTGAATGGAAGTAGCATGGTCAGTTAAATTAAAGCAACACATGCCTTCAAAATGTTCACATCCATAATTGTGTTTTAAAAGTAAATAATCTATTGCTACTCGATTTTGCAAGACTGCCTTCCTAGTACTACTTAAGTCAATAAATAATTCTTGTAAAGCAACTGAAGTATGATTAAGACTTTTTACCATGGTGCAAGCTAAAGCATTAATTGTGCGAGTGTTATATAGGGCTAAACCAGGCACTCCCAGAAGGGAAACGGCTGCACTGGTATATTCTACTTTAAAAAGTAAAGTGACTTTTGAATCACAATCTGCGGGTATCATAGCTGTTATTGTTCTTTTCTTTCTAATTTTAATTTTAGGAGAGGGTGGCATAATAAGTCCTAATCAAAGGACCGAATGTAGTACAGATGAATTTTGACTATTGATTATGCCTCAGTAGTGAATATGCCTCAACTGTAAATAGGGGCACTTGAAACTGCTGGAACAATTTACATGACTACAGATACTGGAAAGATCAGGGAGGAGACCTTCTCCTAGCAAACAAATGGAGACCCATTACAGAGAACAAAAGAACACTTCACCTAGGAGTCTTTCTACTAGCAGACAAATTGAAACCCATTAACAGGACAAAACAGGACAATTCACCTTGCCTTGGAAACATTTCTCCTAATTCATCAATTGTAATGTAGACCAGGGAGGGGGGTTCCCTTGAGCATTTTCAAGCACCTGGCCAGTGTCTTGGATGTGCTTAATGGATAACTGACTCTATACTACGTATGTGTCACATGATAGGAAATAACTGGATTGTTCTTGCAACTGGATAAAATGGGTACCTGTTTTCAGCTAGACAGAGAGAAATGGATTCATCTAGGAATGGACGCATTGCCTAGAGAAACTCCCGATTGAGAAGTCTCTCTTGTCTGGTTGAATCAGGGATCCATTCAATCGAAGTGTGACAAGGGATGAAGTAGAGCTCTTTCGGTGAAGTATATTCTTCTTCTGTAATTATCTTTCTAGTTATCTATTCTGTAATTAAGTGCTTTTATTCTAATAGTTTTCCAGATATCTTTTTAACTAATCATAGGTAGATATATGAATTACTTGCCTTTCTAAATAAGTACGAATTAAGAAGTTAAATAAGTGAAATTCAAGTTATCCCTGCTTTGTATTATAAATAAACTACACGTCTTCATTAACAAGGTGTGTTAGCCTTTGTTGAAGTAAGACAAGGTCCCTTCAGGATTTGTCCCAAAGCATATTGGAGAAATATGGCAAGCCTCCCACAACCTCAATTGTAGGCAACAGGGCATAATCAACAGTCGGACTATGTATAGGAAAGCAAAAACAGAAGGTTGGCAGAAGATGAACCTGCAGAACCAAATATAAACATCATAGCAAACTCAATGGCACCACAGCAGAAGAACAGAGCAAATACAGTTTCAGGGAAGGGCCTTGGACTGTTCTAGCAGGACTCAAGGAAAGGGCAATAACTGGTAATTAAAATGTCACCTTCCCTATTGTCCTGCTGGACAGCCCAGACAAGTGGGATGTACCAAAGCTAGAGACAGCACCTTACAAAACCCTTCAGTCAAAGTCATGTCTACATGTAGACATCTATGTGGTAATGCTTTACAAAAGTGGAAAATTATGTGCACATTGCTGCCTGACAAATGTCTGCAGGGGCTCCCGAGCTCTGTTCTGCCTATGAGGATGCATGTACTCGGGTAGCATGGGTATGCAAATGCTCTGGAACTGCCCAGTTCAGCAACAAATGTGCCAAGGCAATGGCCTCCTTAAGCCAGTGCCCCAAAGTTGACTTGGCCACTGCATCACCATTCTATGGGCCAGAAAACAACACATAAAAATGGTTAGACTTACGAAAGGAATACATACCAAGAAGTACCAGAGGAGCATTCTTCAGACATCCACAAGGTGAAGATCCTTATCCTTCCCCTGACACTGCTTCTTAGAGAATATATAATATATATATTATGGTTTTCAGGTTCGCATGGCATTACATCGGCTTTTTCGCAAGCTGCGGGTTTCTCTTTACTTTTCTCAACAAAGTTTGGGGGATGGAGACCCTTCGGTTATTTCTGGTCCTTCCAGGTGGCTCCCTCCAGGTGTTATTGATCCAGTCATTTCAACGTTTCAAGATTTGATCCTTCGCGACTTGGATGTTCTGGAGACAGCCTTACCAAAAACTTTTCCAAATTTGTCCCATGAGCAATTTCAAGCCATACGTGACCTTTCCAAGTCTGATTTCATTATTCGCCGTGCGGATAAAGGTGGGGCGATTGTTGTGTTATCCCCCGAGCAATATGACATTGAGATTCAGGCTCACCTTCAAAATCGTGAGCATTACCAGCTGCTCTCCTGTGACCCGACACCATCAGTATTACAAAGTGTCCGATCCCTGATGTTGCAGGCTTTACAGCATGGTTGGATTACTGGGCGTGAATTTCGGTTCCTGATCAATCCAGCTCCTAAAATCCCTGTTTTTTACCTGGTTCCTAAACTTCATAAAAATGCCCAACAGCCTCCAGGACGCCCGATTGTGTCCTGTAGGGATTCGCTCCTGGAGCCCCTCTCCAAATTTTGTGATGTGTTTTTGCAGCCTGCGGCCTCAAGGGTTTCTTCCTACATTCGTGATACAGGTGATTTTCTCACACAATTGTCCTCCTGTACTGATTATTCAACCTACACGTTTTTGGTGTCCCTTGACGTGCAAGCACTGTACACCAATATTAATCAGCGAGAGGTGCTTCAACATTTAATTGATTATCCTTTGGATTTACCTACACGGATCCCGCAGTCTTTTTTGTTAGAGATGCTAGATTTAGTGTTGAATAGCAATTATTTTCTACACAATTGTAATTTTTACAGGCAAACGTTTGGCATAGCAATGGGGGCTACGGTGGCCCCCTCTATAGCCACCATCTATATGGCCATCTTTGAGGATAATTGTGTATTCTTCTCCATTTTTTCAGTTTGTGCCTTTTTGGCGTCGATTTTTAGACGATGTATTTTTTCTGTGGTCTGGATCTCAAGAAGATTTGGAGAGTTTTGTTAGTTCATTAAACGCACATTCCCCGCATATTCAGTTTACTGCGGTATTTGACAAACAATCTATTCAGTTTTTGGATTTGACGATTTTTCTGTCAACTGAGGGGCTTACCACTACTTTGTTCCGCAAGCCTGTTCAACGGAACACTCTGCTGCAATTTTCAAGCTTCCACCCTGCACCGTTGAAACGTGGTCTTCCATTTGGTCAGTTTTTGCGCCCTCGACGCAATTGTTCATCGTTGGAAGACTTTTATCATCATGCGTCTGATTTACAGAAGCGGCTATTATCTAGGGGATACCCTGTTTCAGTAATTAAGAAAGCCTTCAAACGGGCTCGGTTCGTTCACCGAGAGTGGTTGTTTTTTCCCCGCTCTCCACCTGTTACCTCTGAGAATGATGATTTTACCGGCATTTTTCCATATTTGGTGGGCGTTCCAAAAGTGGTGGCTATTGTGCGCCGCTATTGGCCGGTTTTGTCTGTTCACCCCTGTTTTGCAAACAAGCGGCTTCGGGTGGCTTATTCACGAGCGCCTAATCTTCGGGATCGTATTGTGCAATCCACCTGGCCTTCGGATCGTCCCTCCTTATTTCATGCTAACCCTGGTCATTTTACCTGTGGCACATGTACTTACTGTGATATGGCCTTGACTGGTCTCAGCTGGAGGGATATGTCTACATCAATTATTTACAGTTCAAATTGGCACACTACTTGCAATTCATCTTATGTTGTGTACTTGATCATTTGTCCATGTGGATTGCACTATGTTGGCCGGACCACCCGGGCTGTCAAACTTCGCTTGGGGGAACATGCGTCCCGTTTGAGAACCAAAACAATGTCGGCGCCCATGGTCAGCCACTGTCTACAGGAGGATCATTTGTTTCAACAATTACGTTGGAGGGTGCTTGATTTTATTCCACCGGATCCCCGAGGAGGGGACCGCATTGCTAAATTGCAACGGACTGAACAACAATGGATATTTCGTTTGGGTACTGTTTCCCCCCGGGGTCTGAATGGCTCTGTCGAATGGCATACACTGCTGTGAGTAGAAAGTATCCACAACGTCATTGGGATTCCCTGTCAGTGGGTGTTCCCAAGTTTTAATGCTTGAACAGCAGGCATTATTGATTGGCTATTGGATTCTTTTACGTGCGTCTGACGTCACACGCCATCTCTTAAAACTGGACCGTTGTGTTTAGCGAAGTAAAAGCCATTTTTTAAGGGATTCTAGCTTTTCACCTGATGCAGAGCCAGTGACTGTTGGAGGGCTCGAAACGTGGCACGTTGTGTCTTTTGAATTCCTCATTGGCTGAAGTCAAGCAAGATAAGTAAAGCTGTAAAGTTTTTTCAAGCATTTAATGATTAAAATGGAGTGACCGTGGCGGGGGACGGGTGACAGTTCCTGTATCCTCTGATCGGCTACTCCGACAAAAAAGAAATAGAATTGCACTTTTGGGTTTTAATGATATACACGGAGGTTTGAAGCTTGGGTTATATTCTTTGATTTGGTATTTCTCTGCCTTGAGCTGGGTAGTTTCTTTCTTAGAGAAGGAAAGCAGGCAGATCACCTGGTTCATATGAAAGGGAGAAAACACCTTAGACAAGAAGGAAGGCACAGGCCAAATGGACACTGCCTCCTTTGAAAAGGACAGATAAGGATCCTGGCACTATAGAGGCCACAGCTCAGAAATCCGCGACCAAGAAGACAGTCTTGAGTGTCAAATCCTTCAAAGTGGCATGCTTCAATGGCTCAAAGGGTGCCATCATCAGGGCCCTGAGCACCAGCCCCAGATCCCAAGAGGTGATCACAGACCTGAGGTGAGGATGCAGATGCCAAATCCTCTGGAGAAAGCACAAGACATCCAGGTGAAAGGGGTAGAGACTTACCAGCCATTGGCCCTTGGAAATAGGCCAACACTCCCACCTGAACCTTCAGAGAGCTAAGAGAAAGGCTCTTCTCCAGGCCATCCTGTAGAAATACCAATAGCAATTGCATTTTGGCCACCTCAGGAACCAACGGCCGAGCACCGCACCATTGCTTAAAGAGGCAGCAGATCTGCATGTATGCTAGCTTGGTAGATCTCCTTTGGGTTCTGAGCTGAGTGAAGATTACCATGGGAGAGCCAAACCGTAAGTGAGAAGGGAACTGGGTCCTCCAAGATGATTTTTTGCCCCTCTCTGCTTTGGGAAGAGCAGTGCCCTCACAGTGCTCTGCTAAGAGAGGTAGATATTTAACTCCTGTGACAACTTGAGTTCTAGCTGTCTATTTATATTATTTATTGTTGAGTCCTAGCTGTCTGACTATTGTTGTCTTATTGGTGTGCTATTTCACCTCCCTGTCCTCCTTAGTTTTGCACTTCAACTTTCTCAGCTGTATAACTTACCTTGCCTCTCTCAACTAACTGGCCTTTGTGTGGTAGCCAGGTTAATTGTTGCTTTAAACTAAATCTCTCTCCCTGCTCTGTCCCCAGAATTTGCTGTGTGTTAAATTTTTTTTCCTGCTCTAGCCTACCTGAGGGACTACCCCCCTCCTCCTCTGCTGAGGGTACAGGACAGGGTACCTTGTAACAGCCCTCCCTTAATAGGTCTTATATTCCCTCTCTCCCGCCCCTGGGGTAATTGTAGCTTTATATAGGTACTTACACGTATTCGAGGAAAGGGGCTGCTCTCAAGTGCAGCCCTTTATCCAAATCAGTCACACATTGAGGACCTCAGATAAATTAAGCTTCAGGTGAACAAGGTATATTAGAAGTATTAGATACACTTTATTAGTACAGTCAAACCTCGGTTTTCATTTGCCCTGGTTTTCATACGCTTCAGTTTTCAACGTCTTTTTTGACTGAGATTTTGTCCCGGTTCTCGTACATCGCTTCAGTTTTCGTAAAGTACAGTACTGTAAATACATACACCCTCGCGCTGCACACTGGTCTGTATACACTGCCAGAACGCCCTCCCGGTCCCGGCAGCACTGCCCCCCGGACTCACCGATTGCCAGCGTGATGAGAAGCGAAAGCCAGCTGAGCACGTAAATGAAACACATCCTCGAGCCTGGTCAGAGTTAGAGAGGCAAGGATTGCGCAGAGAGGAAGGCCCCGATCTCGTCCACCGCCTGCCCGTTCTCTGGAGCGCCCCCTCAGGCTCTGAGGTAGCAGGGAAGAAAAGCTGTCAACGTAAGCAGGAGATGTTGCATGAATGTGGGAGGCAGTTCTTTCTCTTGCAGGATAAGATTTTCTGCCATTCTGAAGCATTGAGCAGATAAAGTAAAGGTATTTTAATGGGCTGAATCCAATGTGATTCCGAAGAGAGCTGGGCACAGCAGCTTGTCAGGGGTGGCTAAGGCCAGATGCTAACATACTGTACTGTACAGTACTGTACTTAGCTTGCTTTCAGTGATGTTAAATGTTCATTTATCCAGTTCATTAGTCATTTATATTTATTTCTCATTGTTTTCTGTATGTAAAAATATAGTTATTCTCTATAAAATGTATTTTTTGTGAATATTTTTGGGTGTCTGGAACGGATTAATTGGATTTACATTATTTCTTATGGTAAATATTGCTTCAGTTTTCATACGTTTCGGTTTTAGTCAGACTTTTTCGAACGGATTAATCATGAAAACCGAGGTTTGACTGTATAAGCATCTACACCAACCCTTAGTAAGTACAGAATTTAAAGACCTAAACACAAGTTTTAAACTAAGATTCAGTCAACAGTCCAACAGCGAGATGGGGGCTTTCCAGTCTTTTGCTTTGAGTGTCACATGTATGATTTTCTCCCAGTTGGTGAGAGGTCTTACGTGTGCACTAGGTGCAAGGAGCTCTTTGCTCTCAGGGAATGAGTCCGTTCTCTAGAGGCTAGAGTAGCAGACTTGGAAAACATAAGACAGACAGAGAGGTACATAGACGAGACCTACAGGGATATAGTCCTGAAGTCCCACCTCCAGTCTGGCAGCATCCCTATTGCCATGGAGGAGAGAGGTCATGTGACAGGTGAGCATCACCCTGGTGTGGCAGGAAGCGATCCTGTAACTAGGACCTGTCCTCCAGGTGATGTAAAACCCTCTCGCACCGAGGAAGTTTCTCCAGGGCCATGTGCCCATGAGGGAAGGGTTAGGACAGCCGTTATAGTTGGTGATTCGATCATTAGGCATGTAGATAGCTGGGTGGCTGGTGGACGTGAGGATCGCCTGGTAACATGCCTGCCTGGTGCGAAGATAACGGACCTCAGGCGCCACCTAGATAAGGTCTTAAATAGTGCTGGGGAGGAGTCTGCTGTCTTGGTACAGGTCGGTACCAATGACATAGGAAAATGTGGTAGGGAGGTTCTGGAGGCTAAATTTAGGCTTTTAGGTAGGAAGTTGAAATCCAGAACTTCCAGGGTAGCGTTCTCCGAAATGCTTCCCGTTCCACGCACAGGACCCAAAAGGCAGGCAGAGCTCCGGAGTCTCAATGCGTGGATGAGACAATGGTGCAGAGATGAGGGTTTTGGATTTGTTAGGAACTGGGGAACATTCTGGGGAAAGGCGGGGCTCTTCCGAAGGGATGGGCTTCACCTTAACCGGGATGGAACCAGGCTGCTGGCATTAACCTTTAAAAAGGAGATAGAGCAGCTTTTAAACTAGATAATAGGGGAAAGCCGACAGTCACCCAAGAGTGCATGGTTCGGAAGAATGTATCCTTGAAGGATACTACCAAAAGCAGAGAGTTTCCAAAAAAGAGTAAAGTAGCCCAAATGCCCTTGAGTATGGAGCAGACAGAGCTTAAAGATCCCAAATTACCCATGTCTACCAATAGCCAAATTAATATGAATAAAATACAGTCTCTAAAATGCTTGTATGCAAATGCTAGAAGTCTAAAAACCAAGATGGGAGAGTTAGAATATATAGCACTAAATGAGAGGTTAGATATGACTGGAATATCAGAGACATGGTGGAAGGAGGACAACCAGTGGGACACTGTGATACCTGGGTACAAACTATATCGTAATGATAGAGCTAATCAAATTGGTGGAGGGGTTGCGCTCTATGTTAGAGAGGACATTGAGTCAGAAAGGATTAAGGTTTTGCAAGAAACAAAATTTGCTGTAGAATCTCTATGGATTGAAATTCCATGTAAAAAGGGGAAGGCGGACTTCCGGTGACGTCAATACCACAATGGCTGCCTAAGCCGTAAGCTCCGACGGGGATAGCGCAAAAAGAGCCCTGATATAAGGAGTAAGCCCCGCTGAGCAACCCGACTTGAACCGCAAGAGCGACGCGTGGGTAGCCCGACATATTGTGTGACTTGATGGCAGGAAAAAAGACTGAAATGGACTTAAAAACCTTCTCCTTCAAAGGGGGGAGTAGGAGTGAAGTCACAGGTCAATAAGATGGCGGCTAGTAGCAGCGAGGCCGGAGAGGCGGGAGATGGAGGAGCCACGAAAGGTAACGCCGGCGAGATACAGAGCCTGCGCGAAGACCTGCAAAGCTGGTTTGAATCCACAAAATCTGAGTTAACTACCTTTAAGATGGAGGTTCAGAGCTGGTTTAAGGAGTTGAAGGGGGATATGCTATCGCTCGGCGCCCGTCTGGAGGAGCTGGAAAATAGAGTTGATGAGCATGAAGAACAGCTTGGCGCTGCTGCACAGCGTACCACCGCGATGGAGGAGGTGCATGGCGACATCCTGCAGAAATTGGAAGACCTCGAGAATAGATCCCGCCATTCGAATATTCGAATACGTGGCCTCCCGGAGGGGGAAGGAACAGTCAACTATGTCGCTCTGGCGGAAGAGTTTTGTGGCGCTGTTCTGAAGACTGCCGATATGGAAATAGAGGGGGTGTGCCTCAGAGTGGACCGGGCCCACCGGTCTCTAGGCCCGAGGAGGGATAATAGAGCAAGAGACATTGTCTGTTGTCTGCATGAATATCGGTCAAAAGAGCTGGTGACCAAGGCGGCTCGGAAGCTGGGGAAAATTAACTGGCATGGGGCCGATTTGGAAGTGTTCGCTGACATATCCAGCATAACCATGAAAAAGCGTCGGGAGTATCAGCTGGTGACGCGACGTCTCTGGAAGGAAAGCGTGCGGTACCGGTGGCTGTTTCCTGTGGGTTTACAGTTCACCATTAACACTAAATCCTATGTGGCACATACAGTGGAGGCAGCAATTTCGGGCCTGAAACAGGCGGGATGGTCAAATCTCCCGATGACTCTACCAGGAGAACAGGGAGCGAGAGAGGGGGGAGACCTCCCTAAGAGTTCGCAGACGAGATGGAGTAGAGTGTCAGGCGGAGAGCGGAGGCTGCGGAAGCCGAGGCCAGCACTACAGAATGAAGAGTCAGCCACTTGAACTGCTGTTTAATGGCTTGAATAAACTGGCTATTAGTTATAGGCAAACCTGTTGGGTCTGTAAGGAGGGTGTGGGGAGGGTTTGCTGAAGAGGGTGCAAGAAGGGTGGTATATGTGTGTTAATATGCTGCCAATTGAAAAGTTTGGGTTCAAGAGTTTGTTGCTGTTGCAGGTTTTGGTTTTGGGCTGAGAGTGGCTTTGGGGCGGTGGAGTCGGGTGAGGGGTTGGAATTTTTTGCATTGATAAGCGGGGAATTGAGTATATTTATTTTGTGGGGAATGTATATGCAGTGTGCAGGGGAGCTGTCCTGGTCTGACGTGACCTGGAAACGATCTACTTGATGGATCGGGTGGTGAGATGGGGGGTGGTGGGAGGGGGGCTGGAGGGGAGTGGGGGGGTGGGGAGGGGAGGGAAGAAGAGGGAAGGGTTGGGGGGGAGGGCTGGGAGGGGAGTGGAGGGGTAGGCGGGGGGGCGGAGGTGGTTCTGGCATCTGGAGTAGTGGGGAAAATTTATGGCTGCGCTTAAGCTGGTGACTAAATGTTAGGGGTCTGAACTCCTATAAGAGGCAACTGTTTTTTTAAAGAATGTACTAGACTGGAGGGGGATGTAGTTTTTGTTCAGGAGACCCATTTGCTCACCAAAGTTGAGGGACGCATGAGGCACCCCCGATTCCCCCAACAGTATTTTGCATCCAATAAGTTGGAGAAGAAAAAGGGGGGAGTGGGGTTATTGCTGTCCAGCAAGATACTGGGGAAGGTTGAAGAGGTGACTAGGGACAGGGGAGGGCGTTATGTGATTGTTAAATTACGATGGGGAAAACAGTTGTATACTTTGGCTAGCGTTTATGCTCCCAACACTGATCAGGCGGCTTTCTTTGGGGAACTACAGGATGTTCTTGTATTCAAGGGGGAAGGGCAGTTAATTTTGGGGGGGGATTTTAATGTGGCTCTCAATCCATTAGTGGATACCTCTAGGGGGGCATCGTCCGTGACCAGAAAGCATAGGTTCCGTTTGAAGCGCATGATGGAAAACCTCGAGGTGGTGGATATATGGCGAGAGGTGCATCATGGCTGGCGGGACTATTCTTTTTTCTCCTCCGTGCATGGGGTTTACTCCCGGATTGATCTGTTGTTTATTGATAAATCCTTGATGGCCGGAGTGGAGGATTGTGACATCCGAGAAAGAACATGGTCGGACCATGCTCCCGTTACCTGTACTTTACAAATAGGGAATTCGAGCCCTGCAAAGCGGTGGTGGAAGTTGAATGAATCCTTGTTAGATGTGGAAGTAGTGAAACAAGTACGGAGAGAGGTGGAGGAGTATCTGCTATTGAATGATACTGGGGAGTGTTTCCCGGGAGTTGTCTGGGATTGCCTGAAGGCGGTGGTGCGAGGGAGACTGATAGCTCTAGGGGCTCATAAAAAGAAATTGAGGTTACAAAAGCAGTCGGAACTGTTGACCTTGATTGTTGAGTTGGAACTTCGGCTGAAGCACGGGTCTCAGGATGTGTCAGTGAAAGGGCAATTGAAGAAGGCACAGTTGGAATTGAGTGAGTTGCACATGCAGGAGATCCGGCATAAATTAAACTTATTGCAGCAGAGGTTTTTTGAATTTGCCAATAAGGCGGGTAGGTTGTTGGCGCGTCGGGTCAAGAAATTGGCTGCTAGGAACGCTGTAGTGAAAGTGAAGGGGAAGGATGGCAAATTGATGTGCTGGGGAAGGAGATAGAAGACTGGTTTGTCCAATACTACCGAGAGCTCTATACGCCGGAGACCATAGTGTCAGAAGAGGGTTTTTTGGATACTATCCGGCTGCCTTGTTTGACTAGTGTGGAGTTGGAGGGTTTATCACTTCCTATTGGGGAGAACGAGGTTCTGACAGTGATTAAAGGCCTGCGGCCCATAAGGCCCCAAGGATGGATGGGTTTTCCAACCGATTTTATAAAGTTTTCGCGGGGTGCTTGGTCGGGCCTCTGAGAATGTACAATTTTTTTAAGGGTGATAGAATCTTGCCAGCCTCCATGCGGTTGGCGGGGATCAGTATTTTGCATAAGGAGGGGAAGGATCCCTTAGAATGTGGCTCTTATAGGCCTATCTCCCTTTTGGGCAGCGACTTCAAGATTTTTACTAGAGTCTTAGCAAACAGGTTGCTCCCGTATTTGGGGAAGTTGGTACACCCAAATCAATCCGGGTTTGTGCCTGGGAGGTACACCTCAGATAACATTCGGAGAGTGTTGAACTTAGTATGGCATGGTGGTAGATCAGGGGCAGAGATGGCCTTGTTAGCGGTAGATGCTGAAAAAGCATTTGGTAGGGTGAGCTGGCCTTTTCTTTTTATGACATTAGAGCGGGTGATGATAGTTGGGCCCTTTCTGGATTGGGTGCGAGTCTTGTATCGGATGCCACTAGCCTGCCTCAAAATAAATGGTTCTACCACCCAAGTTTTTGAATTGCAAAGGGGGACGAGGCAGGGGTGCCCGCTTTCCCCCCTGCTATTTATACTTGCAATGGAACCGTTAGCCCAGAGGATAAGGGAGTGTGCGGAGGTAAGGGGGATAATTGTGGGTGAGGCACATCATAAGATCTCCCTATTTGCCGACGATGTTTTGTTCTTTGTTTCTGAACCCTTGCAATCCTTTCCGGCGATTCTGGAGGAATTGACCACCTATGGCGCTTTGTCAGGGTTTTGTATGAACCCCACGAAGTCAGAAGTACTGAATCTCACCATAGGCAGGGAGAAAGTGGACGGGTTGAGGCAGGATTTTCCATTTCGGTGGGCCAAAAATAGTATTCTGTATCTTGGGGTGCAGCTCACAGGCCAGAGCCGGAATCTGTTTCAGGAGAATTATTTACTGGCTCAGGGTAAGGTACTCCGAGAGCTAGAGAGATGGGGGACATATGAGATCTCTTGGCTAGGTCGAATAGATTTAATTAAGATGATTTTGGTTCCTCGGCTCTTATACTTATTCATGAATTTGCCAGTTGAGGTTCTGGTAGCGTATTTGAGAAAGTTACAGGATAAGCTTCTGCTCTTTGTTTGGCAGGGCAGGTGACCAAGGGTAGCCCTGAGCATACTGTATGCGAATCGCCGCTTGGGAGGTATGGGGATGCCACAGTTGGGCAGATATTACGAGGCGGCCAGGGTGCGGGCGGATTTTGAGTGGATACTGCGGGATACGGCTGAATGGGTGGAATTGGAGCAGCAGAGGGTAGGGGGCACTGTTCCCTCTAAGCTGTGCGCGTGTGCGCGCGCACACACCTCGCCGAGCAAGCGCACATACTTTACAACAGAGCGCACAAAAATTACGGTTCTGATTCTGATAAAAAACAACACAGACATCTTAAAATTTAAAAGTTGTTGTGTATTTATGGCTTTCACAAATTCCACACTATTTTCTAGTACAATCAATGTGGTGTACATACTGTATTCTGACGTGTAGTCAAATTTTAAAGTATATAACTCCGAGTGTCATTATGTGGCGCACAAAAATTTAACCTTCCTTCAAAAGCTGCACAGCTGATATTTTATGCGCACACAGCCTACAGAAAATTACAGGGAACATTGGTAGGGGGGGAGACGTTTATCTAATATTGTATGGGTGAATGAAGTGGGAGCTGTGGAGAAGGGGGAGGGGAACCCTTTTGTAGCGCTCACACTACGTTACTGGTTGAAATGGCGTACCCGGTGGTATGGTAACCGGGGATGCTCTAAGTTTACGCCCCTGCTATATAATCCGGATTTTCCTCCGGGGAGGTATGATCCCACGTTTAAATGGTGGGCACGTCAGGGGCTAGGCCATGTAGGGCAATTTAAAGAAGGGGAGGTCTGGGTGGACTTTGACGATCTGCAGAGGGAATTTCAGGTGATGGAGGGAGACAGGTATCAATATGTGCAAGCATGTCACTTTTGTAAGAGTTTAGGTGGAGGGGGAGGGCAAGGTGATGCTGTTGATGGGTTGGTTGAGGGTGGGGTGATCAAGGGGTTGATATCACGGCTGTACGGGCTAATGGAATCAGTGGATAGTGTGGAGTGGGCCCATAAGAAAGCATGGGAGCGGGACCTACATGTGTGTTGGGATGATGAACACTGGGAAGTAGTTTGCAAGGGGCCGTTTAGAGGGGTACTATCTAGCTCTATTTTGGAGCATAACTATAAGGTGCTTTATCGGTGGCATTTGACACACCAGAGGCTACAAAAATGGCAAGGTGGGTTGGGCCTATGTTGGAGAGAATGTGGGGAGACGGGATCCTTTATGCATATTTGGTGGGATTGCTCTAAACTCCTGCCCAGGTGGTGTGAGGTGGCGGAGTGGATGGGTGTGGTTTTGGGTGAATGTATAGATCTTGGTCCATGTTTGGCCTTGCTGAATGTGGGGGAAGGGCTGAAGTGGTGCAAGGTGGTGTGTGGGGCAATGAGGCAGCTGATTGTGAGGAAATGGAGGGTAGCACCCCCACCCACTTTAGAGGAAGTCCAGCAGAGAGTTGCGCATCTTTCTTTGATGTACCGCCTCACAGCCCTTCGGCAGCAGAGGTTGGTGAGTTTTCAGAAAATCTGGGGCCCTTATTTCCGATGGGTTGAAGGGGGGGAGACATCCCCGGACCCGGGTGGGCAGGGGGGAGAGGAGACTTCAACATTGTAGTGGTCCAAACCTTTTAGTAATTTAGTCGCTGGGTTCTTTAGGTATGTGTTTCAAAACTGAAGGGGGCTGTTGGAGATCAGTGTGCTGCTGGAACAGGATGTTTCAGATTCCGTATTTTGATTATTACAATTGTTTTCATTGTTAGACTTATTACTATTACTCGTATACTTATGCTATTACTGCTACTAGTCCCTGGGGGTGGGATGGGGGTTGGGGGGAGGGGGACGTTTAATAATGAGCCAGGATTATTGTGCTTTTGAGCCTTGTTAGCATGAGCTTGTGCTGTAAAAGAAGTTGTGTGTTAATGTTATGTTGTTTAAAGTGTGGATTCTTCAATAAACATTTAATGGAAAAAAAAAAGGGGGGGGGTGGCGATGGCAGTGGGGGTGTACTATCGACCGCCTGGCCAGAATGAACAAATGGATGATGAAATGCTCAAAGAAATCAAGAAGGCTAACAAACGTTACAGTGCAGTAATAATAATGGGTGATTTCAATTACCCCGGTATCGACTGGGTCAGTGTCACAGCAGGACATGCTAGGGAGATAAAGTTCCTAGATGAAATAAATGACTTCTTCATGAACAGACCAGAGGGGAAGCAATATTAGACCTAGTCCTTAGTGGAACACTAGATGTAGTGCAAGAGATAAGGATGTTGGGGCCACTTGGCAATAGTGATCATAGCATGATCGTCTTTGATTTAATTAGTGGAGGAGGGATAGTAAGGAAATCCACAGTACTACCTTTTAACTTTCGAAAGGGAGACTATGATAAAATGAGGAAAACAGTTAAGAAAAAACTAAAAGGAGCAGTTGCAAAGGTTAGACTTACATCAAGCTTAGGTGTTGAAAAATACTATCTTGGAAGCCCAAGCCAGCTTTATTCCACACTTTAAGAAAAGTGGAAGGAAGTCCAAAAAACTGCCAGCATGGTTTAAAGGTGAAGTCAGAGAGACTGTTGCCAAAAAAAGCATCTTTCAGGAAATGGAAAAAAGAGCCAAATGACGAAACCAGAAAACAGCACAAGCACTGGCAAGTCAAATGCAAGGCATTGATAAAGCAGGCAAAGGGAGAATTTGAGAAGAAGCTTGCTGCAGAAGCAAAAACGCGAAATAAAGATTTTTTCAAGTACATTCGCAGCAAAAAACCTGTGAGAGAGTCAGTTGGTCCATTAGATGATAGAGGAGTTAAAGGGGCACTAAGAGGCGACAAGGCGATAGCAGAGAGACTGAATTCTTTGCTTCGGTCTTTACTGAGGAAGATATAGGGATGTTACCCATGACTGAAGTGGTATTTAAAGGTGCGGAAGAATTGAAGGAAATATTGATACATCAGGAAGATGTATTACAACTATTAGATAAACTGAAGAGTAGCAAATCACCTGGGCCAGATGGTATACATCCAAGGGTGTTGAAAGAACTGAAATATGAGATTGCAGACCTGCTATCAGTAATCTGTGAACTATCATTAAAATCATCTCTAATACCTGAAGATTGGAGGATCGTCAATGTAACACCAATTTTTAAAAAGGGTTCCAGGGGTGATCTGGGAAACTACAGACCAGTGAGCCTAATGTCAGTACCAGGAAAAATGGTAGAAACCATCATAAAGAATAAAATTACTCAGCATTTAGATAGTCATGGTCTAATGGGAGACAGCCACATGGCTTTAGATAAGGAAGATCTTGTCTTACTAATCTGTTATGTTTTTTTGAAGGTGTGAATAAACAGGTGGACAAAGGTGAGTCGGTTGATATAGTGTATCTGGACTTTCAGAAAGCCTTTGACAAGGTCCCTCATCAGAGACTTTTGGCAAAACTAAAGAGTCATGGGATAGGAGGCAGTGTACTACGGTGGATCAGGAACTGGTTAAAAGATAGAAAGCAGAGGGTTGGGCTAAATGGACAATTTTCCCAATGGAGAAAGGTGAATAGTGGTGTACCCCAGGGTTCTGTGCTGGGTCCGCTGCTTTTTGACATATTCATAAATGACCGAAAATGGAAGAGTGAGGTTATCAAATTTGCAGATGACACAAAACTATTTAAAGTTGTTAAAACCCAAGAGGATTGTGGAAAATTGCAAGAGGATCTTGATAAATTGGAAGACTGGGCATCAAAATGGCAGATGAAATTTAATGTAGACAAGTGCAAAGTTATGCACCTAGGGAAGAACAACTCAAACTATGGTTACACGATGCAAGGTTCCACTTTAGGAACCACCACCCAGGAAAAAGATTTAGGCGTCATTGTGGATAACATGTTAAAACCCTCGGCCCAATGTGCAGCGGCGGCCAAGAGAGCAAATAGAATGCTAGGTATCATAAGGAAAGGAATGGAAAATAAAACAAAAGATATTATAATGCCTCTATATCGTTCCATGGTGAGACTGCACCTTGAATATTGTGTGCAATTCTGGTCGCCGTATCTTAAAAAGGATATAGCGTTATTAGAAAAGGTTCAGAGAAGAGCCACCAAAATGGTAAAGGGGATGGAAGGATACTCCTATGAAGAAAGGCTAAAAAGGTTAGGGCTCTTTAACCTGGAAAAGAGACGGCTGAGGGGAGATATGATAGAAGTCTATAAATTAATGAACGGAGTGGAACGGGTAAACGTAGATCGATTGTTTACGTTATCAGAATATAGAAAGACTAGGGGACATGCAATGAAGCTACAGGGTAAACTATTTAAGACTAATAAAAGAAAATATTTTTTCACTCAACGTGTAATCAAACTCTGGAATTTGTTACCGGAGGATGTAGTAAAGGCTGTTAGTGTAGCTGGGTTTAAAAAAGGTTTGGACAAGTTCCTGGAGGAAAAGTCCATAAACCATTATTAAGAAGGGACCCAGGATATCAATGCTTGACCCAGTACAAGCATTGTGGAACCTGTGTCTTTTGGGGAAACTGCTAGGTACATATGACCTAGATTGGCCACTGTTAGAAACAGGATACTGGGCTTGATGGACCTTGGTCTGACCCAGTATGGCATATCTTATGTTCTAATATCAGTCTCTGCTGCAATAGGCCCTGAGATGGAGGCAACCAAAGAGGAGGTACCTGTAGGAGCCACAACAGGCCTCCAAACCACACTCTCCTTGGCCAATCCTGCCCGGGTGATGTTCTATATGCTAAATCACATGTCTAACCCGAAGCCATGGAGGAAAAACATACAGCAGGTGCTGACTTGGCCAAGGCTGGGTCATGGTGTTGATGACCTCGGACCCTGTCTCAAAGTGGTGAATGAAGAAGCAGCAGCAGCAAACATTGGTATGGGAGTGGGCTGCCATCCGATCCATTGCAGAGTGACACCCCCCCAGCACCGAATCAACTGAAACGCCTCCTGACTCAACTCCCACTCTCCAGGATCCAGAAAGTGACAGCTTTAGAAGTCCACTTCCACTCCACCCCACCAATTTGCTGAGCCGACAAGGCGAGGAGGTGGTTCTTGTGCTGCCTTGCTAATTGACATAAGCCATTGCTCTGGCTTTTTCTGAAAATACTCAAACCATCTGGCCCTTGACCAGGAGCTGGAAATGCAGAAGAGCCAAGTTTATGGCCCTCACCCTGAGTAGTTGATGAGCCATACCACTTCCCTGCAGTTCCAACGGCCCTGGGCTCATATGGTGTTGGCAATGGGCTCCCCAGCCTGAGAGACTGGCATCTGTTAGCAGCTAGATCTGGGCGATTTGTCCAGCGACATGCCCTTCCTCAAATGAGAACTGCTGCCACCACTGTAGGCTATTTTTCACTATCACTGGGGGTAGGAACCTGCACTCAAACTATTGAGAACTCAGGGATCATAGAGTCAGCCATCATTCCAAGGCACTGAAGATAATTCCAGACTGTAGGAGCCTGCTGCACACAGAACAGCCCCTGGCAATCCAGTAGGAAAACTCTGTCCACTTGAGTGTTGAAATATTCACTCAGGAACTTGGAGAGCAACATCTGGCTCTCCCCCTAATTGATCATCCAGCCGAGGCTTTCCACAAAGGACAACACTCAGGATGCCTCTGAAAGGGGATGAGCCAGCTGTCTAGATATGGTGGACACAGATCCCTCAGCACTACAGCCACCACTGCTATGATCTTGGAGAATGTCCTTGCATGGTAAAACGCAGATACATTTGCTGAGCTACCTGGCTCAGAATATGAAAATACACCTCTGCCAGAGCAGCAAGAACTCTCCTCAGCACACTGCTTGAATCATGGACTGCAAGTGCAGGACCTGTAAGTGCTCATTCTCCTGTAAGGTCCATAATGGGCTGGAAGACACCATCCTTTTTTGGGCATGACAAATTAGATGGAGTAGCTGCAGGGGATAAGCACAGCAAACTGTCCAAGGTGGTCCACCATTGCAGCACTTTTGATCGCAGATCTACAAGGGGTGATAACAAAAGCATCTGGAATTGGCTCTTTGCATGCCAGGACATAACAGAACTGAATGGGGTCTAGTATCCAGTGATCCTTTGTAATTCAAGCCTATTCCTGAAAGAAAAGTCAAAGCCTACCTCCATCTGGAGAAACCAGGGAATGAGTCCCCTCACCTTCATTGCGCAGCCTGGCATGGTCTGCCTCTAGAGGGGACCAAGTCCCTGGGCACATGTGCTCCACAAACAAACTGAGACTAAGCCCATTGCCCAGAAGCAGAGGGGGAAGAGGGGCTTTCCATGTCAGTGAGTACAAAAGTCCCAAAGCTCCCAAGAATCTGGCCAGTGCACCCTTGATGGATAGGCAGAGGCTGACAAGAAAGGGGCTCCAGCCTGCTTCACAGGCCCCTTGGACCTGTCTTCTAGAAGGTAGTAAGATTGTCTCACCCAGGTCCTTCACCAGCTTTTCCAAATCTGCTCAAAGAGAAGCTGACTCTTAAAAGCCAGTTGTGCCAACTGGGCCTTAGAGGATGTATCTGTTGTGCTGTGCTGAGCTGTGCCTGAGCCAAATCCAATGCCATGACAGAGCACCATCCCTGCCTACCAAACATGCCAGGTCATACATAGCATCAGAATAGAAGGCTGTAGCCCACTCCCAGAGGGATAATTGAATCCACTGGAACAAAACTTGCGATGTCGGGCTGCTACATCCTGCCAATTGCAGAATAGCAGCTGTCATGACAGACAGGCTCCACAACAATGCATCTACCTTTACGATCCAGAAAATCCTTTACGATTAATCTGCCTTCCAGAAGCCTTCCACACTGCCAATAGAAGTAAACCTCTCATACATGCCCCTGGCTGTAATTTGATGGCACAGAGTGCTTTCCCCGATGCCTTGATGATCATCTCCTCAGATGATCAGGCATCGGGGGAAAGCTCACGAAGCCATGAAAATACTGTCAGGGGCCCATGCCCCATAATAAAATTATCCCTGGTGGTCTAGTGGCTCTCATCACACCCCTACCAGCATTTTGATGGCATCTGAAAAGGCCCCAGATGCCATCAAAATACTGTTGAAGGCTGTGCCCCACAATAAAATGATCTCTGGTTTAGTGGCCCTTCCCCTTCCCCCTCCCCTAAATAAAAGAAGAACCTGGTGGTCGAGTAGCCTCTACCCCCTCCTAGATAAAAGAACATGGTGGTCTAATGGCCCCTTCCCCACATGAAATAAAAAACAAAACTTGGTGGTCTAGAGGCAGCTACCTGGTGTCTGGTGGCTCTCAAATGCACCTTATGGGGGAGGACTGCCATCTTACAAAATGTTGGTGTCTGGCCCTGAGTGGTGCATCCTGAGATACACTGGGTGAGGTCAGACTGCCATATAAGGTAGATTCTCCAGGAACAAGCAGGAAGTCAGCCCTCACTTATGGGTAATGTCTGCACTGACGGAGCCCACGTGGAGCAATTCCTCAGCTTTCAAAGAAAACCTTTGGGATTGCTGCCACACATGCGTGGTCTTCTTCCTGCCCAAAGGTGCCATCTTGTTCAGTCTTCCTTTTTCCACGGAGCCCTTCGGATGCACGTTCTCATCCCTCGGAAAAAGTGTGTTTTGTTTTGGCCTCTGGCCCTCTTTTTTTCCAGTAGTGCCGGTCCTCTCCTGTCCTTCCCTTCACTCTTTTTCCCTGAGTGAAGGGATGTCCTGTATTCCAGCCCTTCAGGAAAAATTTTCTCTCTTCGGGCCTTTTCACACCCTTTTCAACTACTGGTCTTTGAGGGTCTTCGACCAAGCAGGGGCCCTTTTTGCCCCAATGACCACTGGTTTTAAAAAATGTGACAGATGCTCCAAAAATGTCACTCACAGACACCCATGACTGCTGTCTCTGGTTTCTGGGGGCTGACCATAACCTGGAGCTCTGCTCTCTCTGTAAGAAAATGTCTGCCAAGGCCCTGCTAAGTCGTAAGCAAATGTCTGATGACATTTTCTGTAAAGTGGTCCTAGAGTCCCTGGGGGCATCGTTGGCCATCCCTCCGCTTGCAGGATCCTCTGCTGCGGCTCTGCTGTGCAGGTGCCACTCCGATCAGGGGTCCCCTGAGGTGGAGAGGCACAAGAAGACGACTACCTCAAAGTCGCTGTTGGGGGCTCTGGACAAGTGTGAACGTTCCTGCGCTCGGTTGCTCAGTCCTCCCTGGTGTTCCTGAGAGTCAGACAAGTAGCGGCCTCGAAAGGTACCTCATACAGACATGGAGCCCTCTGGTGCCGGTACCCAGTCTTTTGAGGGTTGTCCCAGCAAGGACCCCCTCTCCTCTTCCATGCCAGACCTGGTAACCCTGGTGTCAGTGTCGCAGGGACCTACATCTGTGTGGGAGTCCCAAATGCTGGCACTAGAGCGCAGTGTTTCTGCCTTCTTAGCTGCCCAGCAGGTGCTTCTGCCCAGCACAGCTGGCTCATGCTTTGAGAATAAGATTCCCCTGAGGGGGAACACTTAAACCTGCCTTGGAAACCCCTGAGAGCTGTAGGCCTCATGAGGGTCCTCGGCCTCATTTGCTGTCCTGCTCCTCGGGGTTGAAGTCTTCCAAGGCCTCTGGCTCCAAGTGGGCCTTGGCTTCTGGACAGGGTGACCAGCCTGACTCAGCCTTCTTTTTGGACCTCTTGGGCTGGGAGTCAGATGGGGATGCCTCCCCGGAGACCCGTCCCGACTCACCACCCAGAGGGGTTTACCTCCTGAGGATATGTCCTTCCTGGTGTTTGTGTGGGACAGGGCATGGGCCCTCAAGCTGGCCATGCAGGCTGAGGATGAGTAGAGGGCAGGGTGGTAGTGCCACTTGATCACCATGTTCTTTTTTTTTTTTATTTAATAGGAGGGGAGGGGGGATTGGGATTGGGCTGCTGGATCACCAGGGATCATTTTAGTGTGGGGTATGGCCCCTGACAGTATTTTAATGGTATTGGGGGCTTTTACCGATGCCATGATCATCCCCCAATGCCATCAAAATACTGTTGGGGCTAGTCTGCATATTAGCTAAGCAGTGCCTAGCGAGCAAGCCAAATTTAGTGTAGACTACTTGAATGCATGTGTTTGGCTTACTCTCCCAGTTTAATGCTGTGATGGCTTTTTGCATGTGCATGGTTAATGTGGGAGGTCATTTGCATGCTCTATCTTTGCTGTATGTGCTGTTAAAAAAAAAAAAAAAGCATTATTGGGATCGGTACTGTTCAATATATTTGTGCGTGATGGTGTGGAATGGAAAAGTCTCTCTTTGCAGATGACATCAACATTTGCAAGAGTGGACTCCCCTGAGGAAGTGAAGACCATGAGGCAGAATCTTCCCTGTAAAATAGTTATCTCCAAGTTATAATGCCCTGTTCAATGTAATTTCAGTTTGTTCAATGTAAACCGCACTGATGCAGAATAGCGCGGTATATAAGAGAATATATAAAAAATAAAAAAAAAATCTACTAAAGCTGGATGAATGGTCTAATGCTTGGCAGTTAAGATTTAATGAGAAGTATAGTGCCATACATTTGAGAAGCAGAAATCCAAGTGAATTGTGTGTGATAAGGGGTGAGAGATTGGTGTGCACAGACTAAGAGAAGGACCTTGGCATGACTGTTTCTGATAATCTCAAGGTGGTGGCAAAAGCCAGAAAGATGCTGGGTTGTATACAGAGAGCAATTACCAGCAGAAAAGAAGAGATACTAATGCCACTGTACAAGTTGCTGGTGGGGCTTCACTTGGAATATTGTGTTTAGTATTGGAGACCATATCTGGCAAAGGATATAAAAAGACTGGCAGCAGTTCAGAGGACGGTGACCAAAATGATTTGGAGCCTGTATCAGAAGACTTATGAAAAGAGACTTAAACTAAATATGTACATCCTGGAGGAGAGGCGGGAGATAAGATTCAGACCTTTAAATACTTTAGTGAGTATTAATGAACAAGCAAACCTTTTTTAGACGAGGAAGCTGTAACACTAGAGGGCATAACAGGAGGCTGCAAGAGTGTAAACTGAAAGGCAATGTCAGGAAATACTTTTTCACTGAATTGGTGGTGGATGCTTGACCTACACTCCAGATGGAAGTGGTGGGGGCAAACACAGTGACAAAATTCAAAATGGCATGGCATGGCATGGCTAGTGGATCCCTTTATGGCAACAGGATAAAATCAAAATAAACATAAATATCTCTTATATATGACCAAATTGGGGTCACCTACCTGGAGCAGTTAGTACACTCTAAACAAAGGCATGGGGAGAGGTGACCTGCTGGGAGCAGCAGGTACACCTACTCTTGCTGGGCAGACTAGATGGACCATACTGGTCTTTATCTGCTGTCATATACAATGTTGGGCCCTGTTTAAGTTGTCTTCGGTGCATGTCTAGTGTTGGTTTCCTACATCGGCCTCTTTGGGAGAGAGAGCAGAGGAGGGGGGGGGGGGTGCTGAGATTTTGTGAGGGTACCGTAGTCTTCCAGATCCTTCCCATTTCTGGCTTTTATAACAATAAAAGCATGGTATTAAACAAATGTTCTCCTCTCCTATGCCTACTATAAAGAGTGCAGTCCAGTGGAGCCTCTCACCGCCTGCCCAAAGGACAGACCCCCTCAAGGTGGTCCTTCACAAGCTTTTAATCAATCTTTTCCTCTTACTCCCTCCAGAGAGGAGAAAATCCATCCACCCTCTGGCTGGCGACACAGAAATACTGATGGAACCTTTAGTTGAGGCAATGGAAGCATGGGAGTGATGGCACTGAAACTTTTTTTTTTTTTTGTTGTGTTCCCCTAGCAGTAGATTGGAGGAAACAAACTGCCTTATTTATTTATTTGGTTGGTTGGTTTTATATACCACACTGGACTTGTCTACCATAACCTTATAGAAATAACTTCTTCTGTGGAAGGGCTGTTTTGGTGGAACAAGCTACCTGAAAAAAAAAAATCATCTTGCAATCAATTATGTACAGTTATTAAATTGGTTAAATGTTGGTTGTGGAAGTAAGAGGAAGTCAATCCTCTGTTACAACAACACCACCAAAAAACAAAACACCACCAGTGCTAGTATGTAGTGGTGACCAGGTTTCTTTTCCATTTAGGGTTGCCAACTGGCTCCAGATGTGCCCGACCAGCTAGATCCAGTCCTGGATTTACTCCATTGCATTAGGGACCTGTAGTTCTGATTTCTCAATTACACGCCATAAGAAAAACAAGACTACACGTCCCTGCATCCACTGGGGTAAACACAGAACTGGATCAAGCCTGTCGGGCGCAGTTGGCAACTCTATTTCCATTTGCTGCTAGTAGTCACAGGCTATCTTAAACGTGTAGTATGTTTAAATCCCCGCCACTAAGTAGGTAATCATCTACAAGGAAACACGACCGGCGCATGCGTGGAGGAGTCGCCGTTCGTCTCATCTTCCCTAGGTCACACGCGAAGGAACAGCGCATGTGCAGAGGATAGTCATTCGGCACTTCATCTCTAGCTCAAGCGCCAAGACCCGGCACGTGCAATGTTAAAGCAAGTGTGATGTAATAAAGCTACTACTGTTTGATTTGCTGTCGTAGTCCTAGAGGAAAGATGGCGGCCTTCTTAGTTCGTATCCTGCGGCAGCAGCAGTTCCTGTTTGCGCCTAGAGATTTTCGAGCCCTTAGCGCCGCTCCCAACCCCCAGCATTCTTCTTCCAGCGGCGGTGAGCGTGGAGCGGTTCGGCGGCTGTTGGTCGGGGGGTGCGCGTTGGGGGCGGCGGGTCTGCTACTATTATACAGGGAGAGGCAACGCCGATCTCAGAGGGTGGAGGATGCGGGAGTCCCTTCTGCAACCTTCCGGTTCCTGCCTCGTCTCTTTGCGGCCGTGCCTCTGAGCCCGCCCCCCACTCCTCCTCCAGCCGATGGTCCCCGCCAACGCTACAATTTCATCGCAGATGTGGTGGAGCGCACGGCTCCGGCTGTGGTGTACGTCGAGATCCTGGGCAGGTGAAGAGAGCATACCAATAATTATAACCCTGACACTGCTTTACTAACCGTGTAGCATCGGGGTTTTGTAGTGGGCTTCTGAGGTGGAGTGGAGGTGGCACCCGTCGCTAACTGGACAGTGGTGATATGGAACTAACTCCCATTTAGTGACCCGCAGGTAAAGATAGGCGTGGGGAAAGTTGACCTACCTGTGGGAGCTAACCGGGTAGTAGTTCCATATCTCCGCTGCCTGGATAGCTTGTGTGCCATGCAGCAAACCTGGAAATTCAATGCTGGTGATCGGATATGGACCCGGCATTGAATATCCAGAGTTAAGGTTCAGCAGCGGCTATGTGCTTTAGAAGTGCTTGTTTCTGCTACTGAATATTGGACTCGGCTCTTAAATGTAGGCTCCTACGTTAGGCACCTAGATTTGTGCTCTATTTTCTGACACTTAAGAGCCTAAGTTTTCAGTTATTTATTTTTATTTATTTATTTATTTAACGGTCTTTTCTATACCGCCCCTTCCAGAGATCAGGGGCGGTTTACATTGAACATTAAACAGAACAATTGTATACTTCTGTATACATTTACAAGGAACATTATGCTTTAACTATGTACAGGTGTACTTACAGGGAACATATTTTGAACAACATTTTGAACATATTTTGAACATTAACTATAACAGAGCTTTTCAAACTATTTACAAGTTATATACATGGAGCGCATCTTAGTTAGTTACAGTTACAGTGGTGAAAATAGTCAACTGTTTGAGGGTTCATTAGCGTGTTGTGTGGGGTTAGTGAATTTTCCTGTGTTAGTCAATGTTAGTCAAAGTCATCCTAATTACAGCTTCCAGAGCCTCCACACAGCTAAGCTTTCAGCTCTCTATCTTTTTTTTTTGCCTGTTGCTAATATAGAGTTTAACTGTTGGTTATACATTACATTTTGGGAATATTCTGACTGCCTACATTCCTTGTGTAGGTAGTGTGCCTACATTCCTTGTGTAGCCCTTAAATCAGATATCTGTGTGTGCCCACTGTTCATGTAAGGCCTACTGGCCAGGGAGACTAGTGATGTTGTAGCAGCTGATAAGCATGCAATAAATAATACCAGGAGTCAGTTCAAAGATCCAAGCCAATTTATTTTGCACAAGGCCCAGATAGTCAAGCTTCAAAAAGGACTGAGCAAAGTTCTTACAGAAACATATTCATTTTATACATTTCTTTTCAGCTTGATACATGCAAACTTTCTATTAGGCCCTACGTCCCCTGCACTTGTCCAATCAGAGATCCTTTCTGGGCCTAGCACCCAGTTCCCTCCTCTAGGATTGTTCTAACAATGGTACAGTTTCTAGGTATGGATACTAGTGTACTGCAAGGTCGTTTCTAGCTCCAGGAATTTGAAACATTTCTACCATCAGAACACAAGAGAATAATAAAGGGTTTATGAATTCATGAAAACTTCTTGTTAGCAGTTTTGAAACAGTTTTCTCAAACTTTCACGGACTTTGGTTTTACTAAGATGGGGGTTGGAATCAGGGCCTAACTTACAGGCCTTTCATATTTGCAGGCTATTATAGGCCATAGCCTACCACAATGTAAAGCTACTTGGAATATAAATACTTAAATTGCAGGGACCTGGTCTTTTACCTGAGTCTCCCACTTACTTACTTTAGAAGCAAAGGTATCAGTTAAAGTTACAGGGACCTTTGCACAGTAGGCAGATTCAAAGAAAGAAAAGGACGGCTTAATCAGCATGTTGTGTATTCAGTGCAATAACTGTGGTGCTTTCAGTCTGAGACGAATCATTTGGAACCTAAGAGCTTGTCCTATGTGCCTCAAGTCAGCTGCCATGCATAAAGAATTGACTCTACTAAGGGAAGAACTAGCTGCAATGAAACACACCTCTTCTAGGATACAAACAGAACAAAGTCCACCATCTCTCCCACAAAGAATCAAACATCCCAGGAACAAATGGATCACAGTGGGCTAGGGTAGATTGCGACTTGTAACGCAGAGACATCCTATACATCAAGAGAGATCCCTGCATAATGCCTTCTCTGCTTTAGTTAATGAGGATCACCAATCCATGGAAACAGAAGGGCCCTTAAATGAGTGGGTCAATGCCCAATCTCCTGCTAAAGCACCAAATATGAAGAAAAACTCACCAAACAGAAAACTACTACTACTTGGAGATTCCATCATCAGAGGCACCAACTTGGGAACACAGCTCAAAGGAGAGAAGACAGTTAAATGCCTCCCAGGCTCTTCAGCTAGTAGGAATACAAACCAAATTGTACTTAGCGCAGAAAGTGAGCACTCCAAAATTGATGATGTCACCCACCCGGGTACAAATGACCTGGCTAGAAACAGTGCCTCTGCAGTTCAGAGGGACTTCCAAACTCTGGGAGAGAAACTCAAGCCCATTGTTAGAACTTCCGAGAATGCTACAGTGTTATCTGTTCATGGTAAGGGGGCAGAAAGGATGCATTGCATAAACAGCTTTAATACATGGCTCCAGACCTGGTGTGAACGAGAATGATTCAGATTTATTGGCGACTGGGGAAACAGATGGACCAACAAGAGACTATACTGTGCTGATGGACTACATCTCTCTGTCACAGGGAAAAGAATTCTAAGTGAAAAATTCAGGCAGTATGTGGATATGCATTTAAACTAGAAAAAGGGGGTGACAGATGGGGAAGGACTAGTTAAGGACGTCACTCCCGGCAAATGCAGAACAACATCAGAAGCAACCACTCTTTTAAATCACACATCAACGACAAGGGGGAAGAAGTGGGCAGAATAAAATCAATACAAAACACATGCAAGCCAGTTAAATGCTGGAAAGCAATGAGCACAAATGCTCGAAGGTTAGCCAACAAAGTTCCAGACCTGGAAGCCCTAATGGTGGAAATGGACTTGGACATTGTGGCCATTACAGAAACATGGTTTAATGAATCGCATGAATGGGATATAGCCATAGCAGGCTATTTATTTATTTTAAAGGATTTAATATACCGCTTTATCTTTAAATTAAAGTAGTTAGCACATCAACCAATCAAGAGTGGTAGGGTGAATACATGCAGTGGATACATTGACTTGTGTGGTGTGGGTGAGCAGTGTGATTAACTGGTGAGCTATATACATTATGAACTGGGGCGGTATACAAGTAGCAGGGGGGGATGCAGGGGTCATTTATAGTCCTTATAGTGTTCATGGCTTGTGTAAATCGGCTTGTGGGGTGATTGGTGTGATTAGTGCTTGGTGGTCTTCGTTGAAATGTTCAATGAATAGGGTGGTTTTGAGCAGCTTTCTGAATTCTTTTATATCAGTTGTTGATCTTTAGAATATCTGACAGGGCATTCCAAATAGCGGGTGCAGCAAGAGAGAAGGCTCGCATGGATGTGGATTTGTTGGCTCTTGTGAATAGAGTGGGTGTTTGTTTTTGGTGCTGTTTCTGTCTGGTCTTTTGCTTGCTTTGGTTCTAATGAGTTCCTGTAGTATTCCTGCTGACATATTGTTTTTAATTTTGAAGATGGTGAGTGCTGATTTATATTTTGCCCATGAGGAGATTGGTAGCTAGTGCAGATCATGTAGTATTGGAGTTATATGGTCTTGTATTGAAGCGCTAGCAATAATGTGGGCAGCGGTGTTCTAGACTATTTGTAGTGGACGGGTGGTTTGTTTAGGTAGACCTTGGAATAGGATATTACAGTAGTCCAGCACAAGTGTAATGATGGCCTGGCATACTGTGCGGAAATGTTCCTTATTGAGAAGGGGTTTTAGTCTCCGGAGCATTGTGAGTTTGAAGAAGGCTGTTTTGGATATCTTGTTATGTGGTTGGAGGGTAAGCTGCATGTCTAGAATCACTCCAAGATATCGGACTTCGTCTTTTATTGTAATCGGTCTGTTGGATATGTTGATAGAAGTAGGAGGAATGAATGTGGAGTCTCTCGTAATGATTGCTTCCGATTTTTTTTAATGTTACTGTTTAAGTTGTTGTTAGTAAGCCAGGTTATTTCATGGATGCAGGTTGATATAGTGGTGTAGTCTGGGGAGTCCAGTTGAATAGGGGTATATGCCATCAGCATATATGGCATATTGTATCTTGTATTTGTTGAATATTTTGCATATAGGCTGAATATAGATGTTGAAGAGAAAAGCTGGTAGTGATGAGCCTTGGGGAACTCCTTGAGAGGTACTGAAGGGTGCTGAGGTGAGGTTCCCAGATTTTACTTTGTTTATAATCTATTCAGAAGAGACAGAGAGAAAGTGGAAAAGGAGGAGGAGTAGCCTTGTATGTAAAAAGCAGTATTAAAGCTACTGCAATGCAGGGGGCATGGGGAAAAGAAGCAGCACTCTGGATTGTGTTGGAAAGAGGAGGTGCCACTGTCATCCATACTGCTGTAGCCAGCGATAACGAGCGCTGAAGGTGGGGGAAAGGCTCTCTGCACACTAACGCTGTGGATTCCTGGGCTGAAAACTAACGTGAGTGAAACCCTCGCGTTAGAGCAGATTTAAAGGGAAGAGAAACCATTTCCGTCAGCAATGTATAGCAAAGCCAGGGAAACCTACAAAAAGTGATAAGTGTGATACATGTGCACGGAACAAAAAGGCAAGTAAACATTGAAAATGACCCCAACAAAATATTAAAAAAACATAACCAAGCTGGGCAATAGTGATATTAATGGGAAACATCAAAAAACACACCCGAGAAAGCTCCAAAAAAAAGATATGAATATTGGAAGGGTCTACGCTCTGTCCCCATACAAGGTGAATGATCCCACAGTGAAATAGCGCTGATCAGGGTTTTCCCTTTCTATTGGACAGGTTTCCTATGGCATGCACATGTCCCGCAACAGCAGGGTGGGCATTTCGGAATGGGCAATTGGACAGATGCTGGAAAAGGGGATACAGAAGGCTGTAGGCGGAACATGCAGTGGTGCAGCTGCGCCACAGTGCGGACTAGGGTGATGCCTAGGTGGCTCATAGGAATGCTGAAACAGTAGAGCAGCCAGACAGCAACTGATGAGGGCCCAACATGGGCATGAGTGTGTTTCCCACAGTGGTAGGGGATAGTACCCAGCAGGTACCCCCAAGGGCACAGAACATTGGCAGGCGGTGCTGGGAGGAAGTGTGGACAGCTATGCAGGCACCCCTACCCCAGAACACACACCATAGGCAGCCGCCTACTGGCACACTGGATGGCCTGAGACTGCGCACCACCAGCAGAAGGGCATGTCAGCATGGGTGCCAGAGGGGTACTGGTGGTGGAGGGGGCAGTGGCAGCTGCCCACAGCAGACCATGGCCAGGCCCTGTCTGACGAACAGTCATGGAATCCCCAGGGAATGCACCATTTCTGTGGCAACAAGGTGGCGCAGTGCACACAGCCAGTGTGTTCAGGAGCAGAAGGTCACAGGTACAAGTCCCAGCTGTGGTATCTGCCAACCCAGTCCCCATATTTTACCCAGTACTAAAACGTGGTAATACAGACAAAACCGTTAGTGCAGATAATGTAAACATGCCCAAAACACCTACATTTTATCCTACAGAGCACAGACACCATAAACATGCGCATTACCTAGAGCAGAGTCTCCCAAAAGAGGTCCTGGAGAGCCAAAAACCATTCAGGTTCCATGCTGTCTCTCAAAAAATATGGCTGTGCTGCATTTCTATGCACTGCCCCCATGGTATGCAGATGTATCTCATGCATATTCATTAGGGACAGCATGAAAACCCGAACAGTGTTTGGCCCACCAGGACCGGAGTTGGGAACCTCTGCCTTAGAGCAGCGGCCAACAGGCCAACACACCCGCACCCACAGGCTCCATTATCCAAAGCCACCTGGAGAGGCAGGATAGTGGGCCATGTGTGCATCTCCCAATACTAGCACTTGCATACCTTAGCAATGCCACCCTAAACCTGGGAACACGGTACACATCTATCAAAAGGTTGCTATGATTAATGCAGATAACAATTCCTAAGTTAAGCACAGTTCTCTGATTGAGCTGCATCATAGCAACCTTTCTGATGTCTGTAGAGTGTGCTACAGGTCTTGTGTCTGACAGTGTTTACCACCCTGGGGAGTGACTCCAACAGTATTGCGTACCATAGCCATGGCTGCACTGAGCCCAGGACTGGTGCGGTGGCCAGGGCTGCCAAACACCTCTATAGTTGCACAATGCTGGCATAGGTGTGGGGAGTGTGTGGTGGCTGCCAACACCCTCCTCAGACCACACCGCTAGTACTGTTGCCAGTATTGGCCTGCCAATGTGCATAATGAGGAGCAAGGTACCATGGGAATAGCCTGGACAGGGTGGCCTGGCCTGGATGCATCAACACAGGGCATAGGGCAATGGCTTGGACATTGTAGTGCCCAGCCACAACCTGCACCGACAGGGTGGCCACAGCATGTCCTGCTGGGAGGTCACTCTCACCCTGACTGAGCAGTGACCACGGCATGGCTAGGCTCTCCCATAGTGCTATATTGTATTTCTCTTAAGTGATATATATAGGTTCCCCTCTCTGGGGGCCTAATCACTGACTTATCTGCTTGGTGGGTGTGCTCACATCCCAGCTTAGGGTGCACACATCTTTTCCAGGACCATGCACTGTGGACTAACTAGAAGACTGTCTACAGTTAGATGTGTATGGCTGGAACACCTTGCAGGGTCAGCGGCTGGTGACTCACTGTGCTTGCTGCTGGGGAATGTCAGATGGTGGTGAAGGGTAGCTGAGCATTTCCAGGCCTAATGTCTGTCTGCCATTGCCTTAGGGATGTGTACAGCTCTGTATTGGCTGCCCTGTAGAGTGCCTGCTCCCCAGCAAGACTGTCCTTGATGGCCTCCCCCCTGCACTGCCACCATTGCAGCGTGGTGGAACATGGATCTATTGGTGGGGGAATCCTGTCTCCCACCCTGAGCCACAGAGGGTGGGTTGGGTGGTGGTACATAATCTGCCTCTGGGTCCAAATACCCCCTGTCACTTACATCATGTTACCATAGCATCAACACAGAATATGCACTATTCTGGGTGCATTATAGCCCATAAGGGCTAGACCTGATTGACAACCACAGATGGACACTAATGTATCCTAGGTGGGTCTGCAGGAACTACCTATCACACACACTGGCACTGATGAGTACCTGCGACATGGCCTCTTTCAGTCATGGAAGGTGCTGCAGACCTGGTGCTGGCCACCCCACCTCACCATCAGGGTGAACACAATACCCACACAATGTGATGGTCTGTAGCTACTCTGTTGCCACTAACACACACCGTCGGCACCCCCTACCAGGCTGTGCATACCCCATCTTGTGATCATCTGTAGACTGCTGATTTGCATGTGCTGTGCATCATGGGTACGGGTGGGTTATCCCTATCCTGGCAGACTGGTTGTGTGGTGGCATGCAGTCCTTCTGTAGCCAGCCAGGGGTTTGTTAGTAGCTGTAGAGCTGTAGCCCACTGGTTACTTCACTGCCTGTGGAGCCAGAGGTCATGGGTTCGAAACCCCAGTGGGTTTTTTTGATAGGACTGTCTGAGGCATTGTCTATTTTTTAATGTACATTAGTGCTGCCAGCAAAACCACCCTCAGAGTACTGTACCCTTAATGTGCCTCATAGGGCGCCCCATAAAGCACCTTATAGGGCGCCTTATAAGGTGTCCTATAGGGGTTATTATAGGGTGTCTTGGCGGACAGTGCACCTTATAATATGGCCTATGGAGTGCCTTATAGGGTGCCTTATGCGGCACCTTAGGTTACGCCACTGTGAGGGTGTGTTTGCTGGCAGCACTAATTAAAATAAAAATAAGATGCCTCCAAAAGCAATACTTTAACCGTAAAAGGTAATGCCTCTGCCAGCCTTATGCATACTGGGGGATCGAACTCATGACCCCTGCACCATCAGTCAGTGTATTAACCATTGTGCTACAGCTCTGTTTCTGTGTTTGCATGTCTGCGCACCTACTTAAGATTACCGTGCGTTAACGTAGCAAAATGGGATTATCGCGCAATAATCCTGTTTTGCTACAATAAGACTGAAACGCCCACTCCTTATATGGCAGCCTGCACACTAGCGCCGGGCGCACGTTAAGACGGTTTAGTAAACATACCCCTTAGAATCTAGTAGCTGAGACCTTATTCACCCCACCCCACCATCGTCTTCACTGAAATGGGGGTGGGGGGGGAATCTAGCATAGCTGCTTTAGGGCCAGATTTACTGAGGCCATTTCCTCACCCCATATCTAACTGGAGACCTACAGGAGATTTTCCTGTTTGCCTGTGGCTCAGACTCAAACTCTCCTGTTGGTATGTGGTTCGCAGTTCTCACAAAACCATTGTGAGAGTTCCTGTACAGCATGGCTCTGACTTGCACAAAGCTATACTGTGCAGAGAAGAGGCAGCTTCTGTTCAAACAGCAGTTGCCTTCAAGAAGCAAGAAAGAGCAGGAATGCGGGACAGAAAAATTGTAGGTGCGAAATATAAATTTTTAGTCACCATAGTGACCTGGGATTTATTGCGCCCTGGCATATGGCACCTCTAGGATTTCTGAAGTTTAAATTCAACCCTCTGCAGACATCTGACCTAATGACGGCACAAAGAACTTTCCAAGGCAAGTGGATATATCATCTCAGGACACCCCCCTCCCCCCATATATCAAGTTTGCATCATTCAGCACATCCAGTTTAACATTAGCTGTGTTGTACAGAGAAATAATAGGTTGGCAAAATGTCCTTACAAGAATTTGACAGACAAATGGACAGTGAATATTTAATGTTGAGGTTCTTTTGACTTTTAACAAGCCAGGGTTGTCAATATGAGATGTATGGGTGCATGGTTAAGTGGTATTGGTAAAGAGAAGGAAATTTATACTTGGGAAAAGTATAACAACTAAACAACTCCCTTCATAGAGATTTTAATATTTCATTCCTATGGCCTCTTGCAGTATCCTAAGAACTCAATAAACCTTATCCTAGTTTTCCTGTTTGCATCACAGGGTAGTTTTGTCTTTGGGTCATGTGGCAGCCTTCATTTCATCAGTGCCTTGAATACATGTTGCTTCCTTTTCTCCACAGACACCCATTTTCTCGGCATGAAATTCCCATTTCCAATGGTTCAGGGTTCGTGATCTCTCAGGATGGGCTGATTGTGACTAATGCTCATGTGGTGGCCAACAAAAGGCATGTGCGGGTGAAGCTGTTTAACGGGGATACCTATGATGCTGTGGTGCAGGATGTGGATCCTATCGCTGACATCGCCACAATTAAAATCAACCCCAAGGTAGTGAGCACAAGTCCCCATTTCTTATGATGTTCTGGTGCCATCTCATTCATCATCAAAGCATAGCACTTGAAAATCAACAGAATATATTGTTGCTTTGAAAAAAATGCAGAATCTGACATTTGCTTTTAAGGGAAATGGCACAGAGCACAAGTGGTCATGAGTTTTCTTAGACTGATGCAGAGTTTTTATTCAGTGGTCATGCTTAGGGATCTGGGCTCGTTTCATGGGTGAGGCCATCCACATTCTTGTCAGGGATGCTATGAAGGTAAGTCCATCCCTTCCCCAAGGATCGTATTATCGTGCAGTGGTTGTATTTATTGCCACTACTACTGTGCATTTGTATAGCGCTACAAGACATATGCAGCGCTGCACAGACATGTAAGAGACAGTCCCTGTTCATCAGAGCTTACAATCTAGTCGAGACAGATAACAGTAGGTGTAGACAGGGATTCATCTAGGGAGAATGATAAGGAAACACAAAGGAGATCAAGGGAGTCAAGATCCGAAAGCAGCAGCGAAGGGGTGAGTTCTCAGCCTGGATTTGAAAAGGGCCAGAGAAGGTGCCTGATGTACAGACTAAGGTAGTTTGTTACAGGCATAAGGGGCAGCAAGGTGAAAGCGAAATCTGGAGTAAGCAATTTGCTAGAAGAGTGGAGTTTCTGGGGAGGGGTGTAGGGAGGTACAAGAGAGGGAAGATAATGAGGAGCTGCAGAGTGAATGCACTTATAGGTCAGCAGGAGAAGTTTGAACTGGATGCGGAAACGGATAGGGAGCCAATGAAGTGACTTCAAAAGAGGAGTAATATGAGCATGACGAGTCTAGTGGAAGATTAGCCATGCAGCAGACTGTTGAAGGGAAGAATGATTTAGTGGGAGACCAGCAAGGATTAGATTGTAATGGTCAAGGCGGGAGGTGATTAAAGAGTGGATAAGTGTCTTAGTGAGTTCAGAAAGGAATGGGTGGATTTTGTTGATCTTATAGAGAAAGCTAAGACCTGTCGTTTCTATCATTTGGATGTGTGTGGAGAAAGGAGAGAGAGGAGTCTGATGACCCCAAAGTTGCGAGCCAAGGAAACAGAGGAGTAGTAATCCACAGAGACTGAGAAAGGAGGAAGGGAGATGAGGGTTAGGGAGAAAAATAAGAAGCTCTGTTTTGGCCATGTCCAATTTCAAGCGGCGGTGAGACATCCAAGCAGCAGTGTCAGAAAGGCAGACAGAGATCTGGGTCTGGATTTCCGGAGAGATTTCAAGTGTAGAGAGGTAGATCTGAGAGTCGTCAGCATAAAGATGGCACTGAAAGCCATGGGAAGAGATGAGTGCGCAGAGGGACCTGGGTATAGAAAGAGAAAAGGAATTGGACCCAAGACAGATCCTTGGGCATACACCAGCTGAGAGCGGGATAGCAGCATAGGAGGATCCACCAGAACAAACACTGAAAGAGCAAAAGGAACGAGAAGAGGAGAACCAGTATAGAACAGAGCCCTTAAAACCAAGCGAGGACAGGGTATCAAGGAGAAGGTTGTGGTCAACAGTGTCAAAAGCAGCAGAGCGGTCAAGAAGGATGAGGACTGAGTAAAGGCCCTTGGATTTTGCCAGGAGCAAGTCATTGGAGATTTTGGCAGGAGCCATTTCAGTAGAATGTTAGGGATCCAGGAGGGCTTGAGAGGAGAGAAAATCAAGGCAGTGGTGGTGAACCACACATTCAAGTAGTTTAGAAATGAAGGGGAGGAGGGAGATGGGTCGATAGTTACTACAAGTAGGATCAAGTGAGGGTTTCTTGAGGAGAGGTGTAACTACAGCATGCTTGAAGGCTGCAGGGACAGTTGCAGTGGAGAGCGATAGGTTATAAGAACATAAGATATGCCATACTGGGTCAGACCAAGGTCCATCAAGCCCAGTATCCTGTTTCCAACAGTGGCCAATCTAGGTCATACGTACCTAGAAGTTTCCCCAAAAGACACAGGTTGAGAATATGAGAGATGGAAGGGACTACAGTGGAGGAGATGGGCTTAGGAGATTGGTGGGGATAGGATCAGAGGAGCAGGTAGTGAGTTTACATGAGGAAATAAGGCGAGTGGTTTCCTTAGAAATCATAGAAAAGGAAGAAAGGGTAGCAGAGGTAGAGAGGGAAAGTTGGGAGTGAAGAGGGGAAAGAGGAAAGTGGCTGACTTTGTGGGGAATTGGAGGGTGATCGTGTGGATTTTGTCATGGAAATAGTTAGCCAGGGTTTGGGCAGAAAGAAAGGGAGGGAGGGTTTGGAGGCAGAGGCACCTTGAGAGAGTTGAGAGTAGTAAAGAGATGGCGAGGATCAGAGGCAAGAGAGTTAGTCAGATGGACATAAGTCTTGTTTGGCGAGTACTATTTAGGACCCATAATTGCAGCACTCCAAAAGGAGCCCTAATACCTGCCCCCCCCAGCTGAGGACTTTGGCTCCAGTGAAATGGCTAAGTGAGCTGAAGGGAATATGAATGAGGTAAAAGTGTCATCTTGATTGCAGATGCTCATGGCGCTGGATTTTGGCCCCAGTTACATTTGACCTGAAAGCCCAAAGGACTCTTAGGTTCTGTACACACACCAGTGTAGTTTCTTAAACTTGTCTGCAGGAAGTGATTGAGGTTTTGGCAAACTTCTGTATGGTCCATTTTGTTAGAGGATTACAATAGGACAGACTGCTAACTGTAAAATGTAAAAGCTTGGCAGTTTTGCAGCTGTATGAACAGCTTTATGGAATCGATCTGAGCAGTAGAAAAGGGGCTGTAGCCCTAGACCTTCAAATGCCTTGGGGAAAGGTTGCTTGAACAATGACTTCAGCTTGCATTGGCTAGCATTAAAAACATGGGCATGTGTTTTGTACCAAGAAACGCAAGATACAACTGATCAAGTCATTATGTTTTATTCAGTTTATATCCCCCTCCACCTGGGCTCAAGGTGTTTACAAAAAAACATGTATTTAACCCAGTCTGACAAAACAGATTTAAGAACATAAAACAGTTATCAAATCTTTTCACTGAATAAAAACCTCCTAAGCTATCTGACATAATTGGCCAAAATAAAAAAAAAAACAGTCCTTGCAGTATTTCCATCCTCATACACTTGGCTAGATAGCATGATGTATTGAGCTTTACCTCTCTGAAAATCTTAGTCTGGGTCTTTTAAATTGAATTGTTCACAGCATAAGCAACCAATGTAATTTATTTATTTATTTAGACGGATTTGGTATACCGCTTTATCATTAAAATCAAAGCGGTTTGGCACATCAAACAATCAAAATTATTGTGTGGTCTGTAGCATGCAGTGGGGGTTTAGGATGTGTGGTGCAGTGTGCTTGATTTGTTGGTGAGCTATATACATAGTGTGTAATATACATATATACAAGGATGGAGTCATGAGAAAGGTGTTATTGATCATGGTCTGATATTGGCTTGAAGGTACTTCAAAAAGGAGTCAGTTCAGATGAGGTCTTTGAAATGTTCTGTGAATAGAGCAGTTTTAAGAAGCTTTCTGAAGTCCTTGAGGTCTTTGGTAGATCTTAGGTGGTCTGGGAGGGAGTTCCATAAAGCGGGCGCTGCTAGGGAGAGTGCCCTTCTCGATGTGGCCTGGGTTGTTTTGGCAAATTCCTTTGGTGTGCAGATGGTGTCTGAGGTTCCTTTTCTTCTTGGTCTTTTGTTGTTGTCGGTTTTTATGAGAGGTTGTAGGCTGTCAGCTGAGATGTTGTGTATTATTTTGAATATGTTTATAATTACTTTGAAGTGGATTCGAGAGTTAATTGGGAGCCAATGTAGGTGGTATAAAATGGGAGTGATGTGGTCTAGATTTGTGCTACCTGTTATTAGTCGTGCGGCTGTGTTCTGTGCAAGCTGTAGTGGCCTCATGGCTTTTTTAGGTAGCCCCTGGTATATGTGATTGCAATAGTCTAGAGTGGGAATGATGAGGGCTTGACAGACTGTTCAAAAATGCTCATGAGCGAGTATCGGTTTGAGCCTTCTGACTGTCCTCATTTTGATGTAGGCGCTCTTTGTGGTTTTTGCAATGTGGGATTGGAGGTTGAGGTCCTTGTCGAGCGTTACTCCCAGGTATTTTATTTCTTGTCTTACTGGTATAATGATGTTTAGGTTGATGGTGGCCGTGGGTGAAAATGACGGGTTTCTTTTGATGAATAGAGCTTCAGTTTTGTTGTAGTTTACTGTCAGATTGTTTTCCTGAAGCCATTTCATCATTTGTTGGAAGCAGTTGGCTATGTTGGAGTAGTCTGGGTTGTCCAGCTTGATTGGTGTGAATATCATAATGTCGTCTGCGTATATGGTGTACTGAATCTTGTGGTCCTTGATGATGTCGCAGATGGGCTGTATGTATAGATTGAAGAGCAGGGCGGAGAGTGCTGAGCCTTGTGGGACTCCTTGAGAGGTCTCTGATCCACATTTGACTTGTAGCTGTCTGTTGGTCAGATATGATGTAAACCAATTCAAGGTGGTGCTGTGTAGTACTGCCTCCTGGAGTCTAGTTAGTAAGGTTGTGTGACAGACAGTGTCGAATGCTGAGGAGATGTCTAGGAATATCAGGATGACGCCCATTCTGGTGTTGTCGATCGTGTGTAAAAGACTGTTGAATAGTTGTATTAGTAGAGTTTCCACCCCATGGCTAGGTCGGAAGCCGTGTTGATTGGGGTCCAGGGGATTGTGGATGTCAATGTGGTGTTGGAGCTGATGCTGGACTACTTTCTCGATGATTTTGGATAGGAATGGTAGGCTTGATATGGGTCTGTAGGCGGCGGGGTCAGTTTTAGCTAAGGTAGTTTTCTTCGGCATCGGACGTATTGTGGCTAGCTTCAGAGCATTTGGCATTATTCCTTTGGAGAGAGAGTTATGTATTATTCTCCGTATGACTTGCGTCAGGTCTTCTTTCATTTCTTTAATCCAGGATACTGGGCAGGGGTCTGTAGGGGCGGTGCTGGTGTTAATGTTAGTTATGATTTTGGAGAGCTGTTCGATTGATTGGATGTTGAATGTGCCCCAGCTCTGTTTTGGTGTGGATGTCCTGTGGTTAACAATCTTGTTGGTGTTTTTATGTGTTGCAGTGAATTTGTTCTTGAGGTGATCCGCGAAGGTCTGTGGGTCTATTTGTTGCTCGTTTCTGTTGTAGGGCTCTTTGAGGGTTTTTATGATTTCGTAGAGCTCCCGGGGTTTATTAGTGGACTTCGTGATAAGGTTTGTGTGGAATTCTTTCTTCTGTTGGTTGATTAGGTTGTTATAGTCCTTTTGTTTTATCTGGTATTGTTTCTGAAGGGAGGCTGATTTGTTGCATCTCCAGCTGCGTTCAAGTAGTCTTAGTGCTCTTTTTGCTATGCGTATGTCCTTGGAGTACCATGGTGTGGAGCAAGGATTTGTGGTGTGTGATTTTTGTGGTCTGCAGGCAACTGGCTTGGCAGCAGAAGAAATGATGTTCCATTTTGAGGTTTGATAATCTATGTCCGTAGTCTCGGTGTTAAGGAGGGGTAGTGTGTTTTGAGTGAACTGTTCCTTGTTGAAGCTTTTGAATCTCCTGGTTGGGGGGGTGTTGTCTGTGCTTCTTTGAGTTTGTTGGATGCAGTTGTATCCTTATTAGGTGGTGATCTGACCAGGGTACTGGTGTGATGCAGGGTCCTGAAATGAGGCTTCCTTCCTTTAGGTTGTTCGGAGCAAAAATGAGGTCGGGGGAATATCCGAGCCTGTGGGTGGGTGAGTTGATCATTTGGGTGAATTGTAGAGAGTCCATGTCTGTTAGGAAGGCTTCTGCTTCTTTTCTGTTGGTAGATCTGAGATTGAAATCTCCAAGTACTATAAGTTTGTGCAGGTTGTTGACTGTGCATATTGCTTCTAGGATTGATGATATTCCTCAGACATTCAAAATCTTCACCATCCTTGCAGCTGTATTTCTGGATTAGTTGCAAGCCTATTGATCTAACATTTAGGCAACCCTATATATAGGGCATTGCAGTAGCCCAGTCTCAATCTTGACAGTGCATGTACCACTGTACATAAGTCCCTCTGATCTTGATATGGCTTCAAAATACACACTATCCATAACTGGGGAAAAAAAGGATCATGTTGCACTAGATATTTACTTATATAATATCAAATTAAAGGCTACCTCTTTTCCCAAGCATTCCCTTCTGCTGTCTCTGAGCTGCTTTCCCCTGGCTAGTTGTTGGCTGCGCGCTCGGTTGCACCTTCAGGCTGCCTCCTCCCCCTTCCTTGTGTGGTCTTGTTTGTTTTTCCACTCTCCTGTAGTCTTATGCTGCTATTTTTTGTTTTTGTAACCTAGGCCCACCGTAGCCCTTTCTGTCCTCGTGATTGGCTTGTCTTTTGTTGTCTGTTGCTTTGTATTATAATTTATATTGTACACCATCAAGTTATGGTCCATAATTGGCGGTATTATCAAATAAATTAAACACTAACTCCTAATTATTATCCTCCTAGACCAGTCCAGACGAGTGGGTTATGCTCACTTGCCAACAGGTCTTTCAGTGAGGTCTCTGCTGGTGTAGCACTGAGAGAACCAGTATTTGCCTTGAGCAGGTGGCAAGCTGTATGAATTGGTGCAGCAGTGCAGATAGGCCATTCTCTGCTGGCCCCAGACTACAGTGCTGTGGCCTGTTTGACTGAGACCTGAACATTTGTTTAGAGCTCGGGTATGCCTCTCTCTCCTGGAGCTGACAGCTTGCCCAGTGTCCGGTGCCATTATGCATGGACTCCTAGCGCTTGGTGTACTGGAGAGCAGACAGGAGGATCCTACAGGGCCCCTAAGAGGGGTTGGTAAGGCAGGTCCAGGTCCCCTCCTTACATCTTACTGTCCTTTTATCTACATGCCTTTTTTCTGATTGTGTTTTCCCTTCTATTGAATTCAGTGAGTTGTATTTGGCTTTCTTGTTGCTTGCAATAAAGCAGTGCTCTAAGTAAAACAAAAAAACAAAGAAATTAAAAACAAAGCTTTTATCCTCAGCAGCTGGGCCTCCCAATCCTGTATGGGCTTCTGGGGCTTCCTTGCTCAGCCACTGTCCTCATCAATTGTTACATCCCTTCCCAGCCACCTCAAGTAAGAATTCTTACTTTATAGGGCAACTCTCCAATTAGCTACACACAGGGACATAGAACAGCACTGTTAGATCACACACAAAAGTGGTTAACTGCTTTTTCTCTTAAGGGACAGCTGAGGAAAGTTTAGGGTCTTTGGTAGGTCTCTCTTGTTTACTTCAACCAGGAAATGCCTGTTTCCCATCAGCCCCAGCAGGCACAACAGAGCCGTGAGGGAGATACTCCCTTCGCGGCTCTGAAAGCCAGCGTGAGAGGGAACGGATGCAGGGAGGGAGGGCTCTGCCGGGCAGGGGGGGCCCCGCGGACACTCGATCTGCTGCTGCCACAGCGGCAGCAGCTAGCTTTTTTTTTGTTTGTTTAATTTTGCTGATGGGGGGGGAGGGGGTTAGGTAGGACTGGCTATGGGCTGATGGGGTTAGGACTGGTAATGGGCTATTGGGCTAAAACTGAAAATGGAGTGATGGGGGGGTTAGGACTGGAAGAGGGCTGATGGGGTTGTTAGGATTGGCAATGGGTTATGGGGGGGCTAGGACTGGAAATGGGCTGATGGGGTTAGGACTGGTAATGGGCTATGGGGGGGGGCTAAGAATGGAAATGGGCTGATGCGGGGCCTAGAAGGGAGCGGATGCTGGGTGGGGCTGGAACTCACAGGGAACTGATGTTGGGGGAGGATTAGAATGGGATGGGGCTGGGAGAGTGAAATGGAGAGGGGAAAAATATTTTGTGTGGGAGGGAAGAAAAATCTACAATTGGCCGGGTATTGGGAGAGTACGTGGGGATTGAGGATGGAGAGGTAAAATTTGAGTGGATGAAATAGGAATGAGCAAAAGGAGAAAGATTAGTATGTTAAAGCAGATGTAGAGAGAGAATGGAAAAATCTAGAAGAGAGAAGAAAGGACAAATGGACAGCAGACGATGGAGAGTTAGCAGAAGACACAAAGAAACCAGAAGAAAGTGGATGGAGCAATTGCAACTGAAAAAAAATGCACAAAAGGTAGAAAGATATCTTTTATTTTGAATTTATTAACTGGAATATATCAGCTCTGGGAAATGTGCATCATTAACGTCTGCGCTTTGTTTAGTATAAGAGGAAATTTAATTTATAGTTTTATTTCTACAGTGTTGTACATTCCAAGTTTGGCTTTTGGGGTTCCCAGTTTAATTGTCTTCCTGTTTCTAAATTGTGATTCCTTGTTTGGTGATGGTCTATGTTCTGCATGTGTAACTGAGCTGAGGTATTCTGTTTATGTAATTCCTTTTTGACAGTGTCACTTGTTCTCTTTCCCCAGTAGGTCATGTATTGTTATTCTCTGAAATGTATTGGTTTAATATTTGCAGTGTTGCCTTTTGATAGGTAGGGTCTGGTGCTTTGTGAGTCCTGGTAGTGCTGTTATGATACGGTGGGTTTGCTATGTGTTCTAAATGTCCAAAAATAATTGAATGAAAAGGAGGACTCACTTCGAGAGCAGGAAAGTTCCTGTTCACGGTGAGTGATCCGACAAAAATTGGTAATAAGGTATAGGATTTAAATTCACATACTAGTGTATGGTATTTTTGGGGGAAATAGGTAGGGGTATAGTTCCGATAAATATGGGCTGCGTTTGAAATCAAAGTATATTTTTGGCAGTTGGGATTGATTTTTCTGGGGTGTATTTTTCAGTATTTAATGTGTTCTAAATGGGCAGTATTTATAGTAGTTCCTAATGTGCCTGGCGGTTGGCACTGGATTATAGTAATGTAGAAATCTTTTAGTCTTTCTTTATCCATACATTCATTAAGAAGCATGTTTTATTAAAAGTTAGTGTATGGTGACATTATGCAAATATTTATGCAAATGATGTCCTTATGCAAATTAGGCCCTGCACCAAGTCTCCGCACATGGCCCCGCACCCCCCTTGGCCGCCCCTGACTTCAACAGGTACCAAAGCTCCACCAACTGAAAGATGGCTGGAAAAAATCGTATTGCCAAAGCTGTTGCTCTTGTTACATACAGCTTCTGCCTCTGTCCAGACAGAGAGCCCGAGCCATTCAAAGAACCGGTTCCATGTGCAGGATGCCTGTGAGCTGAGGCATTGTGGATTAAACTAGAAATAGTGAAAGGGAGATGACAAAGGGTATAGGTAAATGGAGCTCACTCTGAGGAGGAGGTTACCAGTGCTGTGCCGCAGGGATCTGTCCTTGGTCCAGTTTTTTAACATCTTTGTTAGTGGAATTGCAGAAGGTCTGTCGGGTATGGTTTGCCTCTTTGTGGATGATACCAAAATCTGCAATAGAGTAGATACCCAGAAAGGAGTAAATAACATGAGGTGGGATCTAGCTAAGCTTGAAGAATGGTCAGGAATTTGGCAGCTGAGATTTAATGCTAAAAAATGCAGGGTCACGCATTTGAGCTGCAAAAATCCAAGGGAGCGGTACAGTGTAGGGGGTGAAGTACTTCTGTCCACAAAAGAAGAGCGGGTCCTGGGTGTGATTGTGTCTGATCTTAAAGTAGCTAAAAGGTAGAAAAGGCAATGGCGAAAGCTAGAATGATTCTTGGGTGCATAGGGAGAGGAATGGCCAGCAGAAAAAAGGTGGTGATGGTGCCTCTGTATAAGTCTTTGATGCAACCTCATTTGGAGTGTTGTGTGCAGTTCTGGAGACCACACCTTCAAAAGGACATAAACAGAATGGACTCTGGGCAGAGGGTTGCTACCAAAATGGTTAGTGGTCCTTGTTATAAAGCATATGAAGGCAGACTTAAAGATCTTAATATGTATACATTAGAGGAAAGGCAGGATAACGGAGATACGGTAGAGATGTTTAAATACCTCCATGGCATAAATGCACAAGAGGAGAGTCTCTTAAAAGCAAGCTCTGTTACAAGGGGACATAGGATGAATGTGAATGGGGAATAGACTCAGGAGTAATATGCAGAAAAATTTCTTTACGGAAAGAGTGGTAGATGCATGAAATTGTCTCCCAATGGAAGTACAGTCAAACCTTGGTTTTCATTTGCCCCAGTTTTCGTTAGCTTCGGTTTTTGACGACTGTTTTTGGTTGCAATTTTGTCCTGGTTCTCGTACATCCGCTCGGTTTTCATACTTGTTTTTGCGATTGAGCTCTTTGCTTTCAGCAATCCTTACTGTAATCAAGGAGTGAGAGTGTGGCTTCTGACGCTCCCTGCTGATTGGCAAACTTGAGGGATCTGTGTGTGTGCTGTCCGGTGAGGTGAGAAGTGCCGAGAGCTGTTCTGCTGATGCTGAGAATTGGAGGCGGGGGAGAGAATCGGCGATCAGAGGTGTGTGAGAGAAGTGCCGGGAGCTGTTCTGCTGAGAATCGGAGGCGGAGAGAGAGTCGTTCTGCTGCCTGGTTGAGACTTCGGGGCTCGTGCTGCTGCAGCCATTGCCACATGGCTCTGGAACGCATCCTCAGCTCTGCGTTCCAGGTTGGCTGAGCGGGAGAGTGCTGTTTCCGGTGGCTGTTGCTGGCGCCTTTACTGGAGGCTTTTTTTTTTTTTTTGTGGATCCTTCTTCGTGTTTGTTTGTTTTTTTTTAATTCAAAACAGGCTCTTCCATATGCCAACAAGAGTCTTCAATAAAGGTAAGTGTGATGTTAAATGTTCATTTATCCATTTCATTAGTCATTTATATTTCTCATTTTTTTCTGTATGTAAAAATATATAGTTATTCTCTATAAAATGTATTTTTTGTGAATATTTTTGGGTGTCTGGAACGGATTAATTGGATTTATATTATTTCTTATGGGAAATATTGCTTCAGTTTTCATATGTTTTGGTTTTAGTCAGACTTTTTCGAACGGATTAATCATGAAAACCGAGGTTTGACTGTAGTAGAGACGAGGTCAGTATCTGAATTTAAAAAAAAAAAAGCATGGGACAAACACAGAAGATCTCTAAAGAAACAAAGGGATTTTAGTATTTGATATGGAAGGGCAGACTAGGCCATGTGGTCTTTTTCTGCCATCAGGTTTGTAGGTTTCCCCAGTCAGCCTTATAGGTGCCAGGACTCCTTTTTTCCTGTGGATCTGTTTTTGGTAGTATTTTTTTCAGTCTGTTTTTTCCCTTTGTCCTTGCACTGCTCTTTCCTAGTGTCCTCTAATTTTTGCCCTGATTGTAGTGGGAATGCCTGGGGCACACATTTTCAGAATGTTGAGACCTCCACGGGTCCCGCCTGTGGGCATCATGACCATTTGCGATTTGTCTTTTGGTCCCTGTGGAGGGGCAGGAGCTATAGCCTCAAATCTGTTGGCCCCAGGTAGCCCTTTGAGGCTCCTTTTTCAACATGCTTGAGCTGCAAGTTCAGAAATGACTCACCGGCTGTTTTCAGTGTTTTCTAGTCTTGACAGCCTCCATAGTTGGGTGTCTTTCCCAGGCCTCCCCTATGGGGGACCCTTGAACGTCTTTGTTGTGGGTGGTAAATGGTTTAAGTGCCCCCACTTCACCCTTTTCACTTGTCCATTCCTCCAGTAACATTATTGCCTGTGGGAGGTAGTTGGGATGCTGCATAGACTGCCATTTCTCAAGATAGGCTAGTGGAAGGGGCAGATCAGAGATCCTAGCCTTTCTCAGAAGGGACTTTCCTATGACCTTTTAGGATACTGTAGCATCCCTGCATGTGGTAGAGTCTGCTTTTGTGCAAGGTTAGCAGGCAGGCCCTTTTCTGGAGGATTCTGCGATCCTGCTACATTCATTCCTCTACCTGATCCTATGTGGCAGCTCATCTCTCTTGGGGTAAAAACCCCCTGAGCTGGATGCCATAGGCTCTAAGACCCTGTCTCAGTTGTGCTGTCAACCCTAGGGTAAGTTAGATCAACCTTTTGGGTTCTCTCTGGTGGAGGCCCTCATTATGGCAGTGACGCAGCATATGTCCATCCCAGTGGATGGGAGTGCTGCGACCAAAGAGGGTTGAGGATCTCCTTAGGAGCGTTTTGGTGACTGGTACCAGCTCACCAGTGATACTGTGCAGGCCTAATGGATTGAGCTCTCTTACATTGGCCTCAGATCTGCTGGGAAGTCCAGAGGCTGAACAGCCAAGAAGTGGTATAATGGTTATAGCATTCAGCGGAGATGGGCCCATGTCCCAGTATTACTCCTTATGATCTTGGGCAAGTTACTTGATCCTCCAGTGAGATTGGGATCTGGAGCTTCTGCTTGGTTTGACTTGATCAGCATCTCTTCCAGATCCATAGTGGTGGTGGTGATAGCAAGGCTGGCCCTAGAGTTGGTTTTAAGTATTGGTGCCCTAAGTGATCCTCAAGCTTTACACCTTCTCTTGCTTTCAAAATCCTATTATTTAGCTTTGAATGCCCTGTTTTTGCTGCCCTCTAAGTTTCTGCCCTAGGGGCTGCCTAGTTTGCTTAGTGTTGGGCCGGCCGTGGTTGGTAGTACCTAGGCGGTAGCTTTGGCTCTGCAGTTGGTCAGTTAATGCTGTCTCCATATTATGGCTGAGGAAACTTCCCTTTTTAAGGGTAGGTTGCACATTGAGGAGTATCTGGAGAGACTGCTGAAGGTTTTGGAGAGACTTGGTACAAAGGTTTCTGGAAATCAGGCCTAAGGGCTTTAGGACTGCCTCTCACTGGGTCTTACGTAGAGGATGAGATGTCCTTAGACATTTAGTCGAGCAATTGCAAGTTTTCTGTGTAATTTACTCCAATAGACCCCAAATAGTTTTTGTTTGACACAATGGCAGAAGGGTTGTGGAAGGAGACTTTGAGTTTCACAGAAGAGTATATTTCTGACATTTGCAAGGAGCCTACCCCTTTTTCTGCAGGAGAGGACGTTGAAGCTGAAGGTTCTCGGGTGGACTGGGACTCCGTCCTTAAATTGGAAAAGCAAATAGTGAAATTAGAACTTCACAGGTTTTCATTGATTGAATACCTGAAGCGTCAGCAGATCCCCCGGAGACTTCGCATCTACAAAGAGCCCAAAATGCAGGCCATAGACTCGGTCTTCTTGGAACAGTGGAATCAGGTGCTCACCAAATGTTCCTGGATAATTCTTGCAGCAGTGTTCTGGGCCATCTGTAGGGGGTGGAGGGCTTGTTTTGGGAGGCCATTGTATATGATATTAAAATAATTAAGAATGGGTGTGATTATGGATTGGAATAGATCAGGGTTTAGTAAGGGCAGGGGATTCTTCAGTGTTCTCAGTTCATGGTATATGGAATTTATTCTCTTTATTTGAGCTTGAAAGTTTAGCTTTTGATCCAATATAATGCCCAGATATTTAACTTTGGTCTTCACCTTGGTGGGGCAAACATCGAATTTCAGAAGTGGAGGTGGTGAGAAGGATGGATCTGTTTAAAAAAATATGCTGGGCTTCCTGTTTTTTTCTTGATTAATGAGGAGGGTTGTGTTGCTTAAGCCAGCATCTTACCTCATGGAAGCACGTGTCTAAGTTGGAGAATTCTGGTTTGCGGTGTTACATGGTGTGTAGAGCATACCCATGCCCTCTGCAAAGTATAAGATATGCCATACTGGGTCAGACCCAAGGGTCCATCAAGTCCACTATCCAGGTCACAAGCATGTATCAGGTTCCCAAAAGGTATACAGATTCCATGCTGCTTGTCCCATGGGTAAGCAGTGGATTGCCTCAATCCTCTTTAATAATGGTTTCTGATCGTGTCCCCAGTCTAGTCCCGAAACCTCTGGGTTCCCAATCTCAACTAACAGCTTGGAAACTGAGAAACTCCACCTTTTTGTGACATCATCAGTATAACTCACTGGAGAAACAATTGGGGCTTCTTTAGGGAATTGTAGTTTAGTTTAGTTAGGAGTTTTGATTATTCTGGTAGGAGAATTTTACTTTTGAAGTCTGTTTCTTTAAATTTTGGAGCACTCCAGTTCTCTAGCTCTGGGTCCTCCTCCCCCCCCCCTTTTTTCTCTTCTGGCCTCTGTAAAACTGGGCGTTAAACCGGGACCGACTGCATCAAAAGTTTTGCCTGAGACGCAGCAGAGTCCCGGTTCAGATCGGGGAGTGCAGGGCTGAAAACGGAGCTTTGCTCGTGCCGTGCAGAGGATTCTGCCTGCCAGCGCGCCCGGCAGCTCCTTCCCACCAAAGGAAGCCTGTGCGGTAAGTGTTCCTTGGGGGTAATTTCTTCTGCACGGGGGACTCAGGGGCTGAGTTGGGCTCGTCTTAATGGGCCGGACAGAGCCTTTACCCGCCCGCGCTTCTGCGGTAAGCGTTTCTGTGCCAGCGGCCTGTTTTTTCTTTCAGCGCGCTTTCGCACCTTTTTTGCCTCGCAGCCCTGCCGCGTGGCGGCGGTGCAGTTGTGCTGCGGGTCCGGAAAATGTAGTTTCCTTGCGGTTCAAGTCTTACTAGTACATCAGTACAGAGTTGGGGGAAAAAAAAAGGGAGTAAGCCGAACAGTAAAATTAAAGTTCAAAGGGGGCAGAAACGAACGGCTTAGGAGCAGGGAAACTATCAGGATTTCAGTGTTCTCTGCTTGTCTCCCTGCAGCTGCGGCTTAGTGTCCGTGTTAGGCTTTGGTGTTTAAAGCATCCCGGGGCTGTTCAGCGCAAGCACCTGGGACTAGTCTTCAGGCAGACAGAGTGCTCATTACAATGCCCTCCAAACCCCTTTGTGTTGTGTGCGGGGCGCAGAAGGGCACGAATGCAGGGGTCTGCAAGGCATGTGTGGGAGAGGCCGGTGAAGCGGACAAGCTCTCCACGCAGGCGATCAAGGCTCTGGGGTCTTCCCCGGAAACCTCGGCATCCCTGATGCTGGAACTAGCACAGGAGGAGCCAGTGCCAGGGCCCTCTTCAGGCTCGGGCGCCGGCTCTCCTCCGGCGGTATTTCCCAAGGAACTTTCCGCCATTTTCTCTCAGCAGTTTGTTGCACTGCTTCAACAGTCGGCTTTCAGTAATATTTTGCAGCAGAATCTGCCGGGCGAATCCAGCAGAGCCAGGAAATGTCCGGCGTCTCCGCGGATGCCAAGTTCCCTGAGTAGAAGCAAGAAGCTGCGCGGAGAAGGGGAACTGAGAGAGCCCTCAGGTTTGTCGGAGGATCCTCTGTCAGATGAGGAAGGCCATAGTGTAGCGTTGGAGGAAGAGTTAGAAGAGGGAGAGATTTCAGAAAAAGATCAGGCTAGGGTTGTGAGTGTTCAGGAGAGAAGAGCTGCCGGCTCTCATTGTGGAGACCCTTAAGGCGCTCAATATGCCGGAGCCTGGGGCAGCGGAGGATGAGGCATTGGAGGATCCTTTGTTGCAGGTTTTCAGGAAGACTCAAAGAGCGTTCCCGGTGCACAGGGTATTTCAAGAGATGATTCAGGAGGAATGGAACATCCCAGAAGCACCTTTGAAAGGCGCGAGGGTTATGAGCCGGTTGTACCCCTTATTAGACCGGGACAAAGAGGTTTTCAAGCCTCCCAAGGTGGACGCGGCGGTCTCGACAGTGACCAAGAAAACAACCATCGCTGTAGAAGGTAGTGCGTCCCTCAAGGACATTCAGGATAGAAAGCTGGATGTCTTGTTAAGGCATGTTTTTGATGTCAATGCCATCTCCCTGCAGGCGGCCATTTGCGGAGCTTGGGTTTCTAGAGCTTGCCTTCGATGGGCTCAGCAAGTCCAGGAGGGTCAGCAGTCTCCTTTGGCGGGTGAAGCGGCTCGGCTAGAGTCAGGAGCTGCCTATCTGTCTGATATCCATTATGACCTTATGCGAGGTCTATCCAAGAGTATGGCGTCGGCGGTGGCTGCGAGACGATATCTATGGTTACGTAATTGGGCGGACGATAGCTCGTCTAAGTCTCGGTTGAGTAAGTTGCCTTTTAAGAGGCATCTGCTCTTTGTCGAGGATTTGGACAAGGTGGTCAAGGACCTCGGGGAGTCCAAAGGTGGAAGGTTGCCGGAGGATAAGCCCAAGGTTGCACGTGGGGCACCGGGGGCCCGCGGTCAGTTTCAGGATTTTTGCCATTTTCGGTCCCAAAGGGCCCCTTCAGGTCAAAGGGGGCGCTTTCCCTACAGAAACCAGGGTTTCAGGGGATTCCGGGGAGCGGGCAGAGGTTTCGGTTTCACTTCCTCCTCCTCCTCCCTTAACCTTAAAAAGTCAAAATGAGATGAGGGGGGCCCAGTCGCCCATCATTCCCGTGGGAGGACGTTTGCAGGAGTTTTATCCCGCCTGGGCCCAAATTACATTGGATCAGTGGATGTTAGAAGTTGTTCGGAAAGGCTACGCTCTGGAGTTCTTACGTCCAGTACGGGAAACTTTCGTGCAGTCTCCCTGCAGGGCGGTGGCAAAGTGTGCAGCTCTGCGGGAGACGGTGCAAAGGTTGCTGGACCTCAGAGCGATAGCTCCCGTTCCCGCAGAACAGTCCGGGTGCGGTCGATACTCCATTTACTTTATTGTCCCAAAGAAGGACGGGGGAGTTCGGCTGATCCTGGACCTCAAAGGAGTCAACCGCTGCCTCCGGGTATCACATTTCCACATGGAAACGCTCCGCTCCCTCATAGTGGCGGTTCGACAAGGAGAGAGTATCTCACCTCTCTGGACTTGTCGGAGGTTTACTTTCATATTCCCATACGGCCGGAACATCACAGGTTCCTCAGATTTGCAGTTCCGTTCGGGCATTTTCAGTTTCAAGCGTTGCCCTTCGGCCTGGCGACGGCTCCAAGGCTCTTTACCAAGGTCATGGTGGTGGTGGTGGTGGCGGCTCTGCGAAAGGAAGGTATTCTCGTGCATCCTTATCTAGGCGATTGGTTGATCCGGGCGAAGTCGCAGGCCGAGAGCGAGCGGGCCATGGCCCGGGTAGTAAGTGCTTTGGAGAGTCTAGGTTGGATAGTCCAATATGTCCAAGAGTCGCTTGCAGCCTTCCCAGAATCTGGAATACCTAGGAGCGCGCTTCGATACGCAGCTCGGGAAGGTGTTTCTTACGGAAAAGAGGGCACTGGACTTGCAGAATCGGGTGTGCAGATTTCTAAAGCTCAGGGCTCCCTCGGCATGGCATTACTTGCAGTTGTTGGGCACCATGGCGGCAATGATAGAGACGGTGCCGTGGGCGAGAGCTCATATGAGACCCTTACAGAGGGCTTTGCTGCGTCGGTGGTCGCATCAGTGAGACCCTCTCTCCCAGAGACTGGTCTGCCTGGAGGAGACCCGTCTAGCCTTGCTCTGGTGGTTGCTTCCCGAATCGCTGGAGAAGGGGAAGCTCCTGGAAGCTCCGGCTTGGGTGGCCGTGATGACAGATGCCAGCCTACTGGGCTGGGGAGCCCATTGTCAGGGCAACTTTGCGCAGGGGTGCTGGGACGTTCAAGAAAGGACGTGGGCGATCAACCGGCTGGAGCTAAGGGTGGTGTCTCTGGCCTTGCAGGAGTTTCGACAGTTTCTAGGAGGGAAAGCGGTCCGAGTGTTGTCAGACAACGTGACGGCGGTGGCCTACATCAACAAGCAAGGCGGCACCAGCAGCGTGTCTTTAGAGGCTGAGGCTCTCTGTGCCTGGGCGGAGGCCAACATTGTGGATCTGTCGGCAGCCCATGTGGCCGGGGTAGATAATGTGGAGGCCGATTTCCTCAGCCGGGTGAAGGTGGATCCCGGGGAATGGGTCCTGCATCCCGAGGTGTTCGAGATGGTGGTTCGCAGGTGGGGCGTGCCAGTGATGGATCTCATGGCAACCTTCGAGTCGGCAAAGTGCAGCCGTTTCTTCAGCAGGCGCAGAGAAAGGATGTCCGAAGGCGTGGACGCCCTTTTGCAAGTCTGGCCGGAGGAGCAGCTGCTATATGTCTTCCCGCCGTGGGTTCTGATCGGACGGGTCCTGCAAAGAGTAGAGGGATTCCGGGGTCATGTAATCCTGATTGCGCCAGATTGGCCACGTCGCCCCTGGTACGGGGACCTGGTGAGGTGGTTGGTGGCAAAGCCCTGGCGTCTCCCCGACAGAGCAGATCTGTTGTCCCAGGGTCCTCTAGTCATGCCTCATGTGGGTCGGTTCTCTTACGGCCTGGCTCTTGAGAGGTCGCGGGGGGTATTCGGCGGTCATTTCTACCTTATTGAAGTCCAGAAGGCGGTCGACTTCTTTGGCGTATGTTCGCATTTGGAGGATCTTTGAGGCCTGGTGTAGTGATCGGCAGTGCCAAGCTCTGAGGGCTTCTCTTCCGCAGATTTTGGAATTTTTACAGAATGGTTTCGAGACAGGCTTGGCGGCGGCTTCGTTGCGAGTCCAAGTAGCTGCCTTATCTTGTTTCAGAGGCAGACTGGCGGGTCAGTCGCTAGGGGCGCAACGTGATGTGAAACGATTCTTGAGAGCGGTGTCCCTGGTTAGGCCTCCGGCTAGGCAGGTGTTTCCCAAATGGAGTCTTCCCTTTGTATTGGAGGCGTTAGAGGGGGAGCCTTTTGAGCCGTTGGCTCGTGCGTCGCTCAAGGATCTTACTCTGAAGGTAGTGTTTCTGGTGGCAGTCAGTTCGGCTGGACGGGTTTCCGAATTACAGGCGCTTTCCTGCAGAGAGCCCTACCTTTCCTTCTTTGCGGCTAAGGTCGTGTTGAGGCTGGTGCCGGCTTTTCTACCGAAGGTAGTTTCAGCTTTCCATGTCAACCAGGAAATCTCCTTGCCAGTGTTGGCCAGGGATAAGAGTGATTCTTCGGCGGAAAGGCTACATCTTTTGGATGTCCGGCGGGCTTTAAAGAAGTATCTCAGAAGGACGGCGTCCTTTCGGAAGTCGGACAGGCTCTTTGTGCTTTTTGCAGGGCAGAGAAAGGGCGAAGCTGCATCAAAGGCATCTATTGCACGGTGGATTAGAGAAGCCATTGAGTCGGCTTATTTGTTGAAGGATAGAGTAGTGCCGGAAGGTTTAAGAGCACATTCCACGAGGGCGCAGGCTGCTTCCTGGGCGGAGGTGCGTTTGGTTTTGCCGGTAGAGATTTGTAGGGCGGCGACTTGGTCGTCTCTCAATACCTTTGTTAAGCACTACCGCCTGGATGTGCAAATGGCGGAGGAGACCTCATTCGGATCAGCGGTTCTTCAGGCTGGTCTGCCAGGTCCCTCGCGTGGTTGAGTGTGTACACTGCTCTGGTATGGACCCAGAGGTTTCGGGACTAGACTGGGGACACGATCAGGAAGGTGAAATTAGACTTATCTGCTAATTGTTGTTCCTGGAGTGGAACCAGTCTAGTCCCGTATCCCTCCCAGAGTTTCTTGGCAACGGATGTCTGGACTTTCTACCAGTTTCACAGGTGAGCTGTGTTTTTTCCATTATTTGCTATTGGGGGCTGGCTCTCCTTCCTTGGGGCGAGGGGTGGACTGCTCCGACTTTCTTTTATGCACAGTAATGACGAGGGTACGCCCTCAGTCAGTTTGTATATTCCTATAATTGGTTTAGTTTAATGTGGTTTGGATATTGTCTGTCTTGTTTCTCCAGTGAGTCTGCTTTGTCAATAGGTTACTAGTGGCATGAGGCGGGCACCGGAGAGTTATACTGATGATGTCACAAAAAGGTGGAGTTTCTCAGTCTCCAAGCTGCTAGTTGAGATTGGGAACCCAGAGGTTTCGGGACTAGACTGGTTCCACTCCAGGAACAACAATTAGCAGGTAAGTCTAATTTCACCTTTATGGACTTTTCCTACTTCGTGATGCCCAAGACATGGCTCCTTCTTGCTTTTTCTGGACCTGAAGGTGGTGAGTGACAAGCAGTGCCCTCTTTTCCACCTGGAGACTGTCAGGTTGGTTATTGCATTAGTTCAGCAAGGGGCTGGGCTATACCCTTTGGTCTAGCGGCGGTGGCATTTCATCCAGGTATGGGGAGGACTTGCTTATGCAGATTCACTGATTCCGTGAGATCCCATGGAGAAGTCCAGGGCCGACACAGCTCTAGTGATCCACTGTCTAGAATGACTGGGTTTGGTGATCGATTGTCCCAACAGCAGTCAGAATTTTTTTTCTCAGATTGGTGCTTGGTTCAACCCTCTTCTGGGTCATTACCTCTCATTGAAGAGTCTCTCTGAAGAGCTGCAGTGCTAGTTCAGGGAGGTTTGCACTCAATCTGCTTCCTGGGTCTGGGGGAGTACCTCCAATTACTAGGCTCCATAATGCTAACCCTGGAGCTGGTCGCTTGGGCTAGGGTGCACTTGCGTCACCTTTAGAGACATCTGCTGTCTCTCTGTTCTTCCTGTTCTTTGTTTGACCAGTCCCTTCCTCTCCCCCAGGAGATCAAGGAGCAGCTAGCTTGGTGATAGTCTCGCCATCTGATGGATAGGATGCCTCTGGAAGTGCCGTATTGGGTGATAGTCGCCTCAAATGACATCCTGAAGGACTGGGGAGCCCATTGTCTGGGTCAGTTTGTCCAGGGGCTCTGGTCCCCTCAAGCGGCCTCCTGGCCAGCCAATCAATCTAGCAGTCCAAGTGTTCTCGCACCATGCCACCACTCTAACATAAGATATGCCACACTGGGTCAGACCAAAGTCAATCAAGCCCAGTATCCTGGTTTCAGCAGTGGCCAATCTAGGTCACAAGTACCTAGCAGTTTCCACAGAAGACACAGATTCCACAATGCTTGTATTGGGACAAGCAGTGCATTTCCCGGGTCCCCTTTAATAATGATTTATGGACCTTTCCTTCAGGAACTTGTCCGAACCTTTCTTTAAATCCAGTGGTTTACTACATCCTACGGTAACAATACCAGCGTTTGATTGCGCATTGAGTGAGAAAAATATTTTCTGTTAGTCTTATATGGGTTACACTGTAGCTTCATTTCATGTCCCCTAGTCTTTCCCCTTGTCATTTTGATGGCGTAAACAATCGCTCTACATTTACCCATTCCACTCCGTTCATTAATTTACGCATAGACTGGGCATTAATTTATAGACCTCTATCATATAGTACCTTATCAAAAATATTCAGCCCTTTGGTTTTTGTCCCGTTTGTCACATTATGTACAACCTGGAATGAAAATGCAAGTTCATTTGGATGTTAGGTAATGGACCTAACTATATAGCCCAAATTGGTGAAGTGACACGACAATAAAATAAATAAATAAAGTAAAAACTGAAAAGTTGTGAGTGCATATGCATTCATCCTTTTTGCTGAAAAACCCCTAAATAAAATCTGGTCCACCCAATTAACCTCAGAAGTCACATAACGAGGGTCCACCTGTGTGCGATCAGTGTCTTAAGATCTTTCACATGATGCCTGTATAAATATATCTGTTCCAAAAGGCCCCTGACTCTGCAATACCACTAAGCAAGCAACATGGAGACCAAGGAGCACTCCAAACAGGTCAGAGACAAAGTTGCGGAGACATATAGATCAGGATCGCATTATTAAAAAAAAAAAATAGAAATCTCAAATTCTGAATATCCCATGGAGCACCATTAAATACACTATAACAAAATAGAATATGGCACCACTACAAACCTGACAAGAGAAGGCCACCCACCAAAACACATAGACTGGGCAAGGAGAGCATTAATCAGAGATGCTACAAAGACACCAAGGATAACACTGAAGGAGCTGCAAAGATCCACAGTGGAGATGAGAGTATCTGTCCATAGGACCACTTTAAGCCATACACTTCACAGAGTGGGGCTTTATGGAAGAGTGGCCAGAAAAAAGCCATTGCTTAAAGAAAGGAATAAGAAAACACCTTTGGAGTTTGCAAAACAGCATGTGGCGGACCTGTAGGGATTATTAGTAGCGCAAAAATAAGTTAGGCTCTCAGTTATGTCCAGGGGAAATTGGCTACTGATACCCAGGGCGAAGTTCTTTGAGTTATTCTGGCAATGAGCCACAAAAGAAGTCTGGTTTGTAGATATATAGATAGATATAGATATATAATTAGGAACATGAGGTAGAAATTTGTTGCGACACAGAATTACAATTGGACAAAGTAATAAATCACTAATTAGTAACCAGATGTCATTGATTTCGCTTTGCACTGAGAAAAGTTTTATAGAATTGAGTTTCTAACTACCCTTGCCCATCCGGAGGAAGAGAGAGACTATACCTTAGCTTCGTCTGTCACTCTGCTGGCTGATGTCCGGAGACTCTGGAGCAGCACCAGGCCAAGGAGGCAGCTAAGCTAGATAACGCAGGCTACAGCCCTTTCGGAGGCGGGCCGCAGTAAAACATAGCACCGAAGGTATCTGTGGAAGTCTTATCTCGGTCCTTTGGAGAACGGCCTTGCCCACAAGTAGTGTGGCTGTCTTGCAGACAGATCAGGTAGCAGAAAACAGGTAAGCAGGGCATAAACAGCGAAAAAACCTGTGAAAGTTCTTCTGCGCAGATTGTATTATTCTTTGTGATGATTCTCCATCATAGGTCCGGTGATTGGTTGGCACAAGACAGTCTGAGGTGTTCTCAGCGAATCAGGAGGTAGACGACGGGCATTTTGCAGACAAAGGATCCATAGTAAGATGTCATGCTGAGAAAACAGTATGTAGTTTTCTGGGCATAGGTACAAGTGTCCAAGGCCAGTAGAACCAGCTATAGATAAGCACTGGAGAAGCAGATGTTCTTGCATATGGGCAGTGAATTAGCCAGGGACAATGGCTTCTGTATGCACACATAGAAATGCTGCGCAAGCAGTTGTTTGGAGGTCAAGTCTGTAGCTGAACACAGCAAAAGTGTAGTGAGGAATCCTTGTCTGTTCAGCTTGGTTCAGGCCTGAGCTGCTGAGCAGGTCGGAGAACTGCAGATGTAGACTTGCAGGGATACCAGCCCTACAGACCCCTCAAAAACATAGAAGGTTCTATGAGATGAAAATGCAACTTTTTGGCCATCATGGGAAACGCTATGCGTGGTGCAAACCCAACACTTCCCATCACCCCAAGAACACCATTCCCACAGTGAAACATGGTGGTGGCAGCATCATGCTGTGGGGATGTTTTCCATTGGCAGGGACCGGAAAACTGGTCAGGATTGAAGGAACAATGGATGGCACTAAATACAGGGCAATTCTTAAAGAAATCCTGTTTCAATCTGCCAGAGATTTGAGACTGAAACGAAGGTTCACCTTTCAGCAGGACAATAACTCTAAACATACTGCTAAAGGTGGTTTAAAGGGAAACATTTAAATGCTTGGAATGGCGTAGTCTAAGCCCAAACCTCAGTCCAATTGAGAATCTGTGGCATTTTATTTATTTACATTTTATTTTATTTACATTCTCTTATATACTGCGCTATTCTGCATCAGTGCGGTTTACATTGAACAAACTGAAATTACATTGAACAGGGCATTATAACTTGGAGATAACTATTTTACAGGGAACATGGGCTATGGAGGGTTAAGTGGCTTGCCCAAGACCACAAGGAGCACCTGTGAGACTAGAAACCCCAGTCCTTCCGGCCCAAGGTTGCTGTCCTCTAGTGGGATTTGAACCCCTGACCTTCCGGCCTGAAGTACCTTGCCCCAACCACTAGGCCACTCCTCCACTCCATTACTTCAAGATTGCTGTACACCAACTCAGCCTATCTAACTCGAAGAAGTTGGAGCAGATTTGCCTTAAGGAAAGGGTGAAAATACCAGTGGCTAGATGTGTTAAGCTATTAGAGACATTACCCCAAGAGACTTGCCTGTAATTGCAGCAAAAGGTGGCTGTACAACATATTGACTTTGGGGATGAATGCATATGCACACTCCTGCTTTTGTTTTTGTTTTGTTTTTTTGTCTTAATAATTGTTTGTCACAATAAAGGATATTTTGCACCTTCAAAGTTGTAGGCATGTTGGGTATATCACATGGTGCTAAGCCCCAAAACTCTATTTTAATTCCAGGTTGTAATGCAGCAAAACAGGACAAACACCGAGGAAATGACTATTTTTGCACAATGCACTGTATCTCCCCTCAGCCATCTTTTCCAGGTTGAAGAGCTCTAACCTTCTTATCCTCTCATCATAAGGGTATCCTTCCATCCCCTTTACCATTTTGGTGGCTCCTCTCTGTACCTTTTCTAATTCTGCTATATCCTTTTTAAGATAAGACGACCAGAACTGCACACAATATTAGAGGTGCAGTTGCACCATGGAACAATACAGGCATTGTAATATCATTTGTTTTATTCTTTCCTTTCCTTTCCTTATGATTCTAGCATTCTATTTGCTTTCTTAGCCACCACTGCAGACTGGGCAGAGGGTTTCAACATGTTATCCACGATGACGCCTAAATCTCTTTCCTGGGTAGTGGTTCCTAATGTGGAACCTTGCATCATGTAACCATAGTTTGCATTGTTCTTTCCTAGGTGCATACATTTCATCTGCCATTTTGAACATAGTCTTCCAGTTTATCAAGAAAATTTTGGAATGGAATTTTTCACGATCCTCTTGGAATTTAACAGCTTTGAATAATGTTTGTGTCATCTGCAGATTTGGTTACCTCACTCGTTTATTCCCGTTTCCAGATCATTTACAAATGTTAAAAAGCAGCAGACCCAGTACAGATCCCTGGGGTACTCTACTGTTCACCTTTCTCTATTGGGAAAATTGGCCATTTAGCCCTACCTACCCTCTGTTTTCTATCTTTTAACCAGTTCCCGATCCACAATAGTACACTTCCTCCTATCCCATAACTTTTTAATTTCGCCAAGAGTCTCTCATGAGTGACCTTCTCAAAGGCTTTCTGAAAATCCAGATACACTACATCGACCGACCCATCTTTGTCTACCTGTTTGTTTACGCCTTCAAAACAGTATAACAGTTCTCTGTAAAACCAAACAGTTTGTTGTTCTGGTCTGTTGTTATATTGTGAACCGCGCTGATGCTGAATAGAGCGGTATATAAGAGCCTGTAATAAATAAATAAATAAATAACAGATTAGTAAGACAAGACCTTCCCTGGCCAAAGCCATGTTGGCTGTCTCCTATTAAACCATGACTATCCACATGTTTAGAAATGTTGTTCTTAATAATTGTTTCTATCATTTTTCCCAGTACTCACCAGTCAGGCTCACCAGTCTGTAGTTTCCTGGATCACCCCTGGAACCCTATTTAAAAATTGGTGTTACATTGGCCATAGATACTCTAACGTATATCAACAAGCAGGGTGGGACTTGCAGTGCTAGAGGAGCTCTTGAGGTGGTGAAACTGTGTTGGGCAGAGGTGCATTTCATCACTCTGTTAGCAGCCCACATACCAGGAGTTGACAATGAGCAGATCATCCTTTGAGTTGGAACTGTGTGGATCCTGGGAAGTGGGAGCTCTGCCCTTGTGTTCGACCTCATGGTGCAAGATGGGGCCTTTCAGTTTTCATTTTGATGCTACTCAGTGTCAAAGTGGTGAACCTTTTCAGCCGCAGAAAGTACCTCCTAGGAAGCAAGTTCAGATGCTTTTCTTCAGGCATGGCCTCAGGAAGGACTTTTAGCTGCTCTCCCTCCCCCCCCCCCCACCCTGTGGCCCTTCAGGAGCTGTCATCTGCACAGAATTCAGTCACACCCAGGCTTGGTGATTCATGTAACCCTGGACTGACCACATCAGCCTTGGTATGTGATTGTTTTTTTTGTTTTTATTTTTTGTCTGTTGGCTGCACTCTTGCTTTAAAGGAGAGGCACCTTCTGTGGCAAGTGCCCCTGAGGATGAATACTCCCATTCCCTTCTCAATTATGGCCTGGCCCGTTGGGGGGGGGGGGGCATAGGTTGCCTTAAGAAGGGATACTCTAGAGACATAATTAACATCCTTTTCAAGGCCTGGAGGGCCTCTACTTCCATGGCCTATCTGAGTTTCTGGAATATTTTCAAGTGATGGGCCCTGGTGGCCAGGAGGGTAGACATTCACAATTTTGTCGTCCTTCCAGTCTGATCTGGACTAGTGGTTAGTTCTGAACTCTCTCAAGGTTCATGTGATGGCTCTGATCAGTGATAGTCACCTACCAGGGCCTATTCGAGGAATGTCTTTGGCAGTGCACCCTAATGTCTCCTGCTCTTCCTCAAGGGATTGAAGCAGATCCATCTACCAGCAAGTACAGCTGTTCTTCAGTGGAGTCTTTCCCTCTAGTTTTGAAGGCACTGAAAGGGCCCCTTTTGAGTCCATTCGTAAGGCCTTTATCACGGATTTGACCGTTAAGGTGATTTTCCTGGTGGCTATTATACTGCTAGGCTGGGTGTCTGAGCTGTAGGCCTTATCCTGCAAGGAGCTTTTTTTGGTCATCTTGATAGCATGGCACAGTCCGTAAAGACCCAGAAGCCATCTCCCTTTCACTTAACCAGACTATCATCCTTCCTTCCTTCTCAGAGGAGGGTCTTTGGACAGACCCTTCTGTGTCTGGTAGATGTGCAGAGGGTGTTAGTCATGCACTTGGAAATTACTATCCCTTCAGTTGGACAGGCAGTGACAAAGTTCTTCATGACCCTGTGAATTACAGAGGTTATTTGTTAACATACCTTCTGGCTGGAAAGCATGTGCCGGGGTGAGTCTGAGCTTACTCTAGTAAGGCACAGATCTCCTCTTGGGCAGAGTCTGCTTTGGTGTCCTTGGAAGACATCTGTAAGACATCTTGGGTGATTTTGCACATCTGTGTAAACACGGCAGGTTGTATGTGGGAGCCAGAGCAGATGGTATCTTTGGCAGGACAGTTCTGTCAGAGCATAGTCTTCTCTCACCCTGAGTCCTGACTGCTTTGGGTACATCCTACTTATCTGGACTGGTCTAGCTTAATGATAAGGGAGGAGAAATTGTACATACCTGATCACTTTATTTCCTTGAATTCTGCTAGACCAGTAAAGGACCCACTATGACAAAGTTCTTTGGTATTTTTTCCCCCTACAGTTTTGGAAGTTTGGTTGCCATTGAGTGCATTGTCAATATTATGTTCGGGGACAAAATTCATTATAAGAGAGCCAAATACTTGAACAAGTTAACTGCTCCAAATTTGGGTTGTTGATGGCTAACATGATCTGAGTTTTTCAATCTTGCTTTACTGCTTGGTAAGTGTCATACTGGCTTCTCTGTGTTGCACTAGCAGATATATCTAGTGATGATATCATAGTTGCTCTTGTCTTCCTCCACCTGCTGGTAAGGCAGCATAACCCACTCTTCTGGACCTGTCTAGCAGGATTCAAGGAATGAAAATGAGCAAGTATATAAAATTTCTCCTTGAACAATGAAGATTTTGCTTCCTGAACACTTTTGGGTGTATCTTATGGATTTTGGGTTGCTGATTATGAAAATCACCTTGAAAATTTCCTATCGCACGTCGTCGTGGTGTTTTTTTTTTTTCTTCTTTTTTTTTTGTGATTTCTTCACATATTGCCTAGAAAGTAAGCTGTTTTGTTTAGTCCAGGCATGCACTCAATGCAGTCTCACAACGTGCAATGGAAGTGCTACTGCTCAGGAATGCATGGGCATGCTTAGTATGGATGCTGGCAGTACAGGCTATTAAAGCAGCTTTCATACACAATGTTATGCATGACATTGTTATCAGTTTGTGTACTTAACAATAGAATTTACATGAGAGCTGCTTGTCTAAACCACGATTCGATGCAACAGCCGCAGTACATTCTGTTACATTTGTGGTGAGTATACGCTTAAGCCTCAAAGACGCAGCATGACTGCATTTATTAAGAAAGCATATGAGCTCTACTTCAGTTGTAAAGTTGGCAATCAAGATACATCCTGGGCTCCTCACATTTGCTGAGCAATCTGTGCTGTCCATCTCAGAGCTTGGCTCAGAGGTATTCAGAAATCAATGCTGTTTTGCAGTCCCAGTTATATGGTGAGAACAGAAGGATCACGTGACAGACTGTTACTTCTGTCTGACCAACATATCTGGTTTCTCTGCTAAAAATAAGAAATCTATTAAATACTCCATTCTGCCTTCAGCCATGAGACCAGTGCTGCATGACCACATTATGCCAGTGCCAAAGCCACTAGATACATGGACTCTAAATTGTAATCGGTCGTTCTTCGTGAATGACTACTAGAATGTAATAGAACTAAACCTCATTCATTCAACAATTAGACAATTCAATTTTTTCAGTACTTCTTTGTGTGTCATAAACTGAGCCTCAGAATCAACCAATAGCACTTGAAGTCTGGGAATTATCAAAATTTCCCAAACATATGCTGGTTTTACATCAGTGGCTCATATTAGTAGGAACTAGTGACGTATCAAGTGTAGCACACTGTAAACTTCAATAAAGAAAAATACTCATCTTGTGATTTTTAGGTAGTACGTCATAGGTTCCTTTTCAATTGTGTCGCAATGTTCTTTTCTTAATTGCTCTCAATCTTGTAACTATTTGGATAACTTGAGGCATGTCCCAACGCCAACATTATAAGGCGCCCGTGCGTTTCTCCAAATCAGGGTTTCTCAAGGGACTCGAACATCAAATCAATGTCCTGACGACAGCGCAGCCCATTTTCTTAACCAGCGGTCACCCTCCAATTCTCTGGCGCGGTGTTTTTTGGATTCCCCAGAGAATTGGAGGGTGACCGCTGGTTAAGAAAATGGGCTGCGCTGTCGTCAGGACATTGATTTGATGTTCGAGTCCCTTGAGAAACCCTGATTTGGAGAAACGCACGGGCACCTTATAATGTTGGCGTTGGGACATGCCTCAAATTATCCAAATAGTTACAAGATTGAGAGCAATTAATAAAAGAACATTGCGACACAATTGAAAAGGAACCTATGACGTACTACCTAAAAATCACAAGATGAGTATTTTTCTTTATTGAAGTTTACAGTGTGCTACACTTGATACGTCACTAGTTCCTACTAATATGAGCCATTGATGTAAAACCAGCATATGTTTGGGAAATTTTGATAATTCCCAGACTTCAAGTGCTATTGGTTGATTCTGAGGCTCAGTTTATGACACACAAAGAAGTACTGACTAGATACATGGAGCCTAGATGAGGCAGACGAAGATGCACAATACACGGGCCAGATGTGGAAAATGACATAGATCAAGATTTTGAACTGTTCGTCCTGTGTGCTTCATTCGATAACAGTTAGAAATTAATGACCTAGTGAAGGACATAAGTTTGTCAAAAACAAAAGCTTAACAATTTGGTTCAAGATTGCAATGATGGGGTTTGCTGTCGCCAGATATGAAAATTTCTGTCTTTCGAAACCCGCAAAGATATGAAAAAATTCTTAGTGCAGGTTGGCAACTTCTGTTTCTGCACTGACATTGATGGGTTGTTCACAGCTTTGGGTTGTGAGCATGATCCACGACAATGGCGCCTTTTTATTGATTCGTCACTGTTAAGCCTGAAAACTGTCTTGTTACACAATGGCAATGGCCACCCTTCAATACCTATTGCCTATGCAGCACACATGAAAGAAACCTACAAAAACATGAAACTGTTGTTGAAACACATACAGTACAACTACAACTGAACATCTGTGGTGATCTAAAAGTAGTGGCACTGTTACTAGGAATGCAGCTCGGGTATATCAAGTACTGTTTAGTTTACGAATGGGACTCCCGTGCTAGTGTCATTACATGAGAAAGAACTGGCTGCTCCATAAGTGTTTGGTTCCGGGACAGAGAAATGTGGCACATGAACCACTGGTCTACACAAGTAAGATATTTTTGCCGCCTCTTCATATAAAACTCTGACTGATGAAAAACTTTGTGAAAGTGATTAACATGGAAGGTGAAGGATTTTGATATTTGTGACAGATGTTTCCAAGAATAACTGATGTCAAGATTAAGGAAGGCATTTTTGTGGGGTCCACAAGTCAGACACATCATCAATGACAAGTGGTTCAAAGATCTGCTAGTAGGGCCTGAGAAAATTGCATGGAAGACATTCAGGGATGTTGAGAACTTTTTTGGCAATTACAGGGCACCAAACTACATCCAGCTGGTTGACAACATGCTTTAAGCATACAAAACCATGAAGTGCAACATGTCGCTGAAGATTCATTTTCGGCATTCACACAATGATTTTCCTGCTAACCTTTCACTAACATGGTGAAAGGTTTCACCAGGACATTGTGACGATGGAAAAGCGGTATCGGGGCAACTGGAACCCATTAATGCTGGCCGCTATTGTTTGGACACTGAGATGAGAAGCATCAGATGCTGAGTACAGATGAAAATCGGGAGCAAAACATTTTTAGCTCAGTGAACTAGTGAAATTTGTCAGCATCATTCTGCAATTAAACATGCTAAATTCTGTCAAAATTTAATTTCGTGCTTCTCCATATTCCTACGTGATAGTCAATCTGAAATTATATTTATGTTCAGCTTGAAGCTGTCTGTCAGAATCACCAAAAGTGTTTCAAGAAGCAAAACCTTTTAACAAATTTGTTGTCCATTGTAACTGCCCCTAAAACAATTGCTTTTGCTCTTACCTCCAGTAATGCCCCTTCTAAATGAGCTGTGGGAGTGGATCCAATTTAATTTTGACTTATGAACCACAAACCATTAGTTGTCTGAAAATTCAGTTTCAATCTATTCTGACCTAAGCACCTGCTTAATATATGCAGATATCCTTCCCTGTTAATAGCAAATCTAAACATTATTGGCATACACCTGAAAGGATAGCTCACATTGTCTAATTCATATAAATAGATAATAAAAAGAATAGAGGTGACAGTAGTGACCCTTTACAACTTCACATGGCAGTACCACAGTGCCAGACCACCTACCCATTGTTTCACCTGCTGTGCTACCTCATTCAGAAGACCAAACCATCCAGCTCTGTGCCTCAGATACTGAGGGCCAATACATTTTCCAAAAGGATATTATGGTTCACAATATCGTAGGCTGTCAAGGTCTAGTATCACAATTAATTGCATCCCTTATCCAACTTTCTTCTCATATTATCTTCGTGCTATGGTCCGTATGGAAGTTCTGGTCTAACTGCTGGCATCAGGCACCGGTTGATAGCCCTCTACTGCTAAAAGAAGACAAATTAAGATTTCCTAGAGAGCACCAAGATTTTCTAAAATATGCACTATAGGCATGAAAAGTAAATTAATGATCACTGAATGCAAGTGTTTTTGACGAGTCCTGTTGCAGCCTCCCATCCCCATGGTTTAGCTGAAAGTTGCCCTCATCTGCAGGCTAAAAACATGCACATACTTTTATCTAAGGAGATGGACATAGTCTAGAGATTACTAGCCAGGATTCAAATCCTGCTTCTGCCAGAAACTTTTCTTGTGATTTTGGTTAAGTCAGTTTTTTCATTAACCCAAGTACAAATTTGGGGCAAGAATTTTATTGTATCTACATTTTATAGAGGAGTTCCTGGGACTTAGTTAGGTTTGAGTAAAGTAACTTGCTTCTTTGGCATTCTATTGTACCTCTTCCAACTGCTTGCACAAATAAGTGCAAAGCACCCATGTACTGTGCATTTCTTGATTTTCAAAAGGAACCAACATGTTTCCTTTTAGAAAAATGACAGCAACATATAGGGGCCTGTGATTATTACAAATTAAAACAAGTTATTCAAAATTTTCCCTCCCTGAGGGTTTGTGTTGGTTTTGCTATAGTAGTAATAATTAACAGTATGTATAGATATCTTTCTATTACTAACATTTTGTTTTTCTTCCTTTCCCTCCATACAGCATTCACTGCCCACATTACCCCTTGGTCGCTCGTCAGAGGTTCGGCAGGGAGAGTTTGTGGTGGCTGTGGGCAGCCCCTTCGCGTTACAGAACACCATCACATCGGGCATCGTCAGCTCTGTGCAGAGGGGGAGCAAGGAGCTTGGGCTCAGTAATTCCAACATGGAGTACATCCAGACAGATGCAGCCATTGATGTAAGCATCTTGCATATGGAACATAGGATGGAAAATTCTCTTTGAGATAATTTCACTTTTCCTTTTCGTTCCTCCAGTCCAGTCCTATACCTCTGGGTAGTCTACCTCTTCCAGTAGCTTGGAGATTGAGCATGTCATCTTAGGCAGTCGGCTCTTCTTCTGAGCCCCAGTAAGCTCAATCTCCAAGCAGCTGGAGGAAGTGATCCAGGGGTCTGGACTCACTGAAGGGACAATTAAGGAATTAGGGGGTTTTTTTTCAAAATTTTATTTAGAAACTATCAAGAAACAATAAGTACACAACACGTAACAGCCGCTCCCTGGGGTTGACTCTTATCCCCAGGGGCAGAGCACATTGATGGTTACATGGTTTTTCAGAAAATACCCCAGCCCCCCCCCCCCCCCGGCAAACCCAAAACTGTGCCACTCAGGACCAGCTCATAAAGTTCTACATAGCGCCCACATAACACAGCAAACAGGTAAGGTTATATGTTAGCAATCTAGTTGCAGGACTACATTGCGGGTCCGGGAACTCAGATTTTGGATATATGGATCCCAAAGTAGCAAGAAGGCAGACCATCGCTTGACATGGCCTCGAGCAGCCCTACACTCCAGGAGCATAAGCTGATGGAAGGAATTCTGCCACTCCCAAAAGGAGGGAGGGTGACTGTCCCTCCACCGCCACAAAAGTGGCCCTTTACCCACCAGACATGCCTTCCGCACCAACCAGCGACTCCATTTCCCCTTCAGAGAGGTAAGGCTCAGGAGATCCAGGGCAACCAAAGCAGCATCCCAGTAAACAGGTTGTCCCAAAAGATTGGCCATAAATAGAGAAATTCTCCGCCAATATAAGCGAATCCGTCGGCAGCCCCACCACATATGCAACAAAGTCGCCATAGGCTCAGCACACCGTGGACAGGTGGCAACGAAGGGCCCGCCGCGGGGAGAAGTGGACCCTAGTCAAACATTTAAGCTGTATTTCCCGCCAGCGGACACCGTCCGCCAGGTTCGCCACTCTCCGGAGGGTTACCAGAATTGTGTCATGGGGGATCTCCCGCCCCATTTCGACCCCCCAAGCCTGTTCCACTCTACGATAGTCCGGCCGCGGTCGAAACTGCTCCAGCCGGAGGTTAAACCCCCGAATTGACGGTCGTTCCGCGTCGCCTAAACCAAAGAACGCTATAATCTGAGCCGATCGGTCGCTGTGTAGCTCCTCCCCCGAGAGGGAGGCCACATAGTGGGCTATTTGCATATACGCAAAGGAATGGTGGGGCCCCAGTTCATACTCCCGAGATAATACGAGGAAGGGTTTAGGTTACCCTGCCAAGTCCACCACATGACCCAAATTACGTATACCTCTCTCCCCCCAGATACGGAACGCGGCGGTATCGGTACCTGGAGTAAAACTGGCATTCCCCCGAATGGGCAGCCAGCTCGACACCTTCCAACTACGGCCCCAGTAAGCATTCAACTGCCGCCAGGTCTTACATACCGGAGCTAGTAACACGCTATCAGCCAGATGTGCAGGCCACCTGCCTACTTCCAGATGTAAAAGGGCCCGTAGCGAGTGGGGTGCCACATATGCCTCCTCCAAGGCCCTAGGCGTATAAAGGTCGGTGTCACCTAGCCAGTCCCCCAGGTGACGCGCTTGGCAGGCCAATACATAAGCACCGAGATCCGGAAGCCCCCACCCCCCATTCCTCACCCTCCCCACCAGACGACCATATGGGATACGGGCTCTCGCCCCCCCCTCCCAGAGAAGGCCATGAAATTCCACCTGAAAGCGCCGAACATCCCGCCTGAGGATCCAAACAGGGAGGGTCTGCAGCCAATATAGTAGCCACGGGAAAAGCACCAGTTTAATCGCTGCGATTCTCCCCGTTAAAGACAAGGGGAGGGGCTGCCAGGACTGCAACTGGGTTCTCACCTTGGTCAGCATCCGCTTCAAGTTACTCCCATATAGTTGACCTGGCTGACTGGGCAGTACAATCCCCAGATATATGAATTGATTCTCGGCACATTTAAGAGGGAACTCACCCGGCCAGCCACTCCGAAGACGGCCCGAAACATCCAGGGCCTCGGATTTATCTCTGTTAATACTAAGCCCCGCAAACTGCCCAAAAGTGCGGAACTCCTGCAAGAGATGAGGCAAAGAAACGCTAGGTGAAAGCAAATGTACCAACAGGTCGTCGGCAAAGGCAGATATCTTGAAGTCTTGATTGCCAATGCTGACCCCCCCTTATTGTTCGCAATCCATCCACTCTCCGCAGGAGGGGGTCCAAAGAAAGGACAAAGAGAGGAGAGAGGGGGCAGCCCTGACGAGTCCCCCTTTGCAACGTAAAATTCTCAGATAACACCCCATTACAAAGTATCGCTGCCGTCGGGTCGGCATACAGGCTCGCGACCATGTTACAGAATAAAGGCCCTATGCCATAGCGCGGAAGAATGTACTTCAAATATTGCCAGTCCACCCTGTCGAAGGCTTTTTCCGCATCAAAACTGACAAGTAAGGAGGACAGATATCTATACCGGACCCACTCTAAGGACGCAACGATTTTGCGCAGGTTGCGGACAGCATATCGCCCCTTAACGAAACCTACTTGGGATTCATGGACCAATTGCCCCAGAAACTCCGCCAGGCGGTCCGCTAAGATTTTTGCCATTAATTTAAGATCAAAGTTAAGTAAAGAGATAGGACGATATGAGGCCGCAGAGAGAGGGTCCTTTGCCGGTTTAGGAATAAGGACAATATGGGCATGGTTAGCCCCCCATCGAAAGTAACCCTGCTGCGCCCTCCGATTGTGTACTGCGGCCAGCGTTGGGGAGATCAGTTCATTAAGAATTTTATAGAATTCAGCACCGAGCCCGTCGGACCCCGGGGATTTGTAACAGCTGGCTTTAGAAATAGCCCCTTGCAGCTCAACCGCCGTAATCGGCCGATCCAACTGTGCTCTTTGCTCTGCAGATAAGTGGGGTAGATCCAATTCCCCCACATACTCTGCCATCTGCGTGAGAGAAATCGACTCCGCTGTATAGAGTCTCTGGAAAAAGGATCGGAAAACTCGCACTATCGCCGGGCTCTCCCGGTGTAACGTCCCCAAATCATCCCGCAAGGCTGGCACCAATTTGGAGCCCCTGAGTCCATGAAGGCACCTGGCCAATAATTTCCCGGGCTTGTCCCCGTAACGGTATAATTGGTAACGATAATATAACACAGACTTCTTTGCCCTTTGATGTAAGAGTTCATTTAATTCCGTTTGAGAGTCCCACAGCTGCTTTTTAAGCCCTGCTGTTGGGTTTTGGGCCCATCGGCGCCACAGCCTCGTCACCAATCTCTCTAAACAGATAATACGTTCGGCCCTCAATCTTCTCTTCCTGGCAAGGAACCCTATAATGTCCCCCCACAGGACAACCTTTGCAGTTTCCCAAAGCAACTCTGGGTCATCCTGGTGACCCCTATGATCGGCTTCAAATTCCTGCCACCGCTTCTGAATAAAAGAACGAAACTGCGCATCCCTATATAATTCAAGCGGAAATCGCCATGGAGAGGTCCGAGGAGTGTTCCCATTCCAATAGACGTCTAACCAAACAAAGGCATGATCAGAGATCTCTACGGGCCCTATCTGAGCATCCTCGACTTTGGCAAACAGACCAGTAGAAATCAACAGGCAATCTATACGTGCGCTGGTGCCATGAGCCCGAGATTGATGCGTATAATCCCGCTCGGCCAGTTGTAACAGTCGCCACGGATCCACCAACCCCAACCTGGAACATAAGCGTCGTAGTGCCCGAACCGTCGCCATTCTGTCTCTTGGCTCCCCCCCTTTAGATGTATCTAGATCGACATCCATGACACCATTAAAATCTCCCCCCAAAATCACGGGGATCTCCGGCAGTGTCTCGATTTTAGAGGCGAGACGAGCATAAAGGGGCAAATCTAGCACATTGGGACAATATAAATTGCCTAGAATAACAGGCCTCCCCTCAAGGACTCTCTGCACCAGTACAAATCTGCCCGACGGATCAACCAGGTCCCTTACAACCTCCAGCCTTATTCGCTTATGTATCAAGAGCACTACGCCCCCCTTCTTTCCAAGAGCCGGGGCCCCCCATACCTGTCCCACCCACTCCCGGCAAAGTTTACGATGCTCCTCGGCAGTCTGGTGGGTTTCCTGGAGCATAGCAATGTCCGCCTTCTGCCTTGCCAAGGCCTGCAAAATTTTGGCCCGTTTAATCGGATTGCCCAGACCACAAACAATCCAAGAGATTATCTTAAGCAGCATGTAATACAAAAATAGTCCCACTATTATTCATCACATACCATACATAATACAGGGAAGACACCTCCCCAGCCTGAGGTCCTCCCCTCCTCCCCACAAGATGATTCCCTCTCTCCGTCCACTCATCAACTGGTCCCCTAGGATACAGCTCCCCTCCCTCTTCCTCCCTCTCCCCCCTCTTCCTCCCTCTCCCCAATTCCCCAGCTCTACTACCATCCGCCTCTCTCCCTCTCTGTGACTTCAAGAAGCGTGTGGTGCCCCCCCACCTCTCCCTTATACCGGCTCTTCTACGAGCCGTCCGGGGTCCCGTCCCCCCCAGCACCCCCCCCCACCACAGCGACCGCACCCCTCCCCGCTCCCCCCACACCGGACAACCCTGACAGCCCAAGACTCCCCTCAACACCTTCCCGTATCCCAAAGGAAACAGCCAACAAATAATACTTAAAACAGCTTTAACAGTCCCCTTACAACCCCCCCCCCCCACAGGGTTATCACCGCCGCCTCTTCACAGTCAAAAGCAGCGTGCTCCAAACTTGTTCTTCCGATCCACACTCCTCTCCGCTTGGCATCATGTCTTGGCTGCTGCTGCAGCCCTCCGCCGTATCTCCTCCACGTAGGGCGTTGCTGCTGTCGCCGATTCAAAGGACCGACGAATCCCACCATGAGTAAAGATCAATCGGGCGGGATATTGCACCATAAATTTGATATTGTTATCTATCAGGATCTGGCACAAAGGTCCATACTCTCGTCGTCGCTGTCCCAGGGCCGCCGAATAATCCTGAACAATACGCAGCTTAACATTGTCCTTATGAACTCCTCCTTTCTTCCTCACTGCACGCAAAACCGCCTCCTTTTGCGGGAATCGCAGGAACCGTGCCAGAACCACCCTGGGTCGGCCGTCACTGGCTCTCCTAGGCCCAACCCGGTGCGCGCTCTCTATTTGCACTAGGGTGCCTTCAGGATCATTCTCCAAGATTTGTTTCACCAGGTCCTCCAAATAGGATTTTAAGTCCCTGTCCTCTATGGCATCTGGGATCCCCAGGAATCTCAAGTTGTTACGGCGAGACCTGTTCTCAAGATCATCCAGCTTGGCCTCCTGACCCTGAAGTAACATTTTCACACGGGTCCTCTCCTGCTGCAACTCCAGCACATGCTCCTCCGTCCGCTCTATCCGGTGCTCTGCTTCCTGCATTCGGCTCCCCAGAGCCTCGACCGATGTTTGAAGGAGGTCCATTCGGCCCCGCAGATCTTCAAATTGTGCAGACAGCGCCCCGCCACAGCCAAGGAGATTTCGTCCACCATCCCCGCTTTGGCCTCCCCCTTCAGCGGCGAGGATTGCTCCCCCCCTTTATGCGGCGGAGGGACCTTCTCCTTCTCTACTCGGTGGCCTCCCTTTGCCGCCATCGCCAGAGCTGCGTCGGTCTTCGGGGGTTTCGTCCCCCATCCCTCCACCGCTGTGTCAGGCTACTGCGTCACAGGTTCGCCTTCCTCTTGTGCGCGCCGCTCTGTCTCCGCGGGGGGGGGGGGGCAAGGCCTTCCCCGTCCCAGGATCCGTTAGCTCGTCCCGATCTCCCAGGCGCCTGAGGGGGGCTTACTCTAGACTGACCATCCCGCAAGGAGCTCCCAGGGCTGACGAAGCAGGCAACGGCCCAGCCCAAGGCCCGGCAGAGGTTACCAGCCTCCCCCTGGTACTTCGGTGTCTGCTGCCCTCCTGGAGCACTCCGCTATAGATGGGGGGGGCGGGGGGAGCGAGGGGCAATAATCGGGGAGGTACCTGCCGCCGCGGATCGCAGCTCCAAAGCCCAACTGCAGTTCGCTGCTTACCGGCTCACCCCGCGGCGTGGCTCTCTGTTCCGGCTCGATGTCCTCTGCTCCAGCCGCCCGGGTCTAGGCCGCTGCCGCAAAACAGCGTGGGAGGGAGAAGCGGGAGCTCAGGGGCGCCATCACTCACTGCGGTCTGGTCGGGGAAGCAGGGGGGAGGTCCAGAACCCCGAACTTGGCCCCCGTTACCACATTTTTCTTCGAAGAAGCGAGGGGGCCCAGAGCTCAAGCAGCGTGCGACTGCTCGCGCTCACCGCATCACCGGAATTAGGTTTAAGCTAATGTTGGTTTGTTTTGGTATTTAGAGAAATCAGTGGTGGTCTCTTTTTTTTTTTTTTTTTTAAGTAACAGTAATGCAGCCCGGGGAAAAAAATAAAAAGGGAGACTAATCAAAAGTTGAAGAAAGGAGAGTATAAAGGGGACCTTCTCTCTCCCCCTCACGAAGGAGCGTGATGCCTGTGAGCCGGAAACCCTGCATACAGCCCCAGCGGCTCCCGAATCCGTTACCAGGTGAGGAGCTGCGTGGGAAAGAAAGCGTAACACAGTTTTCAGCTGCAGCTGAAGGGCAGCACTCGGACAGTACTCCCGCTTCGTCGCAGAAGCTGGGTAAGCAGGCGGAGTGCAAGGTGGGGGGAGAAAAGGAAGCGGCACAGGTTTTGTTTAGCCCCGATAAAGGGGGAAGCTGCAGGGAACATGGTGAGCAGTTTTAATTTCCCTCGGATCGTCTTTGGCATGCTGACTGTGTGGCTGACAGCAGTTTCCTCAGCAGCACAGTTTTCGTACCATATTTCAGTCGGTGCAGAAAACGAAGTAGTAGACAGATGGCAGGGGGATCAGGGGTCCTTGGGGGGGGGGGGGGGTCTTAGTCTATATTTGCCATTCCTAGTTAAAATAATGCAGAACCACCATTCACAGAGCAGTCTGTCTTCCACGGGGTGTCAAGCCAACAAGGCAACAATGTGTGGTATGTGGTGCACGGAGGAGGTCAGTCTCGGATGCAGGCATTTGCCACCACTGTGACAACGAACCCCAGGTAGTGGACCACGAGCTTGCAGGTACAGGGTATTCTAGTCAATCCAAGGAGGGGCACAACTTGGCATGCAAGGTGGTCGTTACCATACTACCTATGCTAGAGAAATATAGTAAGGGGGCCTCACCCAGACCTTCCATTTCTCGGGGTCGGGGGGGTGGACCCCAAGGGATTTTCGCCTGAATTTGTCGTCCTCTTGCATAAGGTCTTTTGCCAGCTACAGCCCAGGAGCATGGCAGAAAAAGGATGGCGGCCACACAAGAGCCGGGCACGGACTCGGCCAAGAGATAGAGGCTGGTGGGAGCAGTCTCCACTTTCGAAGGAACCAGATATCCTTGACCTGGAAATGGACTGTGAGGCAGACGGGGAGGAACTAGAGGAAGGAGAGAGAATGCAGGAGGAGTTGTCATGCATAGTCCTGTTATTTCACAGAGATGTTAGTGGTGCTCATGGTAGAGTCCTTGAAGACACGGCATACGCCAACTGGTGCCTCTGGGGAGGACAAGGCATTGGAGGATCCGCTACTCCAAGCGGTTCGGAAGACGCAGAAAGTGTAACCTGTGCATAGAGTGGCTGGGCTCGGGAGTGAGGACCATGACCTGCCTTTACCCGCTACTGGAGCGGGAACTACTATGTCCTCCAAAGGTGGATAGGGCAGTAGCTGCTGTTACAAAGAAAACAATAACAAAATAACCCTACTCTATCCAAATAAACCCTAAACAAAAATAGAGTGAAAATTGTGTGAGCAAACGTGAAGTGTAATTTTTTGTCGGAAAATTAGCCCTGAGGATCATATTAGCCTCTCGAAGCTGTAACTTCCATTTTAATTGGTTTTATTTAAACCACTGAATAAACCCAGCAAGGGACTAATGTTAAGGTAAAAACACCACAATTAGATGTCACCTACACCAAAAACAAAGTAAATTTTTAAAAAAAAGTTTTTTGATGTATACAAGCAAAAAGTGGTACTTATCTACACCGCTAACTCCCCGTCTTTAATACATCTTCACGGGAGAACAGCCGGTGACCACAGTGATGAAACATCCATTTTCACTTCTCATGAAATAATCCACAGCAGCAGTTGCTAAAAAGTACACAGCACTGCGTTTCGGATGAATATTCAATTTCCACACCCTGTATCAACGCTTAAATGAACTGCCAAGAAACGTGTAGTACAGCCTCTCCACCTTTCCGAGACGCTGACGCATGCCCATTAGTGCCCATTAGTTACAAAGAAAACAACAATTCTGGTAGAAGGCAGTACAGTGCTCAAGGATGGCCAGGACAGAAAGTTGGATACCTTGTTGAAGCAGGCGTTTGTAACAAGAGGGCATTGATATCAAGCTTTGATTTTAGAGCTTGAGTGGCTAGAGCATGCCTGCAGTGGTTGCAGCTTCGTCAATGGCAAAGCTAGAATCGGGAGCTGCGTACCTTGTGAATACCTTCTACGACCTGATTAGGGGTCTGTTTAAAGAGTATGGCTTCGATGGTGACAGCTTGCTGCTATCTCTAGCTTTGGAATTGGGCAGCAGATAGCTCTTCCAAAGCCCGGCATAGTAAGCTTCCCTTTAAGGGGCAAGCTTTTGTTCAGAGAAGACTTGGAGAAATTGATGAGAGTTGGGTGAGTCGAAAGGGGGACGTCATCCTGAGGACAAGCAGAAGCAGGCCCATAGCATGGCACCAGTGTGTGGTCAGCCACATGATTTCAGGCGTTTCCAATCTGTGCATATTACACCTTACCAGAGGGGTTGTTACTCCTTGTGGAGTCAGATTTCGAGAAGCAGGGCGGGGCTATTATAGCCCCTCCACATCCTTGGGGCCTAAAAAGTCACAATGAAATGAGGAGAGCCCAGGTAGATGTACAGCCCGTAGGAGGTTGGCTGCGGGAGTTCTACCCTGCCTGGGCCCAGATCATCTCCAACCAATGGGTATTAAAGGTCATCCAGGAGGGTGCTACGCCTTGGAGTTGGCAAGGCCGCTACATCCATCCTTCATATAGTCGCCCTGCAAGGCGTGGGACAAGGCTGCGGCGGTCAGCACCACTCTGGAATGTCATCTTCAGCTGGGGGCGGTGGTGCCTTTCCCTGAAGACCAGTGCGGATTGGGTTGATACTCAATTCATTTCATGATGCCCAAAAGGGATGCCTCTTTCCAACCTATTCTCAACCTCAAGCGCAAAACCGATGTCTAAGGCTCCCCTGGTTTCACATGGAGACAATGCGGTCAGTCATAGTGGCAGTGTGAGAAGGAGTTTTTGACATCCCTCAATCTCACAGAAGCGTATTTACATATTTTTATTCATCCTCAACACCAGCAATTTCTCTGGGTTGTGGTGCCCAGGGGGCATTTTCAATTCTGAGCATTGCCGTTCGGGTTAGCGAAGGCTCCCTATACCTTCACCAAGGTAATGGTGGTGGTGGCGGCCCTCCGCCAGGAAGGGATCCTTGTGCGTCCTTATCTCGACAACTGGCTCATATGGGCAAAGTCAAAAGGGAAAAGCAAACTGGCGACAACCTGTGTAGTGGTGATCCTGCAGCAGCTCGGATGAGTGGTCAACATGCCCAAGAGCTATTTGGTGCCGGATCAGGAGCTCAAGTATCTCAGGGCGTGCTTCGACTCCCATGGCGGAAAGGTGTTCCTTCCAGCACAACGGGCAGAAGGGCTGCAAAAAATTAGTGCGGCAATTTCTGGAGCTGAAGGATCCCACAACTTGGCATTATCTGCAGCTGCTATGGACCATGGCAGCAACTCTCGATCTCGTGCCGTGGACAAGAGCACATGTGTCCATTGCAGAGAGCACTGCTATGCAGGTGGTCACACCAGCATTATCCATTGTTGCTGCAGTTGCCCTGCCTGCCGGAGGCCAGATGATCTCTCCGGAGGTGGTTCTGTCCAGAGAAATTGACAGCGGGGATACCTCTCAAATCCCCATGATGGATTCCGATGATGACAATCACAAGTCTGACAGGCTGGGGGGGCTACTGCAAAGGACACATTGCTCAGGGGCAGTGGATCCAGCAGGAGGACGCTTGGTTTATAAACGGGCTCGAGATGTGAGCTGTCATCCAGGGTTCCAGAGCTTTCAGCCCTGTTTGTAATGGAAGGCGGTTTGGGTCTTCTCAGACAATGCGACCACGGTGGCCTATGTCAATCGACAAGGGGACAATGGGTAGCATGGGCTTGGAGGAAGAGGCCGAGGAACCCCTGACTTGGGCGGAAGAGCATCTTCAAGCGCTGTCAGCAGGGCACATTGCAGGAACACAGAACGTGATGGCGGATTACCTGAGCCAGGTTCATGTGGACCCTGGTGAATGGTCCCTTTCTAACGAGATAATCTTGTAGGTGGTCAGAAGATGGGGTGAGCTGATCATGGATTGCATGGCAACGTTTGCAACAGCCTAGTCGAGCCTTTTTTTCAGCAGAAGGGGAGAACGGATGTCAGAGGGCATGGATGCCTTGGTGCAGAGGTGGCCCATGGAAGGTATCCTCTGTTTTTTCCTCGTGGGCACTTATAGACTCTGTCATGCAGTGGATCGAGGCTCACAGGAGACTGGTTATTCTGATTACCATGGATTGGCTTCTGTGCCTGTGGTACGCTGACCTGGTGCGGCTGAAGGCAGACCGGCCGTGGCATCTGCCGGTCAGGAGAGATCTCTTGACCCAGGGGCTAGTGCAGGTGGATCGGTTCTCGCTTACAGCATGGCTCTTGAAAGGACTAGGTTGTTGAAGCGCGGCTATTAGAGTACAGTGATCCCAAACTTGCTGAAGGCTCAGAAAAGGTCAACTTCACTTTCCTATATCTGGGTCTGGCACATTTTTGAGGTTCGGTGTGGAGATAGACAGCGTTAGCTGTTACTAGCTACTGTACCAGATGTGTTAGCTTTTCTGCAGTCAGGGTTGGAGAAGGGTTTGGTCTCTAGTTCCTTGCAGGTGCAAGTGGCAGCCATCTCTTGTTATCGGGGCAGAGTCCGGGGGGGGGGGGGGTGTCATCGGGGACAAACCCAGATGTGGTGCGTTTTCTGAGAGCGTGGTAAAGCATCTCTGTTGTCCGAGGTGCTCCATCATCCCTCCTTGGAATCTCAATTTGGTATTGACAGCGCTGATGAGGGAGCCTTTTGAGCCTCGAAGCGTCTCCTTGCTGAAGGACTTGACTCTTAAGAGTATTTTTTGTGGCAATGTGCACGTAACCATGTATATAGTTACATTAACTTGCCTGTATATAGTTATTGTTCTCCCTGTTCTCCCTGTTAAGAAACTTGTTCATTGTATACCCGAGTTATTTTAAATGTTTATTGTAAGCACAAATCACTAAACTGAGATGTGTAGTTTCAATGTTTATTGTAAACCGCACTGATCTTAAATAGCGCGGTATAAAAGAAAATGTAATAAATAAATAAAAATAAATTTGCTTGGCCCGGAGAATTTTGGAGCTGCAGGCTCTTTCCTGCAGGAACCCATTTCTTTCCATTTCAGAGTAGAAGGTGGTTCTTCGGCTGGTGCCATCTTTTTTTGCCCAAGGTCATATCGCCGTTTCATTTGAATCGGATGGTTTCCCTACCGGCGCTTGCGACTGCTAGATATGAAGAGCATCGCGGCACTATTTAAAGAGGATAGCTCCATTCTGTAAATCGGATCACATGTTCATTCTGTTTGGGAAGTGGGGGGGGTCTCGCAAAGGGGAGGCAGCGGCCAAGGCCTCAGTTTCACAGTGGATTAGAGAGGCTATCACGTCAGCCTACATGTTAAAGGGAAAGCCAGTGCCAGCAGGCCTGTGGGCTCATTCGACCAGGTCTCAAGTGTCCTTGTGGGTGGAATGTAGTGTGGTTCCACTGGCAGAGATTTGTAGAGTGGCCATGTGGTCCTCCCTTCACACTTTTGCAAAACATTATAGTCTGGATGTTCAGGCAGCGAGGGATGCCAGACTCAGGGTGGCAGTCCTTCAGGCCAGAATCGCGGGTCCCTCCCATTGATAGAACTGCTCTGTTACATCTCAGAGGTACAGTATGGGACTGGACTGGAGGAATGAAAGGGAAAGTGAAATTAGACCTTACCTGCTAATTGGCATTTCTTGAGTGACTCCAGTCCAGTCCCGGAACTCTCCCGGTTTACTGTAGTATTCAACATTGTGACCCAGAACCTGAAGAAGGTTACCGTTGTTGAAGATCCGGGGAGTTAGTGGACAGCAGTTATTGTGGTTGGAGGTGGTTAAGACCTGACTAGGGTGCTGTCTGTCCCCTTTTTTGATCTTACATGCAAAGTCTTTAGCCCTGTGTGGGACAGGGTCATTTGTTTCTGCAGTTGAGCAGGCCACAGGTACACCTCCGTGTTCAGGGGGGAAAGTGGGTCCCTAGGGTTGGGGGGCCCAAGGTTTTCTTAGAGTCTTGGATATATAGTTTAACTACTTACTTGTTGCTCCTGGGAGTCTGCTTTGTCAGTAGGTTACTGGGGTTCGGAGGAGGAGCCGGCTGCCTAAGTGTACTGATGTCATAAAAAAGATGACATGTTAAGTCTCCAAGCTGTTGGAGGAAGTAGTCTACCTGGAGTCACTCAAGGAATGCCAATTAGCAGATAGTCTAATTTCATTTTCTTAACTCTCCTCAATGTAAATGGATTTCTGCTGAAGAAATGCCAAGGAGAGATTTCATTATTGTTTTACATAGTCATCCCACCTCCCTGCCAAATCTTTCTATGATATATTATATTCCTAAGTCTATGTGATCTAGCGATGAGTCTGGGGAACTGGATCAGCTGGAAATGAGTATTTGACTGCTGTTTTGGAGTCCTCTATGAAGAGGCTGCTAATAGGGCTAGTTTGGTGTCTACTTCTGTACAGGCATCAGACAAGGGACTTGATATTACAAATATTCCCATTAAAAACTAGGATGTCTTGATTCCATAGACACAAAGTTTATGCTTTCCAGATTTCTCCCATGACTCAAGAGGGTAAGAGAGAATTTCTTTGTTTGAGACCCAGGCTTTTAGCCTTTGATGTAATATTAAACAAAAAAATCCCAGGAAGTATTTGATAAAAGTTACTGATGGGTTCTTTTGAGTAGTCTAACAATTTTATTTGACTTTATTTAGTCCTGTCAGTGTGGTGTGGGGTTTTTTTGTTTTTTTTTTGTTCTTTCTGGGGGTATTAATGGAGGGGGATGTTCTATATACAGTTCTTTCATTGTTTTCCACTACATTTTGTTTCATTTCCTTTTGATTTCATCCCATTGTTGTGGTCTTGGGGATTTTGGTGGACTAAGTCTGCTGTGTTGTACTCCAGAGAGATAAGATTGACCTTGCACTGCTCCAAACATACTCAGCCACTTGGTCAGTAAGGAAATGAGATCTTTATTATGCCATTCAGTTAGTCTTAGCCAAAAGCGGCATTATTTTCTTAAACAATACAGTGTGCCTGAGTCAGAGGTTAGGGGACAAAGAGAACAGAAGCTGAGCTACCAAGCACAGACTCCATGGATCTTGTTTCCTCCCCCCACCGAATGATATCTAATACTGTTCTTACATACATTATTTCAGCCTGTCATCTAGCTGCGATTGGGACTTTTTAGTGTGACATGTTCCTGTTGGTTAGGTTAGCTCTTTCCTGTGCAAGCAGTTTACAAACTTCCAGTCTCCTGCAAATTATAGTAGTTCTGCTATCATTTCTTTTCCAGCTTGTCTCTACCTTGTTTCTAACCCCTACTCCCTTCCCTCACCCTTTCTAGTCAATGATGGGTATAATCGACAGGAACAAGCAGGAATGTAGTCTTCACATATGGGTATCGTTGGTACCAACGGAGCCTGCGCAGGAACGCTTCCCAGCGCCCAATAGGAACGCTTTTGGGAGCATCCCTCAGCACATGCACGCTGCCTTCCCGCCTTTCCAACTGTCCCTCTTCAGTTCTTCGTTTTCCGTGGAGCTGACAGGATCTATTCCCTGTCACCGCAGAAAATTCCGTCTTTAAATTTCTTTTCTTGTGGTCGCGTTTGCCTGCCGCACAACGTCTACTGGTACCGTCTGTTCTTTTCTCTTCTTTTTCAAAAAAACAAAACCTTATGCTTTAAACTGTTTCTCTTCAGAAACGTTTCTCTTTTGGTGCTAGGTGCCATTTTGGGCACTAGGACCCATATTCCTAAAACATGGAAAAACCAGCTAGTGGTTTTAAAAAAATGTACTAAGTGTGGCGGTACCATTTCCGTCACTGACACCCATGATTGGTGCCTTAAATGTTTAGGGCCTGAACATTCTCCAACTGAATGTCTCTCCTGTATGGGGGATGACTAAAAGAGGAAGACAGAACCGGGCTGCAAAGCTCGGTACCCTCTTTTCTTCGGATGCCAGATCCATTGCATCGACATCGTCGAGGGCCTCTTCTTCCTCCCATGGATCTCAGATAACTGAACATAAAATCCGGTCCTCAAAGGGTAGCTCTCCTGCTAAGCATCGAGAGGCCATTGGCATTGCCCTTGAGGGAACCACACCGGCAAAACAGCCCCGGTGGGAGGCTTCGGCTTCCAAAGCATCGATGGTGCTTCAGGATGTTCTCGAGGCCCCAACCTCGCAAGAACTACCTGTGCCATGCTCAGGGGTTCTGGCTGTTTTTACCGGTACCAACACCCAGGCATCGGCAGCGTTGATAGACCAGAGGTATCTCGCTATCGAACGCAGCATCGCAGCTCTTCTCTCAGCTGTGGTACTGTTGGTCCAACGGGCACAGGTACCGACAACGACACCGATGCTGGTACAGACACCGTTACCGTTACCGACGGTACTGGCCCCGATGGGAATTCTTCCCATGCCATCTCTGGCTGGAATTGACAGATCGGTATTGGGTCAACTCGGTACCGACTTCGATCGATACCGGGACCGTGCTTTGCAGGAGCATCGGGGTCAGGAATACTTAGATTCCTCCGATTCCGAAGACTGACAATTCTGCCGGTACTAGAGGGTTTCTCCCAGAAGATCCCTCTTCTCCCCAACGCAGAATGTCACCTCCAGAGGACATGTCTTTTCAGGATTTTATCCGTGATATGGCCAAAGGTCTTTCAATCACAGTAGCTCCTGAAGAGGAACCCAGAGCAAAGGAATTGGAAATTCTCCAATATCCTGAAGCTCCTAAGGAGGCAGCCACTCTGCCTATCCATGAAATTCTGCATAACTTGATGCTCAGAAAGTGGGAGACACCTCTGACTACTTCTCCTCACTCTAGGAGACTTGATACTAGGTATCGAGTTCCACCATGTCCTGGATTTCAGAAAACTCAGCTGCCACACCATTCAATGGTAGTGGAGTCAGCCATGTGTAGTATGAAAAGTGCAAAGAGGCATGCATCCAATTCTCCAGGTCGTGAATGCAGGACTCTGGATGCTTTTGGGCGCCAAACCTTTCAAGATTCCATGATTTCAGCTAGGATCAGTTCATATATTCTATATATGGGAATGTTCCTCAAGGAAGTCACAGGAGACTTGGAACTTATGAGCCCATTTCTCCCAAATGACAAGAGACAAGATTTTCTTGCTCTAGTTTAAGCATGCTCAAGATGTCTCCAAGTTTGTTAATCGTGCAGCCTTTGACTCCTTCAAATGCATCAGCAGAACCTCTGCTATTGCCATTGGTGCACAACGGATTGCCTGGATACAGGCATCAGACTTGGAGACTTGGGTACAGGACAAGTTAGGCAACATTCCTTGCACGGGGGAGAATCTCTTTGGCAAGAACTGGCAGGAAAAGACTAACGAGTTAGATGCTGACAATACTACTCTAGATAGATTGTCAAAATCTACAGCCACTCCAGCCAAAAAGAAGCCTTATAAAAACCCTCTTTCAGCAAAAAAGAGGAAATTTTAGCCTTCCTATACCCAGCAGAGTCAAACTCAGGGTCAGGTTGCCCAAAAGGGACAAACTAGACAGCAAAAGAATCCAAAAGGCCCGAGAGCCCAACCATATCTCCAGGTTCAGCCCCCTCAAGGGCTTTGACTCCTTCCTATAGAGAGCTTTGCCTTCCTGCCTCTGAGGGGTCCCCAACCCCCCAATACCCTGGGCAGGTTATGCCAATTTGCCAACAGATGGCATCAGATAACAGCAGAAGATTGGACTTTGTCCATTGTGGGAGAAGGGTACAAGCTTCATTTTCACAGCATGCCCCCTCCTACAATTCTAAAGCAATTCAATTCTCAAACCTCCAAACAATCTGTTAGATCACGAGGTCTTGACACTTCTTGCCCAAGGGGCAATAGAGCAGGTACCCATTCTTCAACGGGGTGCAGGGTTCTACTCCCCCTATTTTCTTATTCCAAAGAAAACAGGAGGACACAGGCCCATCCTGGACCTCAGAGAATTGAACAAATATCTGTTTTGAGAGAAGTTCAAAATGATTTCTTTAGGAACTCTTCTGCCATACCTTCAAAGCCAGGATTGGCTTTGCTCTCTAGACTTAAAGGATGCATACACTCACATTCTCATCCATCCAGATCACAGGAAATTCTTAAGTTTCCTTTTCAGGGGAAAACATTTCCAGTACAGGGTTCTTCCCTTAGGTCTGGCTTCAGCACCAAGGGTATTCAAGAAATGCATGGCAGTAGTAACTGCATTTCTACGAACCCTGGGGATATTTGTCTTCCCTTACTTAGACGACTGGCTCATTTGAGCCCCTACAATTGCAGAGGCCAGCACTGCACCGTCCCGTACAATGCGAATTCTCCAATACTTGGGGTTGGTAATAAACTTCCCAAAATCTCAACTTGTTCCTTCCCAATGCCTGGAATTCATAGGAGCCTGTCTAGATACCAGACGGGCAAAGGCTTTCCTTCCACAGGCCCGGTGTCTTCGCATAATGCAACTAGCTTCTCAAGCAGCAGGCAAATCCTCCCTCACTGTTCAAGAGCTACTACAGTTACTGGGACATATGGCATCCACAGTTCATGTAGTCCCATAAGCTCGCCTCCACATGCGAGCAACTCAGTGGATCCTTTCCACACAGTGGACACAGGCTACAGGTCATTTGTCGGACAAAATAATAAACTCTCAAGACTAATTTTGTCCCTCCAATGGTGGCAGTCACTAGAAAACCTGACAGTGGGGTCTCCTTTTCATCAAACCCTTTTTCAGGCCACCCTAACAGATGTATCACAGGTGGGTTGGGGAGCACACATGAATCATCTCTCTACCAAGGGAACCTGGACTCCACAGGAGGCTGGTTTACACATAAACCTCCTGGAATTAAGAGCAATCTATTTAGCTCTTCGAGTATTCCACGCCCCGCTCAGCTACAAGACAGTCCTAGTCCAGACGGACAATCAAGTAGCCATGTTCTCTGTGAACAAGCAGGGCGGAACAGGCTCTTTGTCGTTATGCAACGAAGCTTTACGACTGTGGGCCCTCGCCAGAGAGCATCAAATTCACCTTCTAGTGTTATATCTTCCAGGCATTCAAAGCCTTTGGGCAGACAGACTCAGTCGAGTACTGCTGTCTCACGAGTGGTCCCTCCACCTAGACCAGGTGGGAAAGATATTTAATTTCTGGGGCACGCCAGACATAGACCTCTTTGCAAGTCCACTGAATGCCAAACTTCCCTGGTTCTGTTCCAGGATTCCAGCTCACAATTGTCAGGCAAGGGATGCCTTCCTCCTTCACTGGGGTCAGGACTTCCTTTATGCCTTCCCATCCATTCCCCTCATCCCCAAAACACTCTTCAAGCTTCAGAGAGACAGGGGGTCGCATGATTCTCATAGCACCACAATGGCCACACAAAACGTGCTATCCCCTGCTTCTACATCTCTCTCAAGCGGCACCTTTGGAGTTAGGGCATGCTCCATATCTCCTTTCCCAAGAGAACGGGATGGTATGGCACCCGAATCCCCAGTCCCTGCACCTCACGGCCTGGTTGCTGAAGGCTTAGACCTCCAGGATCTCAACCTGTCCCAACAGGTAAAGGATCTCCTTCAGTCTTCTAGGAAACTTTCCACAAGAAGATCTTATGCCTTCAAATGGAAACGTTTTACTATATGGTGCTCCAAGAAGGGATTAAACCCCCTTGTCATACCCTTAGAATCGATACTAGAGTATTTCCTTCACTTATCAAATTGTGGTCTAAAGACCAAATCAGTAAGAGTCCATCTTAGTGGAATTGCAGCTTCTTATAAGCTTCTGAATGGACAACCAATTTCCTCTCATCCACTCATATCAAGATTTATGAGAGGCCTTCTATTAACCAAACCTCCCATCAAGCCACCACCGGTGGCATGGGATCTAAATCTAGTTCTCGGGCAGCTCATGAAGCTGCCTTTTGAGCCTTTGGCCACTACAGCCCTTAAGATTTTGATCTGGAAGGTCATCTTCCTAATTGCAATCACCTCTGCACGTCGCATTAGTGAATTGCAAGCTTTAGTGGCTGATCCTCCTTATACTAGGTTTCATTATGATAAGGTTGTTCTTAGAACTCATCCACACTTTATGCCAAAGGTGTTTTCGCCTTTTCATTTAAATCAATCAATTTATCTTCCCGTATTTTTTCAGAGGCCTCATGCCTCTAATGCAGAAAGAAACCTTCATACTTTGGATTGTAAAAGGGCCTTAGCCTTTTACATACAAAGAACACAGCAACATAGAAAGTCCTCGCAACTTTTTATAGCTTTTGACCCTAGTCTTTTGGGACTTCCAGTCTCCAAAAGAACTTTATCTAAATGGATTGCCCAATGCATATCCTTTGCTTATGAGAGTGAGGGTCTTCCTCTTCAGGACCATGTCATAGCTCATAATGTGAGAGCCATGGCTACTTCCACGGCTAATCTCCACTCTGTCTATCGATGACATTTGTCGAGCAGCCACATGGGTTTCGGTACACACCTTCACAGCCCACTACTGCCTGGATAAAGCCTCCCGTCGGGATGCCTTCTTTGGCCAAGCTGCTGTTCGAAATCTCTTTCAGACCTAATTCAACTCCTACTCACCAACCCTGGTGGAATGCCAGAGATCCATGGGAGGAAGGATGCCTATCTTTCTGGGTTGGCACCTTCCTGGTGCTATCTCCTTGGCATCTTCAGCTAGGGAGTCGCCATATGTGAAGACTACATTCTTGCTTGTTCCTGGAGATGGCGTAGTTACTCACCTGTAACAGGTGATCTCTGGGAACAGCAGGAATTTAGTCTTCATAACCCACCCACCTCCCCTAGAAGTTGTCTTTCTATCTCTTTGTCTCTTTCCTCTCTCCCTCTATCCTTTCACTCAGCTACAAACTTAACTGAAGAGGGACAGTTGGAAAAGCGGGAAGACAGCGCGCATGTGCTGAGGGATGCTCCCAAAAGCATTCCTATTGGACGCTGGGGAGCGTTCCCGCGCAGGCTCCGTCGGTATCGACGATACCCATATGTGAAGACTAAATTCCTGCTGTTCCTGGAGATCACCTGTTACAGGTGAGTAACTATGCTTTTTCTGTTTCTGCATGTCCTGTACTTGACCCACTGCCATGAGGTGCTCTGCAAAGTCTGTGCTCTCTGAAATCTGCCCAGCAACAAGACAATGGCTACATTTAGTTAGCTCTTGCTACAGGACTGCTTCAGGTCACTCTGTTAGAACAGGCCATAGGACTACTTTTGAACATGGTATGAAGTGGGCTTCAACCTGCTTCATCCCAACAGAAGGCTCAAAGAAGGGGGGATATTTTGTTTTTAGATTAGGGTGATAAATATGATCTGCAACTTCCTTTTCCATTTTATGTATCATGCAACATGGTATTTGTATGTTTTCTTCACCAAAAAATGTTTTTTAAACTGATACTTACTTTTTCACTGAGCATAGAACAATCCCTTTGCGTGGATTCTCATCCTTCAACCACCATCTGAAGTGAGGTTCCCTATTTTTATATCAGGAATTGTATGGCAATACTCTTATATTCAGTGGATTTGATCTTTTCTTTCACAGACTACTTGCTTTACATCACATCAGGCACAGCATTTGATGTTCTGTGCTGAGCTTTCTTCACTCCAGATCAACCCAGCGCTAACATGCAAAAATATATGTCAAAAACATAGTCCATAAGTTCCAAAAACTCAAATTACTATACGTCAATACTCACTTTGATTGATCCATGCTTATCTTGAAGCTACCCGTTTGCTCAAAAAATGGCATCCACACTGACTCTTAACAAGAGTGACTAATTTCTGGTTCCTTTTTTAATTCACATTGATTAAACTCAACTTCAGTTGACACAGGCTGTCTGGATTTCCAGGAGCACCTCTCCCTCGCAGGTCTCTCCCTTGATCCATGGTACTGCAGTTCCATTGGTAAATTCCATTATTCATTTAGGCATTATATTGAACACTTGGTTGTCTTTTGATTCCAAAATAGTTTCTGTTACCTGTTCCTCTTCCTACTTACGCCATATTCATTCCATTAAGCCTTTTCTTAACCTCCAGGACCTTCACAATCTAATCCATGCACTGGTAATATCCTAGTTAGATTACTGAAACACCATCTACTCTGGCCTCCATACCTCTAACCTGAAAACATTATAGTTAATCCAAAATACCACTATTCACTTATTAACCACTGCTACTAAATATGACCATGTTGCCCCTCAAGCATCACTGACTCCCTCTGCCTTATTGGTTTCACTTCAAGGTTCTTATGCTTACTTAAAAGCTTTTTCCATGTCATCCCTACAGTCCAATCCAGACTCATGGGTTTTGTCCCTCTTCCAGCAGATGGAGACCTAGCAAACCAGCTTTTGAGGATATCGCTACGAAAGAAGGCAACACTTCTCACACCAAGCCAGTATACTCAGTCTCCAGCAGATGGGACAGAACCCTGTTAGCCTGGGCTGACTAGGGATTCTTAATTATTTTTTTTTAAACAAGATTTGGTAGTAAACAGCTTTCCTGTGTAAGAGGTTTTAGTGAGTTGGAAGAGCAGCACTGTGGTGACTGGGTCTGCCCCAGGGGACCGAGGCCATTTAGTCGGTAGTAGGGCCCTGGGAGGAGTAGGGAGATTCTTGTTCCTTCTGCTCTCAGCACTTCAGACCTCTATCCAAGCTCATGACATCCTTCGGTGAGCTAGGGAGCTGCGGGCTTGCTACTGTGCTGTGTAAGTGTTATCTCTCTCTTCCCCCTTGTTTTTCCCCCTCCCCTGGGATCTCGGTTCGCAGCGGGGTGGTCACTCGGATCGTGAAGAGAGTGTGCCCTTTTCGTTTTTCTCCTCTGGCATTGCATTTGGATTTCTCCCTCACCATGCCTTCAGGTAAGCGAGTGTATGTGGGATGTAGCAGCTGCAGGTTGTCGTTGACACAAGTGGGGCTCTGCAGGGCTTGCAAAGCAGAGGATCATCAGGCAGGGACCTGCCTTGTGAAAGTGGCATCCCTGGAGCAGCCTTCCCCAGTGGCTTTGCTTGCAGCAGAACTTTCAACAGTCTTGGTGGCACTGAACGTGGCTCGTGCCGTTTTGGCGGGAACTGTGGCCATTTTGTCCCTCTCGCCGGCAGACATTTCCTCCCTCCCCGAGGTTTCAGCGAATCGGTGGTGTGACTGTTCGAAGCTGTGGGGGCAGCCCGTTTTTGCACAGAGTACCTCTGCTTTGCGCGGGGCGACTGCACCACTGCCACTTTTATGCTGTTATTGCACCAGGCATTAAGCAGGGCCTAGTGGGGCAGCAGGATGCAGGCAATGAGCAGAGGCACCAGCAGAGTAGCGAATTGAGCTTCATTGGCCTTGCTAGGGTCTCTTGGAGGCGCAGATTTGGAGCAACAGTCTGTGCACTCCTTAGGGTTAGAGGACCCTCTGGAGGGCTCCTTGGCGTTGAGCATAGAGAGAGATCCACTGGAATCTTGCGGGGATTCAATGCAAGCGGGGGATGACCCTTTGTGCGAGTCTTCCACTCTGAGGAATTGGTAGCATTGATCACTGATTCCCTTGCGGTTTGAACCTGTCTGTAGAGGCGCTGGTGGCAGATCCATCATTGGAGGATCCCTTGCTCCATGGGATCCGCAAGTTAGAAACAGCCTTTCTGGTGCACTGTGAATTGAAGCAGATGATCGAGCTCGAGTGAGACACCCCCCCCCCCCCCAGAGGCGGGCTTGCAGGGCACCAGAACCATGCATCAGCTCTATCCCATATCCACGGCCAAGAGAGGGAGAGGTTCATGCTCCCGAAGGTGGATGCCCAGGTGTTGGCGGTTACCAAATAGTCCACCATCCCATTGAAAGGGGGGCAGTGTTGAAGGATCCTGAGGATAAGAGGATGGAGATGCTGCTGAGGTGATGCAGTGCCATCTAGTCTGTTGACTCATTGCGACCCTCTGGATAGTTGTCCTAAATTGTGTTTGGTCTTCAGTCAGGCGGGTCATTGTTGACAGACTGGCACCCATAGCTGCTGCTGTTGTATTGATCCATCTCATTGCTGGCCTTCCTCTTTTGCGTTGACCTTCTACCCTGCCAAGCTCTTCGCATGATGTGTCCAAAGTATGAAAGTAGAGTCTTTTCATCTGAGCTTTTAAAGAAAGCTTAGGTTTGATCTCCTCTAGAACTGACTGGTTTGTTCTTCGGGAAGTCCATGGTATACACATTATTTGCCACCAACACCATAATTCAAAGGCATCAATGTTCTTCCTGTCTTTTTTTCACTGTCCAACTTTCGCATCCATATGATGTTATTGAAAATACCATGGCTTGAACAAGTTGACTCTTTGTATGGAGAGAGACATCTCTGCTCTTGAGAACCTTGTCTAGGTCCTTCATAGCCATTCTTGAAGGACTAGAAAAGGGGACTGCTACTTCTGGAGAGAGATCTGCAATTGTAAGTATTACTTCTGGGAATTTTTCTAAATCTTGGTGAAAAAGGACGACTTTAGATTAAAGCTGACTAATCTGTGAACCCAGTGTATTAACCAAGCAGGGCCTAGTAGAAGCAAAGAGTTTCAGTTTAAATTTAAAACACAGAGAAGAGCTTTCTGGTTAACTTTAGAACCCAGCAGAGAGCTTCCAGTTTAAATCCAATAGTCAGGGCCTAGTTTACTTACATTTAAAACAGGAGAGCTTTCTGGTTAAATTTAGAACCCAAGACTACCTCTATCCAAGCAAGGGCTGTGGGACTCCCTCTGGAGATTGGTCACAGATTACCTTTAGAAGCACAGGAAAGAGTACTGTGTAGCAGCCAGCTTTAATAAATATTTTTCCCCCTCCCTCCCCATCACCCACCCACCCCTGGGATAATTGTAGCTTTATAAGTGCTTAAACATCTTAAAGGAAAAGAGGAGCCATATTTACTCTCAGGTGCAGCTGTTCATTCTCATCAGCATACATTAAGAACCTGAGATTAGTTAAGTTTTAGGTGAAGAAAGTACATTAAACGTATTAGGTATAGTTCTATTAGTATAAGTATCCCCAGCAGCCCTTAGTATGTAAAGAACTTAAATATCTAAACACAACCTTAAAACCAAAATGCAGACAGCAGTCCAGCAGCGAGATGGGGGCTTTCCAGACTTTTGCATTGAGTGTCACATATATGATTTTCTCCCAGTTGGTGAGGGGTCTTATGTGTGCACAAGGTGCAAGGAACTCTTTGCTCTCCTGGAACAAGTCTGATCTCTAGAGGCAAGAGTAGCAGACATGGAAGACATAAGGAAGACAGAGAAGTACATAGATGAGAACTACAGGGATATAGTCCTGAAGTCCCACCTCCAGTCTGGCAGCATCCCTGCTGCCTTGGAGGAGAGAGGTCAGGTGACAGGAGAGCATCACCCTGGTGTGGCAGGACGTGATCCTATAAGCTAGGACCTGTCCTCCAGGTGATGTAAAACCCTCTTGCACCGAGGAAGTTTCTCCAGGGCCAAGTGCTCATGAGGGAAGGGTTAGGACAGCCGTTATAGTTGGTTATTCGATCATTAGGCATGTAAATAGCTGGGTGGCTGGTGGATGTGAGGATCGCTTGGTGACATGCCTGCCTGGTGCGAAGTTAGCGGACCTCATGCGCCACCTAGACAAGGTCTTAATATTGCTGGAGAGGAGTTTGCTGTCTTGGTACATGTCGGTACCAGTGACATAGGAAAATGTGGTAGGGAGGTTCTGGAGGCTAAATTTAGATTTTAGGTAGGAAGTTGAAATCCAGAACTTCCAGGGTAGCTTTCTCCGAAATGCTTCCCATTCCACGTGCAGGACCCAAAAGGCAGGCAGAGCTCCAGAGTCTTAATGGTGCAAGGATGAGGATTTTGGATTTGTTAGGAACTGGGGAACATTCTGGGGAAAGGAGGGGCTCTTCCGAAGGGATGGGCTTCACCTTAACCGGGATGGAACCAGGCTGCTGGCATTAACCTTTAAAAAGGAGAGAGAGCAGTTTTTAAACTAGATAATTGGGGAAAGCCGACAGTCGCCCAAGAGCGCGTGGTTCGGAACAATGTATCCTTGAAGGATACTACCAAAAACAGAGGTTCCAAAAAAGAGTAAAGTAGCCCAAATGCCCTTGAGTATGGAGCAGACAGAGCTTAAAGATTCCAAATTACCCATGCCTACCAATAGCCAGACTAATATGAATAAATTACACTCTCTAAAATGCTTGTATGCAAATGCTAGAAGTCTAAAAACTAAGATGGGAGAGTTAGAATATATAGCACTAAATGAGAGGTTAGATATGATTGGAATCTCAGAGACATGGTGGAAGGAGGACAACCAGTGGGATACTGTGATACCTGGGTACAAACTATATCGTAATGATAGAGCTGATCAAATTGTTGGAGGGGTTGCGCTCTGTTAGAGAGGGCATTGAGTCAGAAAGGATTAAAGTTTTGCCGGAAACAAAATTTGCAGTAGAATCTCTGGATTGAAATTCCTTGTAAAAAAGGGAAGGCAGTGGGGGTGTACTATCGACCGCCTGGCCAGAATGAACAAATGGATGAAGACATGCTCAAAGAAATTAAGGAAGCTAACAAAAGTTACAGCACAGTAATAATAATGGGTGATTTCAATTACCCTGGTATTGACTAGACATGCTAGGGAGATAAAGTTCCTAGATGAAATAAATGACTGCTTTTTCGAGCAGCTGGTTCATGAACCGACCAGAGGAGAAGCCATATTGTGCCTAGTCCTTAGTGGAACACCAGTTCTCCGGGACCAAGCAGGAAGTCAGTCCTCACATATGGGTGATGTCGGCGCCGATGGAGCCCCCGTGCGGAGCATTTCCCCAGCTTTCAAAGAAAACCTTTGGGAATGCAGCGCGTATGCGCGGTCCCCTTCCCGCCAAAGGGTGTCATCTTGCTCAGTCTTTCTTTTTCCGCGGAGCCCAACGGATGTAGTTTGTCACCCGGGAAAAGTAGATTTTTTTTTCTGCAATTTTGCGTTTCTTTATCCGGTTCGACACCGGTTCCCCTCCCGCCTCGGCTCGGTATCCAGTCCGGAGTTTCTTTTTCTGTTTTTTGTCCTTTGTGACTAGCATTTGCGCTTTTTTCCTTATTTTCACTGGCAGCCCTGTCTTTTGAACTTGCAGGGGCCCTTTTTCCCCCGATGGCTACCAGCGGGTTCAAAAAGTGTGATTGGTGCAAGAAACTTATGTCTCTCACCGACACACACGACTGCTGCCTCCGATGCCTCGGTCCCGACCATGACCCGCTGGTCTGTGGCCCGTGCGGCAAGATGTCGTCGAAGGCACTTAGGAATCGTCAGCATCAACGTGTGAGAATTTTTTCGCAGTCCGCGTCCAGCCGGGCCCGGACTTTGTCAGAGGCCTCGACATCTCGGGAGTCTGACCCTGAGCGCCCTCGTGGGTCCTCTGAAAGAGGGTCTCCCACCCGGGAGCACAAAAGGAAGAAGAAGCTCATGAGGGCGGCGTCAGTGGAGGCACCTGGATCCTCCGGGGCCAGATTGCGGAGCCCTGACCGCCGTCCCAGGCTTTTGGAGTTGGAGCGGCCTACCAAACTACCTTGCCTGGAGCCGGAGTCGCCGAGTCGGGTAACACATGTTGTCCTCATTGACTCTCCTCCAGGAGAACCGACCGTCGGGCCTGATACCATCAGGGCCCGAGTCAGGGGTTGCGGAGTCTCCTGAACTCGGACTCAGATTGACGGCCCTGGAGAGCAGCCTGGCTGCCTTCATGGAGCAGCAACGGGTACTGATCACAGGTTTGACCGGTGCATCTGCCCTGACCACTGGGACCTCGACGTCTAAGTCAACCCCGGAGGCCGAGCCGATCCTTGAGTCAATGAAGTCTCGAGTCGATCCTCGGCCAAGGTCTCCCTCGACCTCCCGTTCGGGGCCGAGGTGGTCGTCGCCGGTGCCCTTGGCGTCGAGGGCGGGTGGCATCGAGGCCCACACGGCCGGAGCCACCCGACTCCTCCTTGGAGGAGTCGGTGTGGGAGATGGAGGACGAGGAGTCTCCCGACACCTTCCGGACCCAGTGCGTCCCATCGGACTCACTGGAGTCCGAGCCTCGGAGAAGGCCCCCCCCCCCAGAGGATACCCTGTTCTCAGATTTCGTCAGGGACATGGCCAAGGCTTTGGCATTCCCGGCGGATGCCAAGGAGGAGCCTCGAGCCAAAGAGCTTGATGCCCTCCAGTATGATTTTCCTCCGAAGGAAGCCTTTACTGTACCGGTTCCTCTGTTGCTGGAACGGCTGCTTTTCCGTATGTGGGAAGCACTGGCCTTGGCGCCAGTTCTTAGCAAGCAGGTCGATTCTATCTATCGAGTCTGTAAGAGCCCTGGGTTCCAGAAGGCACAGCTACTGCACAACTCCATGGTTGTGGAATCGGCCATGCACAGGCTGAAAAGCCAAAAGATGCACTCCTTGGTGCCTCCCGGCCGGGAGGCCCGATACCTGGATGCCCTCGGTAGAAAGTGCTTCCAGGGCTCGATGCTGTTTTGCCATGTCCAGACTTACCAGCTGTACATGGGCATGTACTTACGGGACCTGGCAGAGGAGATTGCTGGGTTCTCGGCTGGCCTCTCTTAGGAACCTTTGCAGAGATTCAAGGCCTTGTCTACAGGGATCCGAGAGTGCTCGAAGTTTATATCTCGAGCAGCCTATGACGGCTTTGAGGCTTCGACCCAGATAGCTGCGGCCAGCATCGGTGCACGCCTTCAGGCCTGGCTACAGTCGTCGGACCTGGAGTCATGGGTGCAGGATAAGTTAGTCGATGTCCCATGCTGAGGTGACAACCTGTTCGGCAAGCCTATGACGGAGAAGGCTGCAGAAATCGAGACCGAAACTCTCACCAGGACAAGACTGTCCAGAAAGACTTCTGCCCCTTCTCACAAAAAGAAGGGCTCTGGGAAGAAGCCCTTTTTCCCGAGGCAGGGTGCTGCCTACAAAACCTACCCTCAATATCAGGCCTCTCCAGCTCCCCAAGAGGGCCAGTAGGCAGAAAACCCCCAAGCCTCCAGCTCCGGCTCCTGCACAGCAGGGAGGGGGGTTTTGACTCCCACGTCATAGCCTCTCCTCCGGTGGCCCCACTAGCACAGGAGGTCGGCTGACCCTGTATGCCTACAGGTGGCCAGACATCACAAGTGGCCAGAAGGGCTATATACTCCATTTCCACCAGCTACCCCCTCCTACTATCCAGGGGAGCCTCCAAGACTCCCTCTACACAGGAACCTCCTCCTTCAGGAGTTGGCAAGTCTTCTAAAGGAACAGGCGGTGGAACCGGTGCCACACCTCCTGAAAGGGCAAGGCTTCTACTCCAGGTACTTCCTTGTACCAAAGAGAACAGGAGGCCTCAGACCTATCCTAGACTTGCAAGATCTGAACACGTTTCTGGAGAGGGAAAAGTTCAAGATGCTTACCCTTGGGATACTGCTGCCCTACCTCCAGTAGGGAGACTGGCTATGCTTCTTAGATCTAAAGGATTCTTATACTCACATCCTCGTCCATCCAGACCACAGACAGTATCTCAGATTTGTGGTGGGAGGAAACCATTTTCAGTACAGGGTACTTCCCTTTGGCCTAACCTCTGCCCCCAGGGATTTTACAAAATGCCTGGTGGTGGTGGCGGCTTTTCTCAGGAATCAAGGGATCTTTGTCTTACTTTACCTGGACGACTGGCTAATCAGTGGCCAGTCACCCCAGGAGGCCCGACAGGTCACTCTTCGCACTGTCTCTCTTCTTCAGCATCTGGGCTTTGTCATAAACTACGCAAAGTCCACTTTGCTCCCCGCTCAGAATCTAGAGTTCATAGGAGCCAGGCTGGATACCCTTCAGGCAAGAGCTTACTTGTCTGAGGACAGGGCCCACAGGCTGCTGGATTTGGTCACCCAGATCCAACACACATCTCATGTTTCCGCGAGGCACTTCCTGCGTCTCCTGGGCCACATGGTATCAACAGTGCATGTGACCCCACATGCCCGTCTTCATATGCAAACTGCTCAGTGGTGCCTCAGATCAGTGGACACAAGTCCACAGGCGACCTCCGAGACAGAGTAAAGGTGTCCAAACGACTTCTGAACTCCTTACAGTGGTGGCTACATCCACCAAACCTTCTTGTGATTGTACCTTTTCAGCCTCCAGCACACACAAAGGTGCTGATGACAGATGCTTCCTTGAGGGGCTGGGGTGCACATTGCCAGGGCTTATGCACTCGAGGCCTGTGATCCCCATAGGAGGCCACTCAACAAATCAACCTTTTTAGAGCTGCGAGCAATCCACTTAGCTCTGCAAACTTGCTTGTCCTGCCCTCCCACAACAGTCTGTCCTAGTTCAAACGGACAATCAGGTAGCAATGTTCTACGTGAACAAACAAGGGGGCACAGGGTCCAGGCTCCTATGTCAGGAGGCACTAGACCTCTGCTCCTTTGCGGTCAGGCAGGGTATGTTTCTCAAAGCAGTTTACCTACCTGGTCAAGAGAATTTCCTAGCAGACAAGCTAAGCCGGATTCTCCAGCCTCACGAATGGCAGTTGAATCCACTGGTGGTCCAGCAGATCTTCCTCCGCTGGGGACATCCGTCCATCAATCTCTTTGCAAGTCCACAAAACCATCAGCTACCCAGGTTTTGCTCCAGACAGCCGCGTCCCCAGAGGATGGTGGCAGATGCTTTTCTGCTCTCTTGGTCTATGGGCCTCCTGTATGCATTTCCTCCCACGCCTCTGGTGGCCTAAACTCTGTTCAAGATCCTTCGGGACAAGGCCTCGGTCATTCTGGTAGCCCCCAGATGGCCGAGGCAGCCTTGGTTCCTGCTTCTCTTGCAGTTGGTGGTAGAAGCTCCGTTTTCCTCTGGTGGGTGCAACCTGATCTCCTGTCTCAGGAGCAGGGTTCCCTTCTGCACCCCAACCTCAGGTCCCTCAATCTGATGGCCTGGCTGCTGAAAGGGTAGTGCTAGCTCCCTTACTTCTACCTAAGGAGGTTGAAGAGATATTGGCCTCTAGGAGGCAGTCCACCAGAAAGTCCTAAGCCCTCAAGTGGCGTAGGTTTACGGTATGGTGTGCGCAGCACAATGAGGATACTTTCTCTTGCCTTATGCCAATAGTACTGCAGTATTTGCTTCACCTTTCAGACTTAGGCCTTAAGTCTAACTCTGTTCATACCACCTCAGTGCTTTGTCAGCGCACCATTCACCGGTGGAAGGACAGCCTCTGTCGGTTCACCCCTTGGTGTCCAAATTTCTCAGAGGTCTGCTTCTACTCAAGCCTCCGGTTCATCCACCGGCGACTGAGTGGGATTTGAACGTGGTCTTGCAGCAACTTACTCGCCCACCGTTTGAGCCAATGCCTACTTGCCATTTGTGCTTCCTCTCTTGGAAAACGCTCTTCCTGGTGGCTCTTACATCAGCCAGACCTGTGAGTGAGCTACAAGCTGTGGTTTCTGATAGACCGTACACACGGTTCTGTAGGAACAGGGTGGTCCTACGGACCCATCCCAAGTTACTTTCAAAAGTGGTCTCCTCTTTCCACCTCAATCAGGAGGTAGTTCTTCCAACCTTCTTTCCCAGGCCGCATACCAGGCGGGCTGAAACAGTCTTGCATACCCTGGACTGTAAGAGGGCGTTGTCCTTTTACATAGAACGTACGCGGGAGCATCGAAGGGCTGCTAAGATCTTTGTCTCATTTGACCCTAATAGGATGGGCTTACCTGTCTCCAAGCGCACATTGTCCACTTCGGTAGCAGATTGCATTGCCTGGGCGTACAGGGCAGCCGACCTCCCTTGCAGGGTCAGGTCACTGCCCACTGTGTCAGGGCGAAAGTCGCGTCAGTAGCTCATCTCCGCTCTGTTCCGTTGGCAGGCATCTGCCGGGCCGCAACTTGGTCTTCAAGACCATTGTGCACTGGTGGGGGCGGCCTGCATGGGACCTCATGGCCACCGTCGCCAACTCCAAGAAACCTCGCTTCTTCAGTCGCAGGAAAGAGCCAAGCTCCCAGAGCCTGGATGCCCTGGTGCAGCTGTGGCCTCAGAACCATCTGCTTTACATCTCCCCTCCATGACCACTGATCAGCTGAATTCTGCGTCGCATCGAGGCCTATCAGGTCCAAGTCATCCTGGTAGTGCCTGACTGGCCTCGCCGGCCCTGGTATGCCAACCTCATACGTCTATCACACAGCTGATCTCTCCCACTCGGCACATGGAGGGATCTGCTGCATCAAGGACCCATCTTCATGGATGATCCCGCTCCCTTCTCGCTTACAGCCTGGATCTTGAGTACCACTGGCTAATGCGCAAAGGATATTCGCTGGCAGTTTTGACCACCTTACTTAAAGCCCGCAAGGCCTCCACTTCTCAGGTCTATGCCAGGGTGAGGCAGCTATTTTCCTTGTTCTCGACACTTGCTCTCTCACTGGAAGGTTCAGATCCCTAGTATCCTTTCCTTTCCTTTCTCCAGGATGGGTTTGACAGAGGCCTCACACTCAATTCCCTGAAAGTCCAGGTTGCCACCTTAACCTACTTCTAAGGGCTGATTTTTGGCTGTTCCCTTGCCTCCCACCTGGACGTCTCGTGGTTCCTCCGGGTAGTCCGCTCTCTCCGACCACCTTTGCGGATAGTGATTCTTACTTGCAACCTCTCCTTAGTGCTGCGAGCCCTCTCCCGTGCTCCTTTTGAGCCGCACCGGGCTGCATCCCTTAGGGATGTCACGTTAAAGACTCTGCTGCTCATCACTGTGGCTTCTGCTCGTCGTGTCTTTGACCTCCAGGCCTTGTCATGCCAGGACTCCTTCCTGTCATTTTCAGTGGATGAGGTCACTATTCATCCAGTCCCTGCTTTCCTGCCAAAGATAATCTTAGAGTTTCATCTTAATCAACCAGTTTCGCTCCCCACCTTCTGGCAGGAAAAAGGGCTGGGGTGTTCTCTGGTCCTGCACCCCCTGGATGTCAGCAGAGCCCTGAGGTGTTACCTCAAGGTCACCAACCCTTTCCGGCTCTCGGAAAACCTTTTTGTCCTACATTCCGGATCGTGGAAATGGGCCGCCGCCTCCAAGGATACCATAGCGCGTTGAATTAAGCAAGCCATTGAGTCGGCTTATATTTTGCAAAATAAGCCAGTTCTGCTCAAGCTTCAGGCGCATTCTACTCGGGGCCCAGGCCAGGCCTTGGGCAGTAAGGTCACGGGTGCACCCGCGCGATATTTGCAGGGCAGCGACCTGTTTGTCCCTGTCTACCTTTTGCATGGCATTATCGTTTGGACCTCCAAGCTAGGGAAGCAGCGGCCTTCGGCGCCATTGTATTGGCTGCGACTACATCTTCCCTCCCTACAGGGGTTTAGCTTTGGTACTCCCCACTTGTCTGGACTGGTCTAGCAGAATGGTGTGGAAGGTGAAATTTTACTTGCTGTTAATTTCCTTTCCTTCCTTTCCTGGAATCCTGTTAGACTAGTCCAGGACACTCCCTATGTTTCGAGCACCGCCCTACAAAGAGTTAGATACTGAGCGGTGTTCTGGCTCTATTCGTATGCAGATTCTGCAATCAGCTGGGGGGGGGGGTGCCCCCTCATTTTAGCCGTAGGCTCTACACAGTTGTTCTCTGTTCTCTAAGTTGTGTTAGTTGTAGTTCTGAACTGTTGCAATGGTTCAGCTGCTAGATAAACCTGGTGTTTGCCAGGGTGATACTGAAGCTGCCCCTAGGAGCAGGAGTTTATATACCAAGGGGAGGGTTCCCTGTTTTCTCTGTCTCACCATCTGCTGGTAGGGGGACACGACCCGCTTGTCTGGACTGGTCTAGCAGGATTCCAGGAAAGGAAATTAACAGTAAGTAAAACTTCACTTTTAGAAGAAAGACATTCAGTTTAATTGGTTTTAATTGGATTACTATAGCAGTTTATATTGGTAATCTCTTATAAAAAGCCTTTATAAAATTAATCCTATATGCCTAAGTAATGTCCCTTGCCCCTATGTTTGCTGACTTTGGTTTCACACTTTTTTTTCCCCTGCTGTATATAGATTCTTTAAAACAGAAGGGCTAGCTATATTTCCCACACTGATGACAAGGTCTTAGCTCCTCACTGCATAATAAAATATTTTTCTTAACAAGAATTTACAATCATATTGCACTTAAAAATGGCCTGCACTAAGTTAGAAGACTTGGAGGGGTGGTGTTCACAAATCTGTTAATGTCTCTCTCTCTCTCTCTCTCTTTTTCAGTATGGCAATTCAGGAGGACCCCTTGTGAATCTGGTAGGCATTTCTTTTCAGATTTTTAAGCAGAGAGGTGGTGCACATATTGGAGAAGGGAAAGATCATGTGACCCTTGTTTTATACCAGCACAGTTTCTCCAGATACTATCCTTGGGGAAACTTGGATTCTAGCCCCCTATGGGCTGCTAGAGGGTTTGGTGTAAAATTACTATTATTACTACTGATCATTTGTATTGCGCTACAAGGCGTACACAGTACTGTATGGAGACATGTAAGAGACTGTCCCTGCTCTCAGAACACAACAGCTGGGAACTTGGATATGTCTAGGGGAATGGTAAGGAAACATAGTTGGAGAGCAGGAGACTGTGTATCAGGATCCAAAAGCCGCCTAAACACACTGAGGCTAATTAAAATTAATCATGCTACTTATTAGCACAGTGGTTTACTTTCTGCACTAATCTTATTCCTAATACAGGAAGATAGACTAGCACAGGCAAATCGGCATAAAGCCACTGCACTACACTGGGCATGTAAACTACATGTAAATAGCTTAACCCAATGTGTTAAAAAATAAATCAATAAAAACTTGCTCTAAAATCTAGTGCAGACTTTTACTCTTACTCCTCTTTGTACTGCTGAATCTTCATGCCAGCTCAGTTTGCTGTGAAGATGCAGCACAGGAGCAGAAAATAGTATGAGGTGAAGTGTGGCACATCTCCCAAGACTATAGAGTTGCAAAATCTTTCACAGCCCAATCCCCCCCACAAATGACCTAGGTGGTCCAAGTGGGCTCCCATCCCATAATCCCCGTCCACATGCTTCTAAGTTGGGAATCGGGAACGGAGGAGCAGCCTAATGATAGAGTAGGAGGCCGAGAACCAGGGAAGCCAGGTTCAAATTCCACTGCCATTCCTTATGATCTTAAACAAGTCACTTAACCCTCTATTGCTTCTGATACAATTTAGATTGTAAGCCCTCTAAAGATAGGTTGTCAGACGGCTGCCTGGGTGAGAATCTTCACAGTCTTGTCAAGTGCATATATCTATATGATTTGCAAGGTATTGTGGGCAATGTAGTTCATTCACACCAGACACAGCTGCTGACAATAATTTAGTTGTGCTCTTGGGTAAAGCCAATAAGATATTTATTTATGGGGGGTTTTCTCCCAACACAGATATGCTTGGTAGCACATAAATTAGGTTACTTGCTTTCAGTGTTAACTTGGAAAAACAAAGTCAAAATCAGGAAAACAACAAATGAAAAGCCACAAAGAAAGAAACAAACTGTTCTTTTCAGGTTAACTTCTGATTACTTCCCACATAGATACCGAAGTGATTCTCTCCTAGCTCACAAGCAATTAGGTAAGGCTTAATTGCTAGCAGTCATCCAGCTGAAACCCCTTAGCTGGCTTGCCTTCCACTGTGTGGGTCAAATCCTGCTTCAGGAGCTTTTCTGAGTAGATTAAAGAACAAATTTGTATTTCTTTGTGATGGTTGCTGTACTTTATAACAGAAAGTTACCAACGGAGTTTAGATAGAGAGCAGTCCATATAAACAGGATCCTCATCTGCTATTCCTGTACGTAGCCCCAGTCTGGTCCCGGACCTCTGAGTTGTCAACCTTAATCAGCAGCTTGGAGACTGAGGAACCACCTTCTTTTCATGATGTCACTCCTATATAACTCTGGCATCCGCCTCCCTTCATCAGTTACCTCAGTCTCCAAGCAGCTGACTAGGTTGAGCTCGGGGGTCCGGGCTCACTGGAGGAACAACTAAGCCTTAGTTTCAGTGTAGGGATTAGTCTAAATTTGGTTTCATTTGGGTTACAACGTCTTGTTTGCAAAAAAAAAAAAAAAAAAAACCCATTAACCAAAAAGGAAATTGAGGTGCTGTACCTTTAAGGTATAGGACCTGTGCCTGCCGGTGCCTTAGGCCTTTCTTTCTCCCTATGCCCGTCTTCAGCTGTTTGACAGAGTCGGAGGGGTCGGCTCACCCCCGGTTTGGAGCAGGGGTTGTGAGCCGACAGAGTGCTTCGCGTCCAGCCAAGCGCCAAACAGAGGATCTGCCTGTGAGCGCGCCTCTGGCTGGACGGAAAGGGGAGAAGCAGGAGTCGATCTGCCACGGGGTGTGCAAAGTTCGGAGATTGCCAGAAGGGCCGGACTGTGACACCTTTCGCCCCTTCTTCGCTGCTTTGGCGGCTCAGATAAGGAAACGTGGGGGCATGTGATTTCGGCGATCGCTTCTCTCTTCACCGCGGCGCGAGTACGCCTTGCGGCTGTACAGGCCCGGCCACGTGGCACCCACGCGGGAGTGATTTTTTGGATCCCGCGCTTTTTCCCGGCCCCTTCTGATCGGCTAGGCCGCCGTGCGGTTGTGCGAGTGGCTCCGGGGAGCCGGCTGGGCGATTTTTGTTTTTTCTAGCAGTGCTTTAAAAAAAAAAAAAAAAAAAAAAACAGCTCGGTGTAGCGAGTTCATTTTTTCCTGAGGGGCTGGTTGCCTTGGGGATTGGTAGGGCTTTACGTTGGCAGAGCCCTGCTTCGGGGCAGTGAAGCTCCCTAGCCCTATGTCGCCCAAGACACAGTGTATGATTTGTGGGAATAAGAGATCCGCCCTGTCGGACTCCGGGGTGTGCAAAAGTTGCTCTAAGGAGGCAGCAACTCTGGATTCCCCCGAGGTGAGCGTGGGGGAGCTGCCGGGGTCAGAGGTGGGGCCTTCGGTTGGCTCTCCTCCAGGCCCATCCCGGGCGGAGCCGGTGGCGGGACCGTCGACCACCGCAACGGGACAGGTGCCCCAGGCGTCCTGGGCGAGCGGACTTGAGTCAATTTTCTCCGCCGAGTTCGTGGCACTGCTGCGGCACGCAGTGGGTGGCCTGCCTCGGCCTCCTGCTGAAGTTTCGGAAGGGGTCCGCGCCAAGCGTGGCCCCCCAGCTCTCCTTCCTGAGGACCAACCCAGCAGCAAGAGGCTGCGGTTGGATACGGAGTCACTGGAGCCCTCCCTGGCATCGGAGGGACTCCCGTCGGAGGAGGAAGGCGACGCTGGGCTCCCTGAGGAAGACTTGGAGGAAGGTGAGCTCGACGACAAGGAGGAGCAGGCCAGAGTGGTCAGAGTCTTCCGGAGGGAAGAACTGCCAGCCCTGATCACTGAGACGCTGAGCGCTTTAAATATGCCAGCGCAGGGGCCGTCGGAGGACGAGTCTCTGGAGGATCCTTTGTTGCAGGTCTTCCGTAAGTCTCAGCGTGCCTTCCCGGTCCATCGGGTCTTCCAAGAGCTGATTCAGGAGGAGTGGAACGTCCCGGGGGCGGCCCTGCGGGGGTCGCGGGTACTGGGGCGGTTGTATCCTCTGGTGGATCGGGATCGGGAGGTCTTCACGCCGCCCAAGGTGGATGCTGCGGTAGCGGCGGTGATAAAGAAGACCACCATCCCAGTGGAAGGCGGCGCAGCCCTCAAGGACGCCCAGGACAGGAAGCTGGATGCCCTTCTGCGCCAGGTGTATGACACTAATGCGTTGTCGCTCCAGGCCGCTATTTGTGGGGCCTGGGTAGCCCGGGCCTGTCTCTGCTGGTCTCAAGTGCGTCCAGCGCAGGCGGAGGGCAGATCTGTGGAGGCGGCCCGCCTGGAGTCGGGGGCGGCCTATTTATCTGATCTGCACTATGACCTTATGAGGGGTCTATCTAGCAGTATGGCGTCGGCGGTCGCTGCCCGCCGGTACCTGTGGCTCCGTTCCTGGGCGGCGGATTCTTCTTCGAAGACCAGGCTGAGTAAACTCCCGTTCAAGGGACATCTCCTCTTTGGAGAGGATCTGGAGAAGTTGGTCAAGGACCTGGGCGAGTCTAAGGGTGGTAAGTTGCCGGAAGACAAACCCAAGCAAGGCCGTGGCGCCTCGTCCAACAGATCGCAACAACGGGACTTTCGCCGCTCGCGCTTTCCCCGGTTTGCTGCCGGTCAGCGGGGCCGGTTTCCCGTCCGAAACCAGGGGTTTCGGGGCTTCAGAGGAGCTGGCAGAGGTTTGGGGGGGGGGCCTCGACCTCCTCCTCCCCCTCCTCAGCCCTGCGCAAGGCGCAATGAGATACGGCGGACCCAGGAGCCGCTGGTTCCCGTAGGAGGCAGGCTGCGGGAGTTCTATGGCGCCTGGGTCCATATGACTTCGGATCAGTGGGTCCTGGAGGTCATCAGAGACGGATATGCGCTGGAGCTACAGCGACCAGTGCGCGATGCCTTCGTACGGTCCCCCTGCAAAGCGCTCAGCAAGTGCGCGGCGGTGCGGGAGACCGTGCAAAGGCTGCTGGACCTCCGGGCGATCGAGCCGGTACCGCCAGACCAACACGGTTGCGGTCGATACTCCATATATTTCGTGGTCACAAAGAAGGGCGGAGGGTTCCGGCCTATCCTGGACCTCAAAGGGGTAAATCGGTGCCTGCGGGTGACACACTTCCGCATGGAAACTCTCCGGTCCGTCATTGCAGCGGTCCGGCCGGGCGAGTTTCTCACCGCTCTGGATCTGTCCGAGGCCTACCTTCACATTCCCATTCGACAGGATCACCACCGGTTCCTCCGCTTTGCGGTGCCTTTCGGGAATTTCCAATTCCGAGCGCTGCCGTTCGGGCTAGCGACGGCCCCGCGCACCTTCACGAAGGTGATGGTGGTGGTGGCGGCGGCTCTGGTGCACCCGTATCTGGACGACTGGTTGATCAGGGCAAAGTCGAGGGAAGAGAGCGTGAGGGCCACGTCCCGGGTAGTCGGGTTCCTGGAGAGCCTAGGTTGGGTGGTCAACAGGACGAAGAGCCAGTTGGTCCCCTCCCAAGACATGGAATACCTAGGAGCGCGCTTCGACACGGGAACCGGTCAGGTGTTCCTTCTGCGGCAGAGAGCCCAGAAGTTGCGGTTGTTGGTACGGAAGTTCTTGAAGAGACGGGAGTCCACGGCGTGGCAGTAACCTTCAACTGCTGGGCACCATGGCGGCGACCCTCGAGCTGGTACCGTGGGCGAGGGCCCACATGCGGCCTTTGCAGAGGGCGCTTCTCAGGCGCTGGTCGCATCAGCGGGATCCCCTGTCCCAAAAACTCGCATGCCCGGACGAGACGCGAGCGGGGCTGCGCTGGTGGCTGGATCCCCGCTCCTTGCAGAAGGGGAGGCCTCTGGCGGTGCCCGAGTGGATTGCATTGACAACAGATGCCAGCCTTCTGGGTTGGGGGGGTCACTGTCGGGGCCAATTCGCTCAGGGACGGTGGGACCCCCAGGAGCGCTCGTGGTCGATCAATCGCCTGGAATTGCGTGCGGTGTTCCGGGCGTTGGAATGGTTTTCAGTCGATTCTCGACGGTTCGGCAGTCAGAGTATTCTCCGACAACGCCACGGCCGTGGCTTATATCAATCACCAAGGCGGGACCAGCAGCGCGACTCTCGAGGCAGAGGCCGAGGCCCTGTTCGCGTGGGCCGAGAGGCATCTGCTGGCAGTGTCGGCAGCGCACGTGGCAGGAGTGGACAACGTGGAGGCCGACTTTCTCAGTCGAGTGCGAGTGGATCCGGGAGAGTGGGTTCTCCACCCGGAGGTGTTCGCGATGATCACGCGGCGGTGGGGCATCCCCGTGATGGATCTGATTGCCACTTTCAGCTCCACGAAAGCCAGCCGCTTCTTCAGCAGACGAAGGAGCGCATGTCCGAGGGTCTCGATGCGCTGATTCAGCCCTGGCCGGAGGGCCAGTTGTTGTACGTCTTCCCGCCGTGGGTTCTCATCGGCCGGGTGATCCAGCGAGTGGAGAGCTTCGGGGGGATGGTGATCCTGATAGCTCCGGACTGGCCGCGCCGCCCTTGGTACGCGGATCTGCGGAGGCTTCTGGTCGCGCGACCGTGGCGCCTTCCGGTGCGCCCGGACCTGCTAGCGCAGGGGCCTCTATTCATGCCCCATGTGGATTGGTTCTCGCTTACGGCTTGGCTATTGAAAGGGCACGGCTGAGAACTAGGGGCTATTCCCCGGCGGTGGTTTCCACCCTGTTGAAAGCTCGTAAACGGTCTACGTCTTTGGCGTATGTGCGGGTCTGGAGAGTTTTTGAGGCGTGGTGCAGTGAGCGGCGCTGGGTGCCTCTCAAGGCTTCTCTCTCTCAGATTTTGGACTTTCTGCAGTGCGATTTCGACAAGGGTCTGGCGGCGGCTTCGCTTCGGGTGCAGGTCGCGGCTCTGGCGTGCTACCGCGGGCGAGTGACTGGTAGATCCCTGGGAGAGCATCGGGATGTCAAGCGGTTTTTGCGCGCGGTGGCGTTAATTCGACCGCCCAGGAGGCAGCCGGTGCCGCAGTGGCATCTCCCACTTGTGCTGTCGGCACTGGAGCGGGAGCCTTTCGAGCCTTTGCGCTCAGCTTCCTTGAAGGATCTCACATTGAAGGTCGTGTTTTTGGTGCCATTGTTCGGCCAGACGCATCTCGGAGTTGCAGGCGCTGTCCTGTAAGGAACCCTTCTTGGTTTTTTTCGAGTCCAAGGTGGTCTTGCGGCCTGTGCCGGCCTTCTTACCCAAGGTCGTGTCGGCGTTCCATTTGAATCAGGAGATTTCCTTGCCGGTGTTCCGGTCGGACACGTCGGGCTCCGCTTCCAGGACGCTCGATGTCTGTCGGGCCTTGAAGAGGTATCTTCGACGTACGGCGGGGTTCCGCCGTTCTGAGAGATTGTTTATCCTGTTCGCGGGTCCTCGCCGAGGAGAAGCGGCATCCAAAGCCTCCATCGCCAGGTGGATCCGGGAGGGCAGATTCCGTCGGCTTATTTACTGAAGGGGAGAGCGGTGCCGGAGGGGCTGAGGGCACCATTCCACCAGGGCCCAGGCTACGTCCTTGGCGGAGCTCCAAGCTGTGCCGCCAGCGGAAATTTGCAGGGGCGCCACGTGGTCTTCTTTGTCTCCTTTTATCAGACATTACCGATTGGACGTTCAGTCCGCGCAGGATGCCAGGTTCGGGGCGGCGTGCTGCAAGCAGTTGCGGCTGGGCCCTCCCGTTAGATTCTACTGCTCTGGTACTTACTCAGAGGTCCGGGACCAGACTGGGGCTACGTACAGGAAGGTGAAATTAGACTTACCTGCTAATTGTTGTTCCTGTAGTAGACCCAGTCTGCTCCCGCATCCCACCCGGTGTTGCTGGGGGGGCTTGCAGCACGGTCTTCTGTTCGTTTTCTGATGACATGTAAGAAAAGCAGTTTCGATGTTATCTTTATGGGGGTGGTCGGACAGGTGAGAGGTTAGTCGGGCACCCTCAGTGTTCACAGTTCGCGATTTTATTCGTGTTCATGTTTCAGTCATGGGGGGTTGGACCTTGCGGTTTGTAAGTGGGGTCTTAACTTATTTGTTGCTCTGGTGAGTCTGCTTTGTCATTAGGGTACTGATGACGGAGGCGGATGCCAGAGTTTTATATAGGAGTAGACATTATGAAAAGAAGGTGGTTCCTCAGTCTCCAAGCTGCTGATTAAGGTGACAACTCAGAGGTCCGGGACCATACTGGGTCTACTACAGGAACAACAATTAGCAGGTAAGTCTAATTTCACATTATTCCCCCTTGTTCAACAAGCATGGGTTCAATATCATGGATTGGCACAGATGAATCTCTCAATGGAACATTTTCAGGAGAATACTTGTTTCCCTGCTGTCTTTCAAGGTTATAGCTAGGGCATAGATCAGTGTTCATACCTGAGCTTCCATTGCTACTAGAGTTACTCTCTATATAGACTGACCAGAATGTAGTCCAGTTCTAATGTCCAGCCTTCCAATCCAAATCCCTGGACACTGGATCTCTCTTCACATACCTTCTGGCATAGGTTCGTAGGGTCCCTTCCACGTGCAGCCGTCTCCCTCACAGGTAGCGTCTGGTGATATTCCTAGCTCTGCAGCACCATTCTCTGGCTTTTCCTCCAGTCCAATGGTGTATGCTGGCCCTTGAAAATGCCTCCCGTATACGTACTGCTTTGGACTCTTTCTAGACCTCTCAAGGCTTTCTTACTCCTCTTTCTTCCAGAGGGTCTCTTTCCCTCTCTGTCCGTCCTGGTTTGGCTTCTGCCTTCTGATGATCCTTCAGAGTGAAACTGATGGATTCACTTCCTCTGGAGTATCCACAAGGCAGTTGATCATGAACGATGGTCATCTGTAGAATAAACTCTACTCTTATTCTGCCTAGATGGAGTAGCTTCCCTCCCTAACACAGCGCATAGCTGGGACTGGCATGAAATGCTAGGCGACCACAGCCCCTTCTTGAGATGAGCTCCTTAGGGATTACATCCCTCAATAGCCCTCACTGATGTTTGAAAAAAACACGTTTCCCCACTGTTCACGAGCTCCTACCCTCAAATGGCTGGTTGGGCAACCGAACTGGTGCATCCCTGGGGGGACTGCGTAGTCTTTTAGTAACGGCAAAATTGTGCCTGTCCTATTCTCATTTCCTACCAGCAGCCTGAAACAGGTTTGCTTGTTCAGATCGAACCACCTTCACCTTGTTCTCTATAGCCCCTTCACTGAGCTATGATAATCTGTCCTTATCACAAGCAGTACATACAGAGCTGGATACTGTACCCTAACATGTAACTCTGACTTTTTTGCAGCCTCCTGTATGAAATTGTATACTATGCTGAAAATACCAATCCTGTACAAGAAAGGCAAGGAGTGAGCAAATGGCCAGTTAGGTCTGCCTCATGTGCTGTCACATCATATTCGCTGATGAAAATTAGCAAACGCCTGAATTTCACAGCCACTATTGCGGATACCCACAAGTGATCAAGTTCAACCTGCCCAAATAACTGGGCGAACAATACGAATTGCACCTTGGGGGCGGGGTTTTACGTCAGCTGGAATATGAGACGAGTCCCACTTGGGCACCCGGGCTATCTTGTGTAGTAGGCAGGAGTAATCTGGGGAGTCCCGAGCTTGGGCCACCAGTTTGAGTGTGACGGGGTCGGGTGTGATTGTTATTTGTTTTTTTTTTGGGGGGGGCCCGTGGATGTGGTGTCATACTGGGGTACCGACCAACACTGGGCTGGGCTAGGGATTTAGACACTTCGGCCATTGGGAGAAGAGTAGGGAAAGGAGTTTGGGCAACTTAGTGCATGGTTTTTTAAGCGCCTGTTATACCTGTTTGGGTATTCCCAAACTTCCCCACTCACTCTCATAGGGCAACTACAAGGGAAAGAAAGAAGTATTGTCCCAGCAGGGGAACAAGACTGGGGAAATGTAGGTCTCTGTCTGAAGACGGGATAATGTAGGTATACGTTCGCATACCGAGGGTAGGCTCTGCATGGGAACTCTCCCCAGCGTTGCGCATATTAGAAACCACGTTTTTGTGGGCGAACCGGGGAGCACTCCCCACAGAGCGCCCTCCTTTGGGAATGAGGGCTGGAGTACCGCCCGCAGCGTTTCCCAGGGGCAAAACTGTCCATCTCCAGTTCTTCGTTTCCAACTGGAGCCGGCAGGTCCGTCACTTCCTGTCACTGCAGAAAATTATCCCATTTATTATTTTTTGTGGTCGCGGTTGCTGGGGACCTTGCCTTCGGCGCTACACCGGTACCAGCGCGGTTTCTTCTTTCTTTCTTTGTCAAAAAAAAAATCGTTTCCTGGAGTCTTTCAGCTTTGGGTTTTTTCCTACTTCTGGTGCCACGTTGCCAGTTTGGGCAACTAGGCCTAGCTTTCCTCTACAATTGAAAAAAAACCTCTTCGGGTTTTAAATAAATGTTCCAAGTGTGGCGGGGGGTAGGCCATGTCTCCGTCACCGACACCCATGAGTGGTGCCTCAAGTGTTTTAGGTCCTGACCACTCTATCCTCCGCGTGTGTTTTGCCTTGATGGGAATGATGTCAAAGAGGGGGTCTGCAAAACAGAGCTTGCTAACTTAGCAACCTTTTTTCCCTCCGATGCATCAACGTCTTCCAGGGCTTCGTCTTCCTCCCATGGATCTCAGGTAACGACTAAACAGAAATCTGGCCGGTCCGCAAAGGGTATATCACCTTCCACGTATCGAGATGCCTCTGGCGTTGCCCTTGAGGGACTCACACCGGCCACAATGGCCCCGGCGGGAAGGCTTTTGGCTTCCATAGCATCAATCGAGGGCTCCAGGATGTTCTCGAGGCATCCAACCCTCGGCGAGAACTACTGGTGCCATTCTCTGGGATTACCGGCCTGCTTTGTCCCGGTACCGATAGCCAGGACATTGGCGGCGTCGATAGACCAGAGATTCTTGGCTTCTTGAACGCAGTCCTGGGCAGCTCTTCTCTCGGCATTGATTTGGCCCCCGAAACCGCTTCAGACCCAATCCAATCGGTACCAGCACCTCATATCGGTACAGGGGGGCCAATTGCATCGACGTCGGCAGGTGGACTATACCGACACCGACCTTATGCTATGCCCTCCGGTTAACTGACGAAGTCTGTACGCGGACCCTGTCGATACCGACTTC